>VZTF01000382.1:199159-220536 GCA_013397755.1 Cnemophilus loriae | reverse complement strand
GCCTGGTCCCGCCGTACGCGCCCGGGCCCGGTGGGTCCGCGCCGCCGGCGGGGTTCGGCCCCGCGGCATTTGCCCACCATGCCGCCGCCGGCAGAGCCGCAGCCGGAGGCGGTGCCCGAGCCGGTGCTGGAGCAGTGGCGGCAGTACAACGAGACCGACCGGCAATGGGCGCTGCGCCGCCTCTTCATCCTCCGCCACCTCCCCGCGTACCCCGGCGCCGCCATCGACCAGCTGCTGGCGCTCTCCGTGCTCTGGACCAACCACGTCTTCATGGGCTGCAGGTGAGGCCCGGGGGGCACACGGGGCGGCGGGCGGTCTCGGCTCCCGGGGGCCGGCGCTCGCTGTCAGCCGGGGGTACCCCGCAGGACGGCGGCGGTCGGGGCCGCTCCATAGGCCGACCCGTGCTGCGGGCAGGAGTCACGGTGGGAGTTTGAAGCCGGACGGGAGCCCCGCGGGGAGAAGGGGAGCAGGCTCCCGTCGCGGCCAAATCTCGGCCCCAGATGCGTTCTAGAAAGTAGCCGCAGAAGAGCCAGGATGAAAGGGGCTGATGCAAGAGAACTTCTGTCGCTGTTCAGTTTTGTTTGCTCGATTATGCCGAGTGTTTGTATGTGGAGGGCAGCAAGCCGCTAGAAAAGTTTATGTGTGTTTTCAAAGTAGTTGTTGCTGTCCCGCCCCCAGGACTCGTTGAGCTTGTGGTGCTGTGCTGTGTCATTTAAGTGAGGAGAGAGTTTCCCTCTGAGCACAAAGCAGCCTGTACAGTCCCCTGAACGCTCAGCTTTTCTGGGAGAAATAGGCGTGGAGAATGGAAGCGGTACCCTTTCATCCAGCCGTACTGTCCGTAGCCAGGTTGTGGAGATCTGCAGAAACGTCGCCGACGTTCCACTGACACCTTTGATGATGTGATTGTTTTTAACTGGGAGGAAGGACGGAAGCAGTTGCTTAACGACCGACTTCTGCAAACTGAGCAGTGACAGAAGAGCTTGTGAGCATTGATGGCACATAGATGGACTTTAAGAATGTTCCATCCCGGAGCCTTGTGCAGGAATACTTTGTGTCATCTCTACAGAGCAAAATCAATATCTTTAAATACAGATCTGCCTGTTCTCTTTTTTTTTTCCCCTGGGCCAAGTACTAAACTGTTCTGCTGTGCAAGCACCAAAATTTAACATAGATTTAAAATAGTTTCTAATTCCAAAGCCTGAGCAATATGTTAAAATTGAGAATGTCTTCTTCATATACAGTCTGTGTGGTCCATCTTAATGCGTTTGTGTGCTGTCTTAATGGGGGACCTTCTTTGTGCCAGAGGTTTTGGGAATGGTGCATAAATAAACAGTTACAGGGTGCTGGTGATAGAAGTGAACAGCTGTGTGGGAAGCTTCCAAATCCCAAAAACTGATGCAGTTTAAGCCTGTCAGTGCATATACTTTCTGTGATGGACTCCTTCACCTGCAGCTCTCAGGGGAGATGAGATTTGGGCAGGATGCAGTCTGGAGCCATTATCAGTGAGAATGTTTCCCCAGAGCTGGTGTGCCTGGCTGGGAGCACTGCACGGGGACATACTGTACTGTTAAAACAATTCTAGCTTTACTAACAGTTGCCTCGGGAAGGAAGGTACCCACAGCATTCCCTGGAACTGCCTTTTGCTGTTTGGGAAGAGCTCTTGGTGATTTATCAAGTAAATAGCTTCAAAGTTTGAGGGATTTTTGTAGTTTTCTTTTAAGTTTGTTGGTTGGTGTCTGGTTTGGGGTTTTGTTTTGTTTTGTTTTGTAATGCTGATTTCTTGCCAGCTGAAGACAACCAGTTCATCAGAGTAGCTCAGCTGGTCAGAGCAGGGTGCTGATAATGACAGTGTTGTGGGTTCAATCCCCATATGGGCTGTTCACTCAAGACTTGGACTCGATAATCCTTGTGGGTCCCTTCCAACTCAGACTATTCTGTGGTTCTGTGAAGAACAGATCACAGTCTTTGCTATGAAATCTGAGTGAGTGTTCTGCTGGGAGATGATGTGAAGAGTGTCCAGAAGGCTTAGAAAACATGGTCCATGAGGAAGGGGTTAAGTAACAGGCTTCCTTTAGTTTAGGTGTGGATGAGAGAAGGTGCTCCTATTCCCAGATATGTTAAAGGTGGCTGAGAATGGGAGCAGTCGTGCAGGAAAGCATTATGCTCCAGAGCTACAGGGATCAGGGTAAGGGAAAACCTATTAAAGTCACAGCAGGGAGACTTCAGTTAGGTACTGGAGGCACTGGGTTCCTCTGGCCAGACTAGACAAACACATGTTGGGACTGGTTGATCTCCTCCCCGCCCCCAGCAGAAATACGAGCCCCGAAGGTCTCCATCCTTTGTGAAGAACGACAGGTGTCAAATCTGACACTGTTCTTGCACCCTGCTGGAAAGGGACATTGTCCATCATAGGTGATGTCATCTTGTCCCTGTAAGCCAGGGAGAGAAACAGATTCCCACTTTTCTCCCCTTTGGCTGCGAGAGTATGAGGGTGTGTCTTGGTTTGAAGGACAGGTGTCCGCCAAGGAAGGTGGGAACCTCTCTTAAGAGTGGAAAAATATGACCCCCTTCCCTCCAATATGACCCCTCTTTGCTTTCAGGCAAAGATATGAGAAAGAGAATAAGAGTTCTTTACTAGTGTGTGTATGTATAGCAAGGCACACAAACACCAACCCCGGCAGCAGCGACGCCCAGAGCCAGAGCCCAGGGACAGCCTTCCCTCGGCTGCAGGCACCTTCCCTGCGCTGCAGTTCCGCTCACAGCCGCCAGGGGCGCTGCTGGCTCCCGGCCGGGCAGGGCCCGTGCGGTGGTGCGCCGTGCGGGCTGGATGGGGAAAGGGGCTGCAGCAGGAACCCCGAGCGGAGCTGGGACGGCAGGGGCGGGCACACCCGGGGTGGCAAATGGAAGCGGAAACTCCTCAGCCATAGCAGGAGCTGTGGGGCTTGGGGGGACACAAAGTGCTGGGTTAGAGTGTAGGGAAAAAGCCCAAGGCAGCAGCAGAAAACACCGGGGCTGGGCAGCGGCAGCTGGGGTTCTGCACGCAGCCGGGAAGACGCGCCCTCCAGAAAGGGGGAGGGGATCAAAGTCCCGCGTTTTTCCCGAGTCGCCCAAGTAGATGGTGAGGGTCCTTTCCAGTGCGATCAGGTGTTAATAAGGTCCCAGTTCAATGGCTGCTCTTAGAAGCAAAGGCTCACCCACGGCAGGAGAAGCAGTACAGGGCTGGGCTCCGGCAGTGGCAGTGAACTCTCCCCGCAGTAAGCAGCAGCTTGACCGTCCTCCTCTGCTGCCGACAGTGAAGATGCCTACAGCGAGAAAATGAGAGGAGCTGAGCCCAGGCCCTCACCCCTCAGCCAAAATTTCATGGTATCTTTGCCCTTCCAAAGAGAAAACCCCCCAGGTAAGAGAGTAGCCAGCTGCACACTTCCCCTACCTTGGCCATTTCTTTTGCCTTTCTTAAGTACTGGTCATTATTGTCTCTTAACAACAGATGAGACAAAATTCCATGAGAGAAAGAAAAAAAAGGAAAAATCCTAACCCCCAACAGGGTATCACCACTATCTCACCTCCTTTTGATCCCTCCTGGAATTTTGTTCCTGGTTCCACTGGCTCCGCTGAGGGCTGAGCTGTGCTGGTGAAGCAGGGACTGCTGTAGTCTGTGCTCAGAGTTCTCACCTAGGAATTTATATGGATCTAATTTCTGCCTGGCCCTCTAAATCAGGAGCAGGAAGAGCCTTTCTTGAGTGGAGGTTGTGTAGATTTCCAGAGCCCTTGGAACAGCAGTATTTAGAAGCTGGCGCAAATTACTGCAGCCCTGGCTGTTGGGACAGTTGTGGGCTCCTGTCTGTGGGCAGCACCCTGATGCTTTCTGACTTTGGAAGGTGAGCATGCTGTGGAACCGGTGCAGCATTGCTCTTCCTCCTTCTGAACCATGGAGTGAAGCTGTCAGAGGCTGGTGTCAGGCTGTGTTCGTAGGCTCTCCTTGAATAAGATAGAAAGGTTTGGGTTTTTTTCCTGTTCAGCCTCAGCGTGCAAATGGCTTGAAATCATGCGACAGATCCCCGGAGGAATGGAAAACTGAGCTGGTGGGGGATGTAATGCTGAGAGGGATGGGATGGGGCTGTGCCATGTGCATCCTGCCTGTGTAGAGCTGTGGGTGCTGCAGCAGGGTCAGGGTTTGCTCAGAGCTTGTCACAGCCACTCACCTCTGTCGTGGTTCAGGAACCTAAAACATTTCGTTTACAGCACCCAGCTAGAATTTAGTTTGGCTTTTTAGAGAGTGGTCGATGAAGGTTGAATAGTGCCTTTGCCACCTGACATGGCAGTTGCGGTGTTGGTGACGTGCAGGCTCTGGCTGCTGCCCCACACAGGACTCCAGTGCCAATCTGAGCTCCTGTGTTTGATTCACTAAAGCTGCTGCTCCTCCTTCACACCCCAGTGTTCATTGATGCTCCTGGCAGCTCTGCCAAATACTGTATTTTGTCAGATATGTATTTAAATTTCACTTTAGAACTCTGTCAGTGGGGTGGCTGCATGGTTTAATCAGAAGTGGATTCATGGTCAGCTGGTGTGCGGCCATGTGGCCGTGCCAGACCAGCTGTGGCAGGGGGACAGTGGTCAGTGCTGTGCTCTGCTCCAGCAGAATCAGAGAAGCATCTCCCTTGCACCAGCTGCTGTGTCTCAGGCAGCTTTAGTTCTTGTTTTACGTAATAAAAGCTTGTGTGTGCATGTGTGCTGCCCTGTGGGGCCGGCTCTGAGGTGTTTTCCTTTTGAACCCACACAGATACAGCATGCAGGTCATGGAGAAGGTTCTCAAGATGGCTGAAGGCATCGACATTGGGGAGACGAGGTCGTACGAGTTGGTCCCCAACAGGAAGCTAAAGAGACACCGCTCTCCATCGGACAGTGAGTACACCTGCCCGTGTTGATGACCCCTTCCCTGTCCCTGTTTGGTGGGCATCACTGCGAGCGTGGGGACACCGGTGTGCTGCAGGGCTGCCTCCGGGACAGCCAGCACAGCAAACTGGAGAGAAGTGCCCGTGGTGTGCTCTGCTGGACTGCAGAGCAGTTCCACTTCCTCTGCCGTGTGCATGATTCACAGAGTTCTATCTATCATTTTTCATTTCAATTATCAGGTAATTGGTTTCCCCTGGGGTTGGTGTCTGGAATCGAATACCTGTCTGGCTTTGTCTGCTGTGGTGAGGGGTGATGTTCTGACCCAAGGAAGGATTGTACATGTACATAGAGATGTGGGGTTGAGCTCATTGATTCTGAGTTACAGCGTGTTTGGAGCTTTGAGGGAATAGGGAGTAGACATGATGTGTAGTTTTGGGGTTTTTTTTCCTCCCTGCTGGGCCTGGAAGAGTGCTGTATATGTCAGCCCAGTCCCATGCTCTCAGGGATCAGTGTTGCAGCTGTAGCTTTTCCAGTGGAGGAGATGCAGCAGGCAGAGAGGGCTGGCAGTTCGATGGCTCCGTCTGCTGGCTTCTCGATGGCACCTTCAGAGCTGCCTGCCCTCCCTCTGGAGAGGGGCGGGAATTGTGCCCGGGTGTGGGCAGGCCCCGGTGTCAGTCAGCAGCGTGGCTGTGTGAGGCACAAATGGTCAGACAGCACAGGACTCCTCTGGGCTTGGATATAATCTCTAGCCCTGCCAAAGTTGCTTCTCCTACTTTGAGAGCCAGCAATCTTTCTGTGCTTCCATGGGCCAGCTGCAGAACTGAGGAGATACTGCTCTTCTGCCGTGTTTTGTCTGTCACAGGCAGCAGCCCGGAGGGTTCTCCAGGGTTTATTGCGCAGACAGCATAATGAGCTGTCCTGCTGGCAAGAGCCATTAGGTGCTGCTGCAGTGCAACCATCAAAATACAAACGGAGGAAGAAGTGCAAACCTTGCCATAATTCATCAAAACTGATGGGCAAAGGATTTAATGTGTAAGAGCTTTGTCACCTGATTCCAGTACGAAGGAAGGGCTGTTTATGCTGTGTGCAGGTGTTGTTTTCACCTTTCACCTGTCCTGTGGTGGTTGATGTCTAGACAGTTGTACTGCCTGACCTACAGCAGGGCCACACACGTTGGCACTGGATTAGGCAGCATTTCCCAGCACTGAGCTGGCCTTCTGCTCCTCCAATGAAATTACACACAGGTACCACGTCAGCATGTGGGTGCTGAATCTTCCACAGGAGAAGTCTTGTGTAACCATCTCTTAGATGTAACATATTTGCTTGTCAGCTATTTGATTCTCCCTTTCTGCAGTAGCTGTGCACGTCAGGATAGTCTGTCTCATTTGCATTTCTTCTGGTGGAGAAACAAGAGGTCTGTCAGTAATGGGGCCCTCAGTCACTGCAGCTGTCCCTTGAGGCTTGGGCAGATTTCTTCATGTTTGCTGCCTTTTGCCCAAAGCAATTACACTGAGAGAAAATGTGCTTCTACAAAGTCAGTAACAGCCCTGTGTCTTTTGGAAAGGAGGGTTTGGTACCACTGTGTTTCACCTCAGATGAGAAGACCTGAAGATAAAGTAGTTTATCTGATGTCATCCTGCAACCCTGCAGCAGAGTCAGAGCTGAGGCTCTAGTCCTGCTCTGGTGTTCTGTCTTGTTGGCCATAGTTTTACTTATTTTAGTTGATTTGAAGGCATTAACTTCAGAAATGACCTAATGGGTCAGTGGACAATGCTGGAAGGCAGCATCATGTAACTAAATATGTAGAGAATTTTGTGTGGTAGCTGTGAAGGTGGAAATACCACTGTAGTGACCTGCACAAGAATCATTGGTTGTCTTTGATGAATTGTGAATGTCTTTTGGAAGGAAACTGTTTGGGTTTTGGCTAAGGAGTGCAAATCCTGTGTTCAGAGCCTGCAGGCTCCTCTTGAAGATCACTTTCTGAAAACACTGTCTCCCTGTCATAGCACATATTGGTAATTGTGTCATTTTCTTCCATCTCATAGGTCCAGAGCCAGAAGAGATTCCTGAGCCACCCAAAAAGGTGGTCCCCAGGTTCCGAGTGCGACCACGCTTTGAGCCCATACATTTTGTCACCAGCGCTGAGAAGGATGGCAAGAAGGACAATTCTCTGGATAACCAAATGCAGGAGGTGAACCAGGAGGCAAATACAAACAGCATGGCACAGCCAGCTGAAAACTGTACAAATTCTACAAAACTTTCAAATTCTTTTGTGAATGCACAAGAGGTGGATCCCCAGCTCTCCAGCTCAGCTGGGCTTGGCTTTACAGGCCCAGCAGCAGCAGCCAAGAAGGCTGTGAATAGTGTGGACTCTACCACAAGCAGCGCCTTGCAGGTTTCTGTTTCCCCTTCAACTGCCCCGTCTGCATCAGAGACTTTCCCTCCGTCAGCAATAATGCTGAAGCAGAGTTTTATGGAGAAACTGTCAGCAGCTGTCTGGAAAAATCTTACTAATCCAGATGCAAACACTGGGACAGATAAAATTAACTTCACGTATCTTTTGACGCGTTCAATTCAGGCATGCAAGACAAACCCTGAATATATTTATGTTCCTCTGAAAGAGATTGCCCCTGCTGACCTCCCCAAGAGCAAGAAGCTCCTGACAGATGGCTTCGCTTGTGAGGTGCGATGTCAGAACGTCTACCTGGCCACCGGCTACGCCGGCAGCAAAAACGGATCCCGGGATCGAGCCGCGGAGCAGGCAGTGAAGCTGCTGAAGAAATCCGTCGAAGTTCGAGTTGTTCAGCGGAAGTTCAGGCACACCTACCACGAGGACCTGGTGGTGTGTGAGGCAGGTGTGTGTCGCCCAGATTTCCCTCCCGCTCTCAAACCTCACGAGGAGTTCGTAGTTGCCAACAGGGACTGTGTCCCAATGCAGCCTGGTAGTGAATCCGTGAAAGGTTCCACGAATACCAGCAAACACTGGACTAGTTTTGTCCTCACAGAGAATGCCAGCGATGCAATAGGAATACTTAACAATTCTGCCTCATATAACAAAATGTCTGTTGAATATAAGTATGAATTAATGCCCAACCGCTCGTGGCGCTGTCAGGTGTATCTCCAAGATCACTGCCTGGCCGAGGGGTTTGGCACAAAAAAGACCAGCAAGCACGCAGCAGCTGAGGAGGCACTGAAAATCCTGCAGAAGATGCAGTCAAATATAGCGTCCCTCAAAGTGACCCAGGTGCAGAAAGTGGGCTGCTCGTCACGGGGCTCCGGGAGGAAGAAGGACCTGAAGGACCTGGTGATCTACGAGAACTCCAGTAACCCGGTGTGCACCCTGAACGACACCGCCCAGTTCAACAAGATGACGGTGGAGTACGTCTTCGAGAGGATGACAGGCATGCGATGGAAGTGCAAGGTGATGCTTGAAGATGAATTCATCGCAGAAGCAGTTGGAGTGAAGAAATCTGTCAAGCACGAGGCAGCAGAGGAAGCCGTGAAAATCCTCAAAAAGACTCAGCCAACAGTTGTTAATAACCTGAAAAAAGGCACCGTCGAAGACGTCATCTCCAGAAATGAGATTCGGGGTCGATCAGCAGAAGAGGCTTTCAAACAAAAGATCAAAGAAGACAACATTGGGAACCAAATTTTAAGAAAGATGGGCTGGACAGGCGGTGGCCTAGGGAAAGATGGTGAAGGAATTAGGGAGCCTATTTCAGTAAAGGAGCAGTTCAAAAGGGAAGGACTTGGGCTAGATGTGGAAAGGGTGAACAGAATTGCTAAGAGAGATATTGAAGAGATCATTCGAAACTATGCACGCTCAGACAGTCACATTGATTTGACTTTCTCCAGAGAACTGACCATGGATGAGCGGAAGCAGATACATCAAATTGCCCAAAAATACGGTCTTAAAAGTAAATCCCATGGGCAGGGACACAACAGATACTTGGTGGTGAGCAGGAAGCGGCGCAAGGAAGATCTGTTAGACCAGCTGAAGCAGGAAGGCCACGTTGGGCATTATGAGCTTATCATGCCCCAAGCAAACTGAGGTGAGGTGTCCCCTTTGACCAGAGACTTGAGTTTCCTGGACACTCGACTAAAGAAAGAGATGCTGCATTTTTCTTGTGGGTAATAATGACATTAAAGTCTTTTACTTTGGCAATATAATTTCTAAAATGTTGTTAGGTGTTTAGGACCGACCGAGTTCTATTCAAGAGCATTAGCACAACCCAAAAGCAGTAGTGCTGTTACTGTATGTGTCTTTGATATTACTTGTTCCTTCACATTTTAATAGTTTTGTAATAGCAAACACACATGTCCAACGAGAAGGAATTTGACATCATTTAAAATTATAGGTCCCTTATTCTTCTTGAGCAAGGAAGGAAAAAAAAACGTTTTAACAAAAAAAAAAAAAGCAAAGGAAATGCAGTCTGGGGGCATAAACTTGTATGTAAAATTGGTATTAATGACAACAAAAATAAAGTTTTATTTCTGGAAAAAAAAGGTTTTGTCACACTTTGTATTTAAAAAAAGTGTGAAAACTTGATTATTCTTGAGAAATACATATATCGAGGTGTTGTCTCTGCTGTGTGTGTATGTACAGTATGTAAACCTTAACCAGTTTAGTGGTAGTTTCATTCATAGATTTCTGCCTTGAGTCTCCCATTCTGAGAATCACTGAAGGCACCTTCATTGCCAGCAAATGGGACTGAGAGAATTCCAGCGTGTTTCTACCTTGGAGAACGGTTGACATGTGCAAATACCATGGTGAAGTGTGAAGTATAAAAACTGGAGGTAAATGCAGAGCCCACGCTCAAAGATGCTCATGTAGCTTGTGGGGACTGTTATATAACTTATTTTTTTACTTGGAATATCAGCTCTTTAATCCTGAACAAAACCGAATCTGTGCCTGGTTATTTCTCCGCTCCATCCCTGTACCGGTGCTTGTGTCTGGTGAGGGCGATGCCCCAGGAACCTTCTGGCCTTGCTCTGACCACGTGTGAGCGTGGAAGCTCTCCAGGGCCGGCTTACGCCACTGGGAGGCCGGAGTGCTTCCCTTCTTTACAGGGAAGCAGCCTCTGGCCTCCCTCTGCGCTGCTGTGCCGGCAGGATTACAGGGCTCTGTGGGCCTTGGAGAACACTCACTTCATGCTTGGGAAGCTTAAAGGATGGGAACTGACCTTGGAAAGGCCAGGAGTGAGGCAGGCCTAGAGATGCTGGTTATTCTGTCAGCAGTGGGGGCTGCAGCTGCTTCTGTACCACATAGCCAGTCCAGTGATTTTGTCTGGTCTCTTGTTGCCATGTCTCAGCCATCACCTTCAGTTTTCTGCTGCTTATATTTGCCTCTCCATCTCTTTACACTCTCCTCTACCTTTTTTCCTACATCCTGTTCTGTTTTTAAATGCTCTCAGTGCTGAGGTGACGATGCCTAACCTCAGAATGTCCCGGTGGTGAGCAGTTAGAGGGATTTTCATCCCTGCAGGGTCATGAGGAAGAGGAGAGACTGCCCTGGCAGGTGAGACTCACTCAGGAAGCAGAGCAAGTATCCTCTCCCCTCTGGCTGCAGCACAGCTTCTGCCTGCTTGGACTGCTGAGTAACAACTTGCTGCTGCTGTGAAAAAATAATATGGCAGTTAATTCTGAAAGTAGGTTTTTTCCGTTTTGTTTGGGGTTGGTTTTTGTGCATTATTTCTTCTCTCTCTGTCTGAATTCTGCTCTCAAGAACACTGGGCTCTAGCAGATGGTGCTGTAGGAGTGGAAGAAGCCTGGTACTTTCTAGGGAAAGAAGCGAAGCTCCTCCTCCTTAACTTGGGTATGCACCAGGTTGTTAGAGCATGGTGATGCCAAGGAAAGCAGTAAGAGCGCCACTGGTATTCGAGATGAAAAATGCCTCTTCTGGGAGAGGTGGGGCCTAGCTGTAGTCAGTGTGCCTCAGCAGGGGCAGCTGGCCCAGACAGTCTGTGCAGGACGTTGCCTTTCCGGTCCTGGGTCGTGGCTGTGACCCCTGTGCCGCGCGCGGTGCCTGCGCCGGGCCTGGGCGGGGCTCTGGGTTTGGGAGCGGAGAACGGCCGCGCCGCGGGCCCCAGCGGAGCTGCGGAGCCTCAGCCTTCAGGAGAGGCACCACGGGAGCTGTGACGGAGTCGGTGGATAAAGGCCGTGCCTGAGCAAGGTTGACGGTGAGATAGATTGATTTTCTTTTGCACCTCGGTGCTGCTCATTTCTAGCTGCCTTAAGAGTCCACTCCGTTGTTTCGTTTCTTTTTTAACTAGTGAAACAAACACAAGAATGGTGCGACTGCTCTGAGGGCCTCTCTGTGGCTGTAGGAGGGACTTGGCCCCCTCAGAAAGGGTTGTGCTTGCAGCAGGCAGTACAGCTGCTCCATGTAAGGCACAGGGCTGTTCAGGGCTCCAAGCTGTTGGCACTGCAGGTACAAATCTGCATTACATTTTTTGAAAGAGCCCAGCCACTTATAATTGCGGAGTTCAGCAGCAGAACCAGCTTTTGTTATCTGCCACTCATCCTAAAGCCTGTTCTGCACCAAATCAAATAAATGTGATTCCTGTATCCACTGAGCTGTCCCCAGCCCCATCCCTGCCCTGCTCTTCCTGCAGGTGCAGCCAGCCCTGGCTCTCCTGCACTGCCCCTCCTGCCTCTAGAGCCGAGTTTACCATCCTGCACTACCCCAGGCACACCTCCGCCCCCGCTACCCACAGGAGCGAGTATTGCACAGTGCTGGAGCTTCACCCCACACCCAACTCCTGGCAGCCCAGTTAAATAAGCACAGTTATACAGTTCTTGCCTATTTATACAATAAGCACTAAGGTTACACTTTATTTACAACTTTTGAAAAATGTACAGTTTCTTACATGGGTTACTTGTGCAAAGTTATACTTTTCAACTAACAGACCAATGTGCACACAAAAGACACTGGAACAGTGGACAACACAATTGCAGGTTCCATCCCACACTGCTGCTTAAGGTTCTGTATCCAAAGGTACAAACTTGCCTTACAAAAAAAGTGACTGGACTTACAAATGTTTTTTTCAGAATTGAAAAAATACTTTCATAAAACTGAAGGGAACGAACTCAAGCATGCAGCAGTAGCTCACACAAACCACGCGGTCATCTACGAAGAGCAGAAACTGCAGAGACTCGAGTGCCCACCCTGGACTTAATTCAAACTTGCCACAAGACAAAGTTAGATCCCAAACAACTTATCTTTCTCAGCTAAAGATAAGGGGCAGGAGAAAGACACCGAAGAGAGTAATTCCATTGCTGGAACAGGTCAGGTTTTACCTCTTCCTTAAATGTGGAAGGCCTTTTGCTGAGTACCACAGCTCTACCTGGTTTTGTCCAGTAATGCCTCGGTGACAGGACTACAGAAACCTACTGGCAGTTTCTGTAGGCATGTCCTTTAAAATAGTAATTTAAAAAAAAAAAAAGGGCTTGTTTCTCACCCTCAGCAAAGATCCAAGTACCACAGCCGTAGTGATTTATGTAGATCTGTACATAAATCTTGCATGTGAAGTGCAGAAGTAACAAGCATTCCCGGGTCTTAGTAAATCTTTGAATTGGAATCAATTGAAGAGTTGATTTTTTTAACATGAGTAAAGGAGTTGATAAACCAATACAAAAGGGAAACAAAAGGTGATTTTTTCACCCAGTACTTACAAATGCAGTGGGGTCTAAACCAATAGTAGAGGTAAGTGACCAGCCTGGACACATCAGCACTTTAGTTAATATCAGTTAAAAAATGTGTATGTATATAAACATCCCTTTTATCAAGCTACACATAAGCATCACTGTGTATAACACAATTACAATTAAAAGCTTAGTGTACACTACAGAAATGCACAATACTGCCCTAAGACTGGAGAGGGACCACAGAAAATGAACTCAGCATCAGTAACTCTTTTGCAAGTAACCCAAGTACAGAACGTTTGACTTCAAAGTGGGTGCGTTCTGATGTCCAAGGAGAAGAAGCTTCAGCAAGGGAGGGTGGCAACAGCACAACAGCTATTTTGCTTGCAAAGTAAATGCTAGGAGGAAAAAGATGACTCGGACACTTTGTTTATTTTCCTCATCAACAGAGTGTTCATTTGCATCATCCTGGGTCAACAGTCACGCCAGCTCTGTTCTACTATTGCAGAAACCCGTTTTTCATATTCCCGCTTATTCTCTTGGTATAGCTGAGCTGCCTGGCTGTTTGCTGGACTGTTCGGATTTGGCTCATCCAATAGGGACTGTGCAAAGAGAAAAAGATCCTTAGGCACTGCAAAGTACAGTTTTCCAAAACATTCTGTAAACTATCCATACTAGTCAGAGCAGAGATGTTAGTCCAGGGGCAGCACACTGCATTCCTGCAGCTGGAAGGCTTTAGAGGCTTTGGCCACCAGTGTCACCCCTGCACAGTGCAGGTGACTTTCTGTGGCAGCCAAGCAATGCATGGCTGGTGGGCCCCTGCAGTGACCACCTGTGTCACTGCCTGGCCAGTTTACACCTGGGAAGGATTCACATTTTGCCAATATCAAGGTATAGCTGCTATACTGGCTCTTAGGAGAGGGGAAAACAAGTTTCCTGAGCTGTTTTTGTCAAAACATCCTAATGTCATTCTGTCTCTTCATGCGGAGTTCTTTTACCTGTATGGATGTTAAGATGGAGGAGACATCATAAGTGGGGCTCCAGCGATTCTGAAGGATATCCAGACATATACTACCGTCTGCATAGACTGGAAAGGGTCAAAAAAAGCAGCTTAAAACACAACTTGTACAGCTACTGGCTTTTCTCCCTAGTATTGCCCGATCCTGAAAACCTGTGTACAGACACACTGCAACAGCCCAGTGTCTGACAGGCTGAAATCCTGCAAACAGGCCTCTAGGTAGGAAGCAGTGAAGCTCCTCACCAACAGAACCCTGAAGTATTTAAACTCAACCCCTGGTTATTCTCTCTCAAATTTCTCTGTGTCTTTGCAACTACCGCTGTAGAAAACTATGAACAGATTTTAAGGCAAAAAAATTTAGCTACCCAGAAGTGAACCAAACAAAGAACACCCACAAACAGTTGTTCACACTCAGGGTTTCCCCATGAAGTGTCTACAACAGAGTCCAGTCGCCTTACTCACAGCAGCTACAGGAGAACCTTCCCTCCCTGCACTGTACCCACACTTGCCAAGTTGGAAGGTTTCTGGCATTCCTGCACAAAGCTAGTATTTGTTTGGAGGCAAGGAATCTCTCTCCAGCCTTTAGTTCCCAAGGAAGGGGATTAATTAAACAATCTTACTGTCACTGGCTATAGCTGGATCCTAACTACATTTCATGGTATATCATTCTTACAGGCATTTTGGGGAAGAAAAGTGATAGAAGACAGCTGCGTTCACCGGTGTCACTATGCTATGTCTACAATACATACAGACAGAAGTCCAAAGCACTGCTATTTAAGTACAAAACATTCTTCTGTAAGGCTTAACAGGCAGTTGAGTGTCTCATCAGTACTGTGCTGTAACACCTGAAAGGTAAGAGGCTCCTTTTATTGCCCCTTTCTTTCCAAGCCTGAACACTGCTCACATATCCATCCTCACCAAAACTACACAACCACACTGGAATTTTGCTGCCTTATTAGATAGTGGAAACTTTTATAATAAGTAGACCCTTTTATACAGCAAGCTATAACAAAAAACAGCCCAGCCCTCTCTTCCCCCCACCAAACCTCCAACAAAACAGCAAAAGTAAACCCAAGCATTGTGTAAGTACTTACCATTTGGATGAAACATTTTAGAGACAAATCTGACAGTTGGTGGCTTATTTGGGTATTCTTCTGTGAATTCTATTGTAAGTTTGAAAGTTCCTGGAGTTGAAAGAGAGATAAGCAACCTTTATTCAGCATGAATTTACACAAGGGATGAGTAAGTAGCGTCTCCCCACAATACACACTGCCACTACTGTGCTCCCACAGGCATGCTGGATAGGAGCACACATTGTGCAATCCCACAGCAATTCCTTTACTCTCATGGAGTTGATCATTAACGCTGAAGTCCCAGACAGTACTGGTACAAGGGTATTTCCTGTGACTTACTTTTATTGCCAAAACCAGTCAAAAGGTTTATGTAGGGAAATAAATTTGCCCTTTGGGTTTTCTTCCAGAGAGCCTAATCCCAGTACACTGTACAAACAACAGCAGTGGGTGTAGAACCATCTGTGTAACACAACGTCATTCGGTGAGTCCTATCTATGGAATATGCTGTCGTGGCAAGGACCTTGTAATTTATTTCCTCTAAATTTAAAAAAAAAAAAAAAAGTCATGTTTCTCAACAACTGTAAGGTAATCAGGTCTTGCAGAAAAGTGGTATTGAATGCAGCATCCAAATCTGACACTTTAAAATATAAACCTGACCATTTACTTCACACTAACTGGTCATCCTTAGAGAAGGACTGATTAAGCAGAAACAGAAAACTGTATTTGAGTCTCAATCCAACCATTTTAACAGCCTGTACCAACGTAAGTTATTTTAGCTCTTCTCCTCAGGCTATGACAATCTGAGAATAAGAAGTCTGTCAACTAAGCTGCACACATGGGTTCAGGGGATTGAGGACTCCTGATTCAGCTCGGTAACTAAGGAACTCTACCTACTCCACTGCAGACCATGCGAGCTCCTCCCAGCCACGCCACCACCAAGAGCAACCAGCCCCGGAGGCAGCTTAGGATGTTCCTGGGTATGCCCAGAGAGAAATATCTGAAGCACCTTCATATAAATATACAGCTCTCCTGCAGAAGGACTGCACCTGACAGTAACAGCTGCAACAAGCTGCTGGTGGGGCATGGTACCTTTTTTGAAAGGGCATCCTTATGTATCAGTGATGAATCAGGTTCCCCCTGCCCCCACCACGCTCAGCGTCCTTGCTTCCTACTGTGAGGGAGTTTTCCAGCACTAATATAATGAAGTTATTCCTTTGTTTGGCTGGCAAACACGTGCCAACAACTGGTAAGCCAGAGGACAGATTTTTGGTTTTCCTTTTTTTTTTTCCTTCAGATCAGCAAGGACCTGCACCATTTCCCAGGGACTCCTTTCTTTATAAGGAGATAAACTGTAACACTGAGTTGCAAGAAATGAAGGTCATTGCTTTGACGTTCCAGTTAGCAAATGAAGACACAGCACAGATGCTTTAGCACTTTCCCTACAGCAGTGGGAAGTCTCAACACCCTAAAAATAAGTTTATGCGTGTTTGGTTTTTTATTAGCAGCCTAACAATGTAACAGCAGAGAGCCAACACTATGCTATCTCACTGTGAAACAAACGAGCCAGAACAGTAGAGTTAGGACTGTTCAAATCAGTGGAAGTCTGCAGTGGGGTTTTCAAGTTTACTCCAGCTTAGTCCAGAGGCACAGAGCCAGGTCTGAGATGAGCTTGAAACCCAGGACTGGGAAGTCACTAACAACTTCTACCAGCTGCAAACACCAGCCCCTTAGAACCAAATGCTTAGAGATTTGACTCTAGATACTCTCAGCTCTCCCTGCCCCAGTTCTGGTTCTTAGTAGTCTCCTCCTGAGGAAGGAGTGACTAAGCAAGCAGTAGGCTGAAAACCAAGCACAAACCATCACACAGGTTTGACAGTAACAGGAGCAGTTTGGTCTTAGAATCCATTTAAAACTATTGGAAGAAAGGGAAGCTATTGTCCCACCAGAGACAGGACAGTGCTACTTTTAACTCAAATCTGCGCAAGGGCCTAATCTGGAGCAATATCCAGCGGGAGTACCTACCTACTCAGATTTCCAAGTCAGGGCCCAGAGTGGCAATGGCTCTTTGGAAATGCTCCACAGTACGCAAACCCTCACTACTGAGCTCTATTAAAGGACAAATACAGAGATTTGACGCACGAAGGTCCAAGGGTCACTCACAATGAAGCCCACAAAAGTCAAACAGGTATCACAACACACTGCTGGGGATGAGGCCTTCAGCGTCCAGTCCCTTCTGTCACTAATTTTAATGCTTTCAACTGGTATTTCCCACAACTTACCCTAGACAGACATTTTTAAAACAGAAATTATCATATACACTGTCGATATTGGGATCACCACTAATCTTAGGAGAACATTCTCTTTTCTGCCCTGTACTTATCTTGTTGATCACTCCTACCTCAGGATTTGAGACCCTGACACAGCCAAGAGAGGCTTCTGCACAACCTGTGCACCAGCCCCAGCAACTCCAGGGAGCAGAGCCCATGTCCCTGCAGGGCCCTCTCACTGCAGCCCCCGAGAGCAATCCCTCCATTCCACTGCCCAAAAATCAGGGACGAGTTCTTTCACACCCGCACGAGGATACAGGATCCATATTCCATAAGCAAGGCATAAACCACACAGAAGACAAATACCTTGTGTTCTCTGTTCAAGCCTCCTGCATAATCACAGCAAGGCAGGATACTACAACAGCTAAACTACTTATATCCCTCTGAGCCAGGAATCCTACACTAACCATAGTATCATCATCCAGTTTCAGAGAAACAGGTCTAAAGGACTGGGACAGCCTCGACTTCCATGGCTGTGCCAGCATTACCACTTCAGATGCCACACACATAAAGATTCTTAGAAATCCGGTAAAGGGCAGGATAAATATCCCCAGGATCCTACTGCAGACACCTGCAATCATATCCTCTTAAACCAGAAGATGGAAGTTATGCTGCTGATCTAAATTACTGGTTGCTCCTAAGCTGAGCCAGCCTGCGCACTGAGTTGTGAAAACACCCTCCAAAGTCTGGGGGTGGAGAAAGAGGGATATCAGCTGCAGAATGCTGCACAGCAAGTAAACAAATGTGTTTCAACTTCAGGTTTGCAGCCCAGACAAACTACGACACCTCAGAAGCTACAAGTGGAGAAGGGCCTCACCAGAATGAGGATAAAGAACAGTAACTCTCATGATGTTTGAATTATTATACCTCTAGAATAACAAACCTCCCCAAATTTCACAGGCTACTTTTACAAGAACTAAGCTATCTGAAATTTTACAGTACCACCACAGAGTGAAAGAGCCTAAAAATGAAAAAGAACACTGACCTGCAAAGGCTTCATGAGAAAGATTATAGTTTCAGTGTACCTTTGAGTCACAAGGGTCTGCACAGTTGCAAAGCAAGTCCGAACTAACATACTGTTAAATTAAAATTTCCTTACTCTTACTTACATGAATCTGAACTGCATCTGGACTGCACTACCATTATCTGAACTGTGCTGCTCCACTCACTGAACGGAAAAGCACAGCTGAGGCACCAACAAGCCCTATCTCCAGGCACCACTTAGTGCTTTGTTATCTAGTAAGGTAAGATACATCCAGAGGAGAGGAGATAAGCAGATATCCTGCAACACAAGACACATCTGTTTTCCTGAGCACACACTGTGAATACACACACTTTGCTAAGGAAAGAGCAATCCATCACCCCCTGAGATTACATTATGACATCAACCAAAGCAGGAGGACAGCAGCAGCACCCTCAAGCATCTGTCTGAACCTCAAACTGCTGTGAGTGCAACGCGTCCTCAGTATCCAAGATAAAGACACAATGCTGCCTCAGAAAGCACACAGGAAATCAATATGTCAGGGCTCTCAAAAGCAGTCTTCAACCTCCTGCAACTAAATGGAAATACATGGAAAAAAGCCCTTATAGCATCTGTTAACCACATGCTGAGCTGGAAGAGCCTGAGCGTGGCAACAACCTGCATTTGAGCACACTGCAAGGAGACAGCTTTCTGCTCCAAACAGTGAATCACTCTATTAGCAGCAGTGCTCCAAGAGCCTCAGCAGCTCTAGCAACCCCCACAGAAGTTTGAGCAAGCCCTTCTTTAAGGGTTACCAGATGAGACAGCAAAATACATTTAGTCTAGCTGTTCTATTATGCAATGTTTTAAGTCCAAGTTCTAAACATTAGACTGCTAAAGCAGCTACTCCAGCAAGCTTCTCAACTAATCAAATACATTAAAAAGAAGTGAGTCTTCAGAGTTTTCTTAGGCCTGAAATATTTAAAGTCTTCAAAATCTTCACAGAGAAATACAATCTGCAATTTAGAGGCACATCCACAGGTGCTACCTCCAAGGATAAACAAAGACAAGAGAGTTAGCCAAGAACAACATGAGAGTTAAGGAATTTTTCCTGTGCTTTTGTCATGAGTCACAGAGATCTAAGATTAATTATAGCCTACACTGAAAGTATCTTAAAAAAATGCATCACTGATTTCAGTTAGACAGTATTTCATGTCTAACAGGTTTCTACAAGATGCTTAAGTACTCATACAGCATCAGTAAACCTATCAAAGTCAGTAAGACCAGATGGAAACTACAGGTATGTCACCAGGACCCATTTAGTCAGCTTTTAAACTCAAAAAGTCTTTTCAATCTTAAGCCCTGAATGATACCAATTGTAGCAGCACGAAATAAATGACAAGAAAAAGCCACTCTTCTGAACTTCCTCAGACATTCAGCCCATTTCCTCGTTCAGCTGACTCACGTTGGAACTTGCTCACAAAACACTTCCAGCATCAGAAAAAAAACAGAACTCAAACAAAAGATAGCAGTTCTATACCAAATTTTTGATGGTTACCCAAACATGAGTGTCCCTAAAAACATGATCCAGATTTCAACAGAAAAGTTTGTAGAGATCCTTAAAATGACTTGTAATAGATATAGTGATTACAAACAAGACTGTACACGATAATTTGTATGTTTCTATAAGTCAACACAGCAATCTAAATCTACAACACTTTCTGTAAGTAGAATTAGAAAAATAACATTTACATAAATCAGGCGTGTGGTCAGGCGAACATGCACCCACACCCCCCTGCCATCCCCAGGCCCACACCTGTTGCAGAGTCTACAGCAGTGACACCAAGGCCGTGTCAAACCGCAGCAGTTTACCCCGAGAAAGCCAAACACCAGCCCCGCACGCCGCACTTACCGTCCTCGAAAGGGGTCCCCTCGGGCCTGGAGGAGGGAAAGCAAAGCACAGCGTTACCCCGCTGGCAGCCCGGCTCCAACCCCCCGGCGGCTGAGCGGCCCCCGCAGCCCGCCGCCCCCTTCCCTGCCGACTCACCCGAAGATGACGGCGTTCCACACCATGATGTTGTTCTCAGAGGGGGCCCCGCTCACCCCGGCCGGGGGATCCTCCTGCAGCCTGCGGGGCACAGCGACGGTGAGCGCGGCCCGCGGCCCCCGCGCCGCGCAAACGGCGTAACCCGGGACGCCGCTGCGCAAGCGGCGTAACCCGGCCAGGCAGCAGCCGCCTGCGCAAACGGCGTAACCCGCGCTAGGCAGCGCCGCCCGCGCTACGCAATCAGCGGAGCGCTCCTTGCCCCGCCGCCATGTTGGGCTGCCCCCTCCTCCCCCGGTANNGGGAGCCTGGGCTGCACCGACTCCTGCGCCGGCAGCCGGACGGTCCCGGGATGTACCAACGGCGCGGGGAGAAGGGGGCGGAGCCGGATGTGGCTGAGCCCCCGGCCCAGCCTCCACCACAGCGGCGGGGGGCGGTACCAACGGCGGCGGAGGACGGGGGTGCGACGTGAGCAGAGCGTCACGGAGGGGGCGGCGCTGCGGGCTGGGATCAAAACAGGTGAATAGGGAAAGCAAAGGGCAGGCGCACCAGCGAGCCGAGACGAGGAGGTCATTCCTCACTTCCCCAGGGCAGGCAGGGCTCCATCACTCGTAACAGTGGCTTGGGAAGACAAACACCCTCACTCTGAATGCCCCCCTTCCTCCTTCTCCCCCAGATGTATTGCTGAGCATGAGGCCATGTGGTCTGGGATATCCCTCGGGTCAGTTGGGATCAGCTGTCCCGGCTGTGTCTCCTCCCAGATCCTTGTGCACCCCCAGCCTCTCGCTGCTGGGGTGGGGTGAGCAGCAGAGAAGGCCTTGGCTTAGGGTAAGCCCTGCTCAGCAGTAACAAAAACATCTCTGAGTTATCAGCACTGTTTCCAGCACAAATCCAAACCACAGCCCCATACCAGCTACTGTGAAGAAAATTAACTCCATCGCTGTCAAAACCAGCATAACCTGCTACCCTGCATTTTGTGCTTCCCCAGAGAGTGTTTTCCAAGGGAAAAATAAGCTATTTTCTACGTTTCTCTAACAGCTTTTGGAAATAAAGAATCTCTCCTCTGTCGTGTAAAGCAGACTGGCTGGGCTTTGTTTTTCGAGTTTATCCTCACTTGTAATTTCATATAATCCAGCTGTATGGGGAGGTGGCTTCAGAAGGAGACAGGGGAGAAAACCCACTGAAAGAAAGTTAACATTGTTATCGCGGCCGCACTGCAAACGGCCGCAACTGCAGACCTGCCGCTCCGGACCTTTCCCGCTGTACCAGCCTGTGCAGTAAGAACCGTGTGAGCTCTGAGTGCTTGTCAAGAACAGCCTCGTCCAGTGTCTGGCCTTTAGAGGCACAGGAGCTGCCGGCAGCCGGCGGGCTCCCCGTTCCCCCGGAGCCCCGCGGAGCCGCCCCGGCGGGCGGGGCC
>VZTF01000382.1:162462-199133 GCA_013397755.1 Cnemophilus loriae | reverse complement strand
GGGCCGGGCCAGGCGGCTCCGAGCCCGCCGCCGCCATGCCCAAGGTGGTGTCGCGCTCCGTCGTGTGCTCCGACACCCGCGACCGCGAGGAGTACGACGATGGGGAGAAGCCGCTGCACGTCTACTACTGCCTGTGCGGGCAGATGGTGCTGGTGCTCGGTGAGCCGGGGGCCGGGGCGGGCCGCGGCCCGAGGACGGGCAGGCCGCGGCCCGGCGGCGCAGAGGGCCCGGGAAGGCGGCGGGGAGTGGGTGTGGGGTCGGGATGCGGGATATAGGTGTGGGTTCGGGATGCGGGGTGCGGAGTGAGGGTGCGGATTCCGGGTTCCCGTCCCGGCCCCGCCGCCAGCCCGGCCCCGCCGCTCCCCGCAGACTGTCAGCTGGAGAAGCTGCCGATGCGGCCGCGGGACCGCGCCCGCGTGATGGACGCGGCCAAGCACGCCCACAAGTTCTGCAACGCCGAGGAGGAGGAGAGCGTCTTCCTGCGCAGGTGGGCCCGGCCTCTGCACCCCCCGTCCCTCTGAGCCCCAGGCCCGGGGAAGGGGCTGCCCTCCCCGCCCAGCTGGGAGCCGCCAGCCAGGCACACAGACCCTGTGTCCGTGTGCTCTGCTCAAGCGCTGCCTCTCTCCCCCAGACCCGAAGGCATAGAGCGGCAGTTCAGGAAGAAGTGTGGCAAGTGAGTGACCTTTTTTAGTCTTTTGAGTGACTTTTAGAATCTTTAGAGGAAACCATAGGAATTGAGAATCTGTGTTTCCTCTTAGCTATGCATATTTTTGTTTCTAGGTGTGGACTGCTGCTCTTTTATCAACACCAACAGAAAAATGCTCCTGTGACGTTCATTGTTGATGGTGCTGTGGTCAAATTTGGCCAGGGTTTTGGGAAAACAAACATATATACTCAGAAACAAGAACCTCCTAAAAAGGTAATTGGCTTTAGAGAAGAAGGATATCTTTGCTTTTCTAAAGGTGTTGCGTATAAAATAACTTAATGGTAAGTGGAGACAAAAGAAAAAGAAAAGGACCTCTGAACAATAACTCAATTTGGTGTCTTGTCCGTGTCTCCCCTAAGTTTTCCTTGAACAGAGGTCACTGCAGCTTGGAGTCCTAGCACTAAAGGAGGGCAAAATAAACTTGAAACTTAGACTGTGCCTGATGTTTAGGCTCAGTTAACAGAAAGTTTCCAATTGTAAGGTCAGGTTGGTAGTCTGCACAGTGATTCTCAAAGTCTGGCTCATCCACTGTATATCAGTCAGCTTGCTTCTGGTAAGGACACCTCTAAGCCCAGAAATCACTGAGCATAATTCCCCTTTGCCACCCACAGAGTTCATATAATCTTGATGGCTTGCATAAGAAGCCTTAAAAGCTTTGGAAGGAGGAAGCAATGCCTACTGGCACAACTGTTGCCAAGGTTTAACAAAATATTCTTGTTTTTCACCCAGGTGATGATGACCAAACGGACCAAAGACATGGGCAAGTTCAGTTCTGTCACAGTCTCCACAATTGATGAAGAGGAGGAGGAGATTGAAGCGGTGAGTTTTGGATGCCCTTAGAGGCAGCCACATCTGAGCTGGGCAGAGCCAGTGATGGTCTCACTGTTTGGATGACATGTTGTTACTCTGGGGTTTGCTGTTGCAAAGTGACATGTGTGTATTTCAGAGGGAGATTGCAGACTCTTATGCACAGAATGCAAAAGTGATTGAGAAACAGCTGGAACGCAAAGGCATGAGCAAGAAAAGGCTACAAGAGCTGGTGAGTTTTTCTTTGGTGTTGAACACAAAGCTCTGAGATGTGCTGGCTTTGTACACAAAAGCTGTCTTGCAGATCAGACTGCAGGTATAGAGAGGTCCTGGTACAGTCACAGGCAGCATGCAGCTTTGTGAGGATGAGATTTTCTTTGCAAGTTTTATAGAGATGTTCTTCTAGTCCCCCTGAAGTTAAAATTGTATGCCATTACCTGGAGAGCTAACTGAAAAGCAGCCAGCAGAGTGCTTGCAGGGAGGCTTTCTGTGACCTGTTGGACGAGGAACAAGGGAAGGAGAAACCAGGCCATGGCTTTACCAGCCTGTGCTCTCATGCCTGCTTGGCAGAGCAGGTCATTGCCATGAGGCATCAGGGCAAAGCAAGGCTCTCATGGAGGATCTGCAGCTCAGCTGCTACTGCAAGGGGCACTCGAAGAATAAATGGCAAGAACATCACAACTGATCTTACCTGCTGTGACAGGAAGGTAATAGATGGAAAGGGGGAGGAAATGTGCAGCTTCCACCTGAGGATAGAAAGTATGAAATTGTCTCCTGGGCAGTTGGTCTTGGGCGTTTTATGATTTTGAGGATGGTCCTCATTTTGTAAGTCAGCAAAGCACTTTAGCTACTCTTGCTCCTGGTTTTGGAACTGAAAAGTTTGCATTGGTCAGACAAGAAGAGCAAACTTCATTGGAGCACTGAAG
Source organism: Cnemophilus loriae (assembly GCA_013397755.1). Classification (NCBI taxonomy): domain Eukaryota; kingdom Metazoa; phylum Chordata; class Aves; order Passeriformes; family Corvidae; genus Cnemophilus; species Cnemophilus loriae. Next base: position 196,694 of record VZTF01000382.1, on the reverse strand, counting down.
GGGAAAGTATCCAGACATTATTTAATTCTGCCTTAATTTTCCTATTCAGGCTGAGTTGGAAGCCAAGAAAGCCAAGATGAAGGGAACTCTGATTGATAACCAGTTCAAATGAAATGCTGTGTATGTGCTGGATATTCAGAGACAGGAGGAAACTACCGAGAGCTATCACAGTTCTGTCAACAAAGCAGAAGTAACAGACAATATTCAAGAGCTGCACTGCGCTGCAGCAAGCTTGGAGGATGAGAACATCTCTGTATCCCTCTGTATAGGTGACACTCTGAGTACCAGTCTTAATTCCAGTGGCACTGGAGACTTTGCTCGAACTGCAGTTCTCTACAGACCCAGTGTTATGAGCAGGCTGTTCCAGGTAGAATATTCACTTTCAAGAAAATCTTTGCTGGGTGCCTTCCTAAGTTCATCTTTAGATACCTGTCTTTTTATTTTGTAGTTTTCAAACATGTTTCCTTGAATATATTAGAATGACAGGTAACTGTACAACAAAGAAATCCTTACAAAAGTAAGCTCTGTGCCTGTTCATTTTGTTATTTTAAATGTGTCCAAAAGGTGCAGCAGCCTGAGCCATGCCATTCCAACACAGTGTGGAGCGACTGGGATGCAAGGCTTGGGCATGGTGCTGCTGCTCACCCTGACCTGCCAGAGGCAGCCAGCACAGCCTGGGCTGCAGCACTGCAGTCTCAGCTCCTGCTGAACATCACAAGGCTGCGGTTGTACAGAATTACACTGTCACAACAGACACATACAAGAATATAAAATCCAACCCTGTTTTAAACTACTGTAAATAAAAACTGCTACTTATGAGTTCAAATACATGGTTGGAAGTTACTTATAACAGCAAGTGATCATTAAAGAATACAACTGCATATCTGAACTAGCCCACTGGGCAAAACAGTTTCAGTATTTGGAGTTGTGAAATGTGAAGGAAAAATTGTTTTGAATGTACTGACCACTAAGAACTCGGATAGACAACATTACACACCAGTTTTTAAAGCATCTTGTTTGGGTAATAGTACTTTGTGCCTCTTGTGGGATGTAATAACAGTGCTCTCTAGCCCGTGTCTTTGTTGCTCTACGTAGGATTAAATACCATGTTACAGATTTGAACTAAAATACCTTTCCTGAGATGTTCTTACTCTACCAAGTATCATAAAATGCAAACAGTGAACAAGATGCTTCCATCGCCCATAATTATTATGGAAAACTGCTGTGTCGGCTGAACCAACAGTTGTGGTGGCCGGAGGGCCAGAGAGCCCAGGTACAGAGGGGGCCTGCTGGTGGACAGGCTCCAAAGTGCAAGACTCCCCTTTACGTCAGTGAAAAAGGCCTCTCCCATTGACCCTATGGAGATTCGGTCTGTCTGACTGGCCGACAGACACCGCTTGTATCCCTTAAGAGGATGTAATCCAGCCCTCACTCCGCCCCCTCCTTATCCCCATTGGCTGTTGTTGTATTACCCCACCTCCCTCCTATATCCCTATGTAAGTCTATCCCAAACGGAAGTGTGCCCCTTTTGCTGCTTTCCCCCTTTGCCCCCTTGCTCCCTTGCCCCGTGCCCCCTTTGTCCCTTGCTGCCTTGGTCCCTTGGCCCCTTCCCCCCTTGCCTCGCCCTTTCCCCTGCCCCCTTGCTCCCTTGGCTCCTCCCTTGCCTCCTTGGACTGCATCGAAACAGATGAGTAATAAACTTCGGTGCTCTAGCAAGGGCCGCCTCTGACTCTTTGGCCTTTAGTGCCGCCTGAGCTGGCTGGCTCAGTGTGAGTGGCTGCGTGTTTCCATCGCACGGGTGAGAGAGCTGGCCTGCGAGGTGCCAAGAAGCACCGCCAGGGCTTCCTTAGCTAAAGGTTCCCTTTGGAATAAGCAGCAGTTACTCCACCAACACCCACATGGCGATAGAAAACTTCCTATAATCAATAAAGATTTTCCATCTGGCTTTATAACCCTGACTGGGTAAGCTCAGATCTGCTTACCTAAGGATCTCTCCTTCCTTTCTCGGGAAAACAAGGTGTAAAAGAGGGAGTGAGCTTGGCCCAGAGCTAGCAGAGATGGGTCTGTAGATCCTGTGACAATTTAATGCCAGGCTGGTAAGGAGGTGTTCACGTTAACTCGTGCGGTGTTGATCTTGCTCCGTGCTCATCACCTGCTAATCTGAAGCCTATTTCCAGAAGCCTGTGGCCGGAGGCCCTTGGTGGTGTTCAGTACTTGGGAAGGGCAGGAGGTGTGCTTGGGTACACAAACCCCTTTCCCAGTGTGGTAGCACAGTCCAGCCAGGCGAGGGCCTCAGGGTTCCTCTAGGAGCGATCCAAGCCTGGGGTAACTGCAGGTCGCTGTCTATAAAAATTCAGAAGATTTTTTTTCCCAAGCAAGAGTAAAAGACTTTGACATCTGAAAATAGGTTTTGAACCATGTGAGAGGTGCTGGGATGCAGATGGTGAGTCTCCAGTTGCCCAAGGATGAAGTGTGGTCTTGCTTCAAGGGACACCAGAACAAGCTAACTTGGGGATGGTGTGATTTATTGTCAGGGTTAAGGCTGGGAGTGACAAAAGGCTTCAGCTGAGGATGGGCTGTGAATGGGCTGTGAAGGGGCTGCCAGGTGGGGACAGGAGCATCTTTGCAGTTTGGTGAGGCACAAAGAGTGCCCCAACTCAGCACAAGTTGTCCAAAGTAGCTGTTACCAACTGCCATCAACTTCCTCAGCTGCCATGTGGAGCGTTGAGACAGCACAGCACAGGCTTCTGGAAGGCTAGTTCGTGTTCAGTCAGTGTTTGTTGCTCTTGTCACTGGAAATCTGCCTAGTTTGGCTCAGGACTTGTGCATGGACCTAGTCAGTAAGGGGATTACGTCGTTTCTTCTGAGGTGCTTTTGATACATTCTAGTTATGCAGTCCATTGCTGAAACAACTCCAACACAGAGAATCTGATCTAATACATTATTATGTATTTCTTACTTCAACTGGAGCTAGTTCACAACAGTGTAAATCAAGTTGGGTTTTTCATTTCTAGATCTAAATGAATTAAAATTATTAGCTGACTGTAGCAACAGGAAGTAGGGTCACCTAGTTCAAACAATTGAAACGTCCTGTTATAATAGATAAAACCAGCTGTCCTGCAGGGTTTCCCATACCCTGGTAGCAAATGGGCAATCTGTAGCAGAGTTCAGACCAAAGAAAAGTCAGATTTCACGTCACTGTAAAAGTCAACATTTGTTTTTATAAATCTCTAGATGCAGGTGATAGATTTGTTTGTTTAACTGAGCACTATATTGTATGTAAGAACTTGTCCAGATGCAGAGGTATCACAAAATGTGAAATAAAAGTGAAGGAGGGAATCTGTTCCAAAAGTAATGGCACACATGGCCAGACTTACCTTACTGTGTTTCATGACTTAGTCCAGATCAGTTTCCAGGCACCTCCACAAGACCCTAGCCTGATTTACCAGGTCAGAACAGCTCTGGATGTAACAATGCTGCCTGCTTCCCCATAACCTGTCCACACAATTTGTAAACACTGAAGAGAAGTGGTAACAGTGAATCCAACCTCCTCTGTGTTAATCACAGCTGCGCCTGGGGAGCAGCACGGAGTCCTCTTTGCCTGCCCCCTGAGGGGAAGTTTCTGGTCAACTCTTACAGCTCTCCTTGTGCTCCACGTTTGTGCTATTTTACTTACTGACTGATGTGCTGATGGCTCGCTCTGACTCCCTAGACTGTTGCATTGATAAATGCACACTAACAATATGCATGACAAAGTGATCAGCTTGGGAGCAGCACTAACTGATCAGCCTGAATCAAAGTAGTCTCAGCTTTTGCTGGTGCTATCCTAAACAGCCCAAGGGCCTTTGCCACATGCAGGCATTTTAAAAGTAGCTCATAAAATGATGGGCTTGTTTAAAAGCCTGCAGGGCTGGGCTCCAAGGATCTAATGGAAGCCTTGTAACTCCTAGCTGAGGAATCCTTATGAACCTAGCTGGCCACAGCATACTGGAGTTTTGGGTAGATTTCCAGGCACAAGCAGCCAATCTCTCTTTTGTTGTCAGCCAGAAAACTCCATCCCCACGCCCGCAGCTAGGGCTGTAATTCCTGTCAATCTCAGCAGGATCAGAAAGCCACAACCAGAAAACCACTGGTGGCATGACACCTCCCAGAACCTCCCTGATGCTGCCAGTCTTGGTGTGGGGTCTTGGCAGGTCCTGAGGACTCCTTCCCAAAACCACTACCCCCCAGCAGCTCCAGGGGGTGCAGAACTGGGGCTGTGTCTCTGCAGGCATGTGAGCGTAGTTCCATCCACACAGCCCAACCCACCGTGCATGTGCTTAGGGCAGTTGATGGGGCCACCTTCCGTGGCTGGGCAGTGGCAGGATCGATCCCCCCTAGGAACAACCGATTTTACCCTGCATGACAAAGAATTGCCTCTTCCCCTGCCCCTCTGCACTAGCCGCTGCCAGTCATGCAGGCAGCACATGAAAGATGCTGGGGCAATGCCTGCCAAGGGTGACAAGGACACAGAGGCTGGGGGCACTCCTGGCTCCATCCAAAGCCCAGAGAGACAACCTGGAGTGGCCCAACGATTGCTGAAGAGGACAGTGGAGTGGATGAGCTGGCACTCTGCTGGTCTTTTACAAGCCAAGTCCTTGGGGTGGGATGCTCTCCACTGCAAGACTCAGCACATAGCCAGGCACAGCCCAGCTGGGGCAGGCTGGTGCACACTGAGCCTCTCCAACCATCCTGCACCAATCGCCACCTGCCCCAGCCACTGACAAGCATGTCACACGATCCCCTGCGCAGCTGTGCTGCGTCAACACCTCCTAAGCCTGGGATTTACGGCTGCTGGGTGAGGGGCTGAGACAAAAGCGGCATTGCAGGCATTCACCCATCCGTTCCCACCAGCAAAGGAGCCGATACACCAGGCTGGACACAGCTCCTGTGGAGGAAATCACGTGTGTGATGTTTGGCCCTTCCCACAGGAGAATCATGCTTAAAAGGAAAATCCACCCCCATCCATGCCATTCTTGGGGCAGCGCAGCCCAGCGGACAAAATGCTGTGTTGGAGAGACTGCACTCAGCTTGCTGCCTTGTCACTGGCTGGCCCCAGTCCCTTCCTCATGCCTTGGTTTCCCCATAAGAACAAAGCCCTTAATCCCTGTGCAGTGTGCTCCTGTGCCAGGCGACAGCAGCACCTGAATCCCCCAGCATGGTCCCCAGATAAAGCTGCTCCCAGGGAGCTGCCAGGAGAGAGGAGGTTAAAACCCCAGAAGGCCTACCAGCCTGTGCTACCCAACAGTGGAGTGCAGGGAAAACTCCTTGTGGGCTCTGCCCTGCATCTCCCACCTACCAGAGCTAAAAAGAGCTGTGAAACACATTCTTGTTTCCTGAATCCCCAAAGCAGTTGATAGGCCAGGTAGCTAAAACCCATTTCACTCAGTGCCAGCCCTGCACCCCAAGTCCAGTGCACAATCTGTAGGTCTTAAGGACTTAAGGATCCCCCAGCTCAGCTCCTTTGCAGCCTGGCACAACAGCCCAGCTCAGTGCCTCAGTCACCCACCACTGTGTGCAGGAAGAACGATGCACTTACCTTCTTGTGCCAATGGCCTGGCCATTCATCCCCTGCGGAGGAAAGGACATGAAAGGATGCCCCGTGTTCAGCAACCAGCAGCATTTCAGAACAGCCCTTGAAATCCAGGTGAGCTTAGCAGCAGGAGGCTGAGAGCCCTTAATTAATAAGCCTACACTTGTACAACAGGAGAGGGCTCCCTGGTAAAGCTGCCCCATGGCACAGTCCACTGCCAAGCTGCTGCCTGTGTCCCCAGCACTGCCCACTGCTTGTGGCATTGCTTCATATCTCAACTTTACAGCCCATTTCATTTCCACAGCAGGCAGTGGGGCATCTCACACTGCAGCAGCCCAGGGGCAGTTGAAAATCATCAGCAAGGACAGTTGGCTCAGCTGTGAGGCACAACACTGTCTCCCATCAGGAATGCATGTGCTCACTCACAGGGACCCTGCCAAGCCAGCACCACCTGCAGCAGGAAGGTGCTGCGCTCTCATGCCTGGCTGCCCTGCTTAGATTCCTGCAGTAAAAACAACTCTCGTCCTTTGTAACACAAGGTCTTGTTTAGCTGCCTTCGGCAGTGGTTGAGATTGGTTTCAGTGATTGAAATCAACTGCTTTGAGCAGGCCTGGGCAGCCAGAAAGGACCAAAGGCATGGGGGAAGCACGAAGACTCGCTGATCTGAAGGGCAGAAGACCAGGAGAGCATCCACTCACCACTCCAGATCCCCAGGCAGAAACCAGGCAGCTTTACTGTGGTGACTCACAGACCTACAGAGATATCTGGGTAAAGGCCACCCCACACACATTGCTCCATCTTGCAGCTTTCCCCAAATTGCCCCAGCAGCATAAAGGAATTTTCCCCTTCCCCTGGAATTTTGAACCTTAAGTTCCAGGGGTAAGGAATGAGCCTAGGAATGTACCTCCCTGCCTAGCAAGCACAGCTGGTACAGAAGCTGTCTCTGCTCAGCTGCTGCATCCCCACAGCACAGCACCCTCTGTGAGGGCCAGGCTAGCCAGGGAAGCTACAGAACAGCAGCAATTAACTGCACTTGTGTCCTCTGGCTGGGTTTTAACGTGCCCAAGCAGGTAGCTCAGTTTCTAAGGCAGAGAACATTATGCCAAACTCTGCTCTTCCAGAGAGCAGCAAACACTCCCTTAGACATTCCTCCAGCCTCCCAGGCATTCAGTGCCATGGGGAGTGCTGTGCTTTACAGACAGTTTAGGCACTAGGCACTGCCAAAATCAGGTTTCATGAGCTCCAAGGAGCAGACAGGCCAGAGCCAGGGCTGTGGCACACACTCAGTCCATCGTCTCTGGTTAGTGGAGTCTCAGGGAGGTCAGCTGGGTGAGCCCTTCAGAGCTGCCAATCCCCATTCCAGCCTACACCACTGGCTTCATCTGGGGAGGAAACACTACCTAGCTTCCTTAGCAGCCTGCACTGTGTTTACCTGCCAGTACTTAGCAGGTAGCGAGGCTTGCAGGATGGAGATGGTTCATCTTCCTCCTTCTCTACAAGTGCTGAGACCCCCAAACCCCTCATACTTCAACTGCTGTAAGAACAAACATGAGATGAGGAAAATTGGTTTCAGATTTTTATTTCTCTGTACTCTTTAAGCAGGAGTGACTGAAATAGAAACCATCATGAGTCCCATCAGGGGGAATAATTTGATAAAGACAGGGCAGGCAGTCACCCCTGCCCCATGCCAACCTGTATAAACATCAGCTGCCACTGTTTAGTAACTAGATAGTTTTCAAACAAGTCCATGAACGGTCATAGACTACATAGAACAACATGCCAGTTCACAACAGGAAACAACTTATGTGTACTTCTTGATTTCATCATACAGGACTAAGACAAAAGCACCACCCATTCCTCGGAGTACATTTGACCATGCACCTTTGAAAAAGGCCTTGGAGCCCTCATCCCGGGCAATCTTCCGCCAGCAGTCAAGAGTGCCGGAGTACATTATGTCAGCTGCAGGAGACAGACAGCTTTAGGAACTGGATGCCCACGACCTCCAACATCCAGGTCAGTAACAGCCTCATGTATCTGCTAGCTTTACAATCTCAAGTGCATCCCATTTCTTGGCTGACCTTCTCCAATACCAGCACATCAGAGGACGAGACTGCCCAGGAGAGATGCTGCTGCTGCTGCGTTTTCCCTGGGAGACACTGGAAGGACCGGTTCAAGCAGAAGGCAGCAACTCCCTGCTTTGACACCAACACTTCCAAACCCAAATGTTATTGCACAGTCAGCCAGGCTGTGCCTGCTAAGAAGGCTGTCTTTTCTTGTCCCAGAGACACTGGCTTGCAACATCCTTGGGTGAGTTCTGCTGTTCCTACCTACTGACATATACCTGACTTGTGCATGCCACCTTACAGGTGTGCTGTACAGGCCAACCCATTCATGCCCCTTCCTGTCACCTGCTTCTGCAGCCCCTCCTACGCCCCTGCTTACAAGAGATGTGGATATCTACACAGGCTGACGAAAGCCAAGCCACTCTGCCTTCACTTCAGCTCCACCACCAGCTATTGATTCAGGGATGCCCAATAACTCTTATACAGTGAGGTACAAACTTACCTCCTTTACGGCCAGACTGCATCATCATGCGACGACGAACCGTATCAAAAGGGTAGGAGACCAAACCAGCGACAGCAGTGACGGTCTGAGCAATCATCCAGCTGACAACAATGTGGGTGTTCTTTGGGTCTGGAAGCATGCCTGCAGGAGAGAAGCTTTGATAAGAATGGCAGGTAAGCCACCAGCACTATCGAAATGCACTACAGGCCTGCCGCAGCTCAGCATCTCCCTTTTAGTGCTGTTTTGGTCAACCTACCCTTCGCGGTGTCGTAGATGCCAAAGTAGGCGGCTCTGTAGATGATGATGCCCTGGACAGAGACACTGAAGCCCTGGTACAGGCCCCCAAGGCCATCTGAGCGGAAGATTTTGACCAGGCAGTCACCGAGCCCACTGAACTCCCGGTCGGCCCCGGCTTTACCCACATCCGCTGCCAGGCGGGTTCGGGCAAAGTCAAGGGGATAGACGAAGCAGAGGGAGGTCGCGCCGGCGGCACCCCCGGATGCCAGGTTACCGGCGAAGTACCGCCAGAACTGGGTTCGCTTGTCCACGCCGCCCAGGAAGATCTGCTTGTACTTGTCCTTGAAGGCGAAGTTGAGGGCCTGGGTGGGGAAGTACCGGATCACATTGGCCAGGTTGCCGCGCCAGAAGGAGAGGACGCCCTGCTCCCGCGGGATGCGCACCACGCAGTCGATGATGCCCTTGTAGTGCTTGTCGGCGGAGATCTGCTTGCTGGCGTGCTGCACCTGCAGGGGCCGAGATGCCGCTGTCAGCGCCGCTCCCCCGCGAGCCCCTGGCCCACCGCCGCCGCCCCCCCTCTCCTTGCGGCGACCTTGCGACGGCCCCGGCCGCCGGCGCTCACCTGCAGCAGCAGCTTGACCCTCTCGATGGGGGCGACGGCAGTCTTGGAGATGGCGGCCGCCACCCCGCCGGCAAGGAAATCCTTGGCGAAGGACACGGCCGCATCGGTCATGGCGGGAGCGGCGCGAGCGGGAGGCGATGCCGGGCGAAGGAGGCGGGAGGCGGCGCTGAGGGGGGCGCCGCAATGGCGGTTAATATAGGGGCCGGGGCGCGAGCGTGGGCGGGGCGCCCGTCCCGCTCGCTGATTGGCTGCGGCAGGGGGCGTGGCCGCCGCAGGGGGACGGGGCCGCCGTTGGAACCGGTGGGGGGCACATGGCCGCGGTGACGGGATGGGGCAGCGCGGCACCGGGCAGCCCGGCATGGAGCACCCCGGGACGGGACATCCCGGGATGGGGCACCTCGGGACGGGACATCCCGGGATGGGGCACCTCGGGACGGGACATCCCGGGATGGAGCACACCGGGACACGACATCCCAGGATGGGGCACCCGGGGACACGTCATCCCGGGATGGAGCACACCGGGACGCGGCACTGCGGAATGGGAGATTCCGGGGTAAAGCACCCCGAGACGGGGCATCCCGGCATGGAGGATCCCACCAGCACCGCGGGCGGGACAGTCTTACATATATGTGGCCCCGTCCCGGTCACACCGCCTATCCCTGCCCCGGGCACATCACATGGCGGTGACGGGACCATCCGTGGCCACGACCCTCCGGCCCCTCTGCGCCATCCCAGTGCCATGGTGAGAGCAGCCGGGCACAGCACAGCCGCGGCGCAGGCTGGAACGGGGCCGGCTCTGAGGCTGCCTCACCTAAGGACACGTACAGGCCCCCATCTCTCTCACCCGCAGCGGAGACCCTTGCTCACAGATATCTCAGGATACTGTCACCTTGCACACATAGCGCTCCAGGAGTGACCGAGCTCCGGGTCGTGTATGGATTCCTTCGGTAGTCACAGTGAGACAGGCACACCCCACCAGGTACTACCCGCTTCCCTATCACAGCTGCATCCAAACGTCACTCGAGCAGACCTTCACCTGTCCAAGAGTTTAGCCTTGCTATTGACTGGTTCTTCACGGTCATACACCATTTCACGTGTTAGTGATCCATGATGAAGTGCTGTCTTTCAGTGGCATCCTAAATATTTTAGTGCTGCCTTTTGGGGGATTTATCATGCATATTTGTGATTACAAAGGACGGGCTTGGTTGATAAAAGGGTGGGTAGTGCTTGATAGGTCGTAGGAGTGCACTATGATACAAAGGTGGTAGTAGCACATCAGAAACAAGTTAGAGATAACTTCTTGACTCACTTGACTCTTACAAGGTTTGAAGAGCTGTTCAGACATTCATATGCATTCATTCAATCTTTAAAATCTATTTAGAAATACAGTGTTAGTAAAAAACATACAGGTATGCTTGGACAAGGCAAGAAATCCATTCCTCCCTACCACGCTTACAATTCACATCTCCATATCCATACATGTCCAGTAAGTCTCAGTATTATTACCTGCACTGTGCCCATCGGAAAACTGAGGCACAGAGAAACATGGTCACTAGGCAGGTTGATTAGAACCAAAAGCAGTTACAGCCTCAGTGGGATGCATGAGCCATCAGATCTGCTCTCTACCATCTTACTTTTTTGCTATCTATGCTTGCATTTCTTCGCTGAGAGAAAAAATCAGTATGAAGCACCACTGTAGCAGAATAGAGCGAGTCCATTAAGAGAGATACTGCAAGACTTCAGCTGTAAGATACATCAACAATGAGTTCTAGGTGCAAGGCAGGCCTTACAGTTATCCCAGATTTTTCTGCAAGTTTCTCTCCACAGTTTACAGACTGTTCCTGCATGTATCTGCCAATGCCTCATCCTGCTGTGACATGTTCTAACCAAGCAGTTTCTGAGATTTACTTATTTCCACCAATCAGGGGTTATAAACAGCGCAAAAACACAGATGAGGAGCTGTGTAAAGCAGCAAATGCTGTGCTGAGCCCAGGCTGCTGCAGCTCGGGCTGGAGCCAGTGTGCACACACCTTGGTGAGCTGCCGTGATTCCCATGCTGCCAGGGGCACAGCCACCTTCCCACACGGGCATGGGGTTTGGGTTTTCTATCAGAAGGCACTGGGATGGGGCTGTTCCACAGCTGAACTTCTACAAAGGAACTGCAGCAACACCACGGTTCCTCAGGTATAACACAAGATGATCTTTTGTTGTCCAAAAGCTCCCAAGAGGCCCATCTGTTGCAGGGGCACTGGCAGTAACCTGGTGCTCTTGCAGAAAGGTTGCTACCTAGAGGACCTGTCTGCAGCCCCTGGAGCACACGGTTAAAGGGGATCAATCACAGGTGGTGGGCACGGTGCTATTCTGTTGGCACGTTCAGAGCGAGTTCAGAGCAGCATAGTAGGCTTAGGTCTGTGCACTGGAACCAAAAAGTGGTCTAATAAAAAAATAGAGCTTTAACAGTACCTAAACAACATGACAAAGTTTGTGGCTCTGAAATGTCTAACGCATTTAAGAACTGCATTTTCCAGGAAATATTTCAGCTAGAGGACTTCAGAAAAATTATTTTTCAAAGTGTGAAGTAATTCACATACATGCAGTAACAATGCACAAGAAAGGGAGGAATATTTCTGAGTATGCACTTAAGTTTGCAAGATTGTCATTCCAGTGTATTACAGTCCCTTTTGCACATTACAGTTCTGTCTTAGCAAAAGCACAGTTGCAGCAGCATACTTTCATCTTTATGCTGGAGATTCAGACAAAATTATTATTCTCAAGTATGTCTCAAAAACTGAGGAGTGTGACTGAAGTAAGACTAATTCTGGCTCTGTAGAATGCCATGTCCATACAGTATCACTAAAAAACCTGGAGATTTCAGTAGAAATTCTTGCAGGTTGCATATATTTTATTCTGTTTTATTATTTTTGGCTGACTTGGTATCTCAGATTGCTTTAAAAAACTCAATTTTCTTAATGTTTTCGAAAACACAGTTTATACTCTCATCTCTGTTCTCTTGCCTTTTTGCAATTGGTTTAATCTCAAACGGCTATTCAGTATTAAAAAGCACCTAAAATAATGTCATTTCAAGTTCCAGTAGTATAAACTTTTCAAACTAGTTGCATCTTTCTTCTTCAGTATGTGCTTGCCAGTCATATTCTTTATATCCATTCAGCAAATGCAATACAGACTTATTCTTTCCTGTCACAGGTGTCTCACTACAAGAACCATGCAATCCACTGAAATGTCAGTACCTGTAGCTCAGCATGTCTTTCTTGCAAAGTTCCTTAAGAAAGGTATTTGTATACCTGCAGTGGACACTGATGTCAGTTTTCAAGCGTTGATTTCCTTGGCTCAAAATTTTCCCTTCGGAGGAGCTTTAATTCTCTCAGTTCTTGTGGGTGTAAGCTCTGGTCAACGCCAGGTGTTAGCTTGTAATTTAAAGGAGATTCAATATAACCATTTCTGTAGAGACAAACCCGCTTGCAGAATTCAAAGGTGCTAAACATAACACCAAAGTATGGCACAATCTGATAAAAAAAGCAATATAAGAAAAAAAAAATTAGACTCACTAGTAGCATCCATAGCTTAGATGTTTAACAAAAAGGGAACTTCTAGGACTTCAGATCTGATCTGCTAATAGACCTTGTCCTCATTTATATAAAATCAGTCTCATCTCAAACTACGCTGGCAGCTGCAGCGTGCAAAAAGTAGGAGTTCATTGTTGTTACATAACTAATTATAACAATATTGTGAGGAAGAAGGTCTATGCTAGCCTATAGATTACCAGAATCTGTCAAATACCCAAGCACATTCTAGGCAATCTCAGCAAACCCCAGTAGGAAATGTGGAATTTATTCTACATACACTGGAGTGACTCTACAATTTTCTTCTTTCAGCCCGTGCAGAACCAGGAGCTCCAGGGCCACTGGCTTTGTATCAGCCAAGGTAAGGCAGTCACAGGCAGGCCATCACAATCAATCCCACTGTCACTCAATTAGCACTCATTAGCTAATCTGTAGTACTCTATGTAGGTAATCCTCATCACAGCACTATAAAACGTATTTATGTAAATTAAATTACCTTTTGTTTAAGCTACCATGCTTTATTTCATGCTTTCAGCTCAGCAAGGGCTGCAGTAACTGATACACGTGCATTAAATAGCTGGCTGAAAGCACTGCTTTGGACTTCTGGGCAAGTGGCTTATACAAGCACACTTTTTTTTTACAGCTCACTACAACATGTCAAATTACTGAAGCTCAGGTCAGAAGGAGAACTCGTTTAGCTGTCCTAAGTGGATTGCTTGCAATCCCCCATCCATTCCACACCTTGTGTGTTAGGAGCACTCCCTTCTTCAAAGGTGTTGAAATGAACTTTCAAGTCATGATATCTAGAAGCCAAGCTTGCATTTGGGGAAATACAACCAAACCAAGTTCCAAGGCCGGTTTATAACCTGTTTTGTCACTGATCCTGTCATCTATAAGCTACAAAGTACAAAGGTATGTCATAAGCTTTCTATCCCCTACCGTCCAAAACTATCTTGATTCCTTCAGGATAGTATTTGACTGGGATGAAAGCAAAACCTCACCTTGAGCAGACTGGGCGTGAGTCCACTCCAAAGTCCAAGCACACCTTTGTTCTTCACAGTTTGCCGGAAGCAGTCAGCCATGCCAGTAAAATGGACATCAACTCCTCCATAGTGGGGAAGCCAAGGACTCTGGGCCTGTCAAGAGACACCCAGGGGGATTTAGAACAAGCAGAGAAAACCAAAGTAATTAATTATTTTCTCCACTCTGGTATATAAGGAACAGTCAACACCAGGTTTCAACAGACTGATCTGGATTCTTCCCAAAAGTATCAGCTAATTTGCATTAAAATATAAATTAAAAAGGGAAAGAACTCACTCTTTGATAGGCATGAAAGTGAACAGTAATTTCACACAGCACCTTCTTTTGTGCCATGTCACTACTAGAAATAAATTCCACCCTTGCAATGACAAACCATCCGAACCAGAGCCACTATCCCATCAGCCCCATGCCAGCTGCTCAGCTCCAGGTAGAGATATTTCACATTCCTGGCAGTGGAACACTATGAGAGGGAAGGTTGGAGCTGGTCGCAAAAGCTGGTCGCTCCCTTCCTGTAACTCTGATGGAACCAGCTGACTTGTCTCTGGCTGCTGAGGCTGTGTCTGCACTGCTGTGAGAAGCATGAACCGTACTACAGGCTGAGGAGCAGCAGCACGGCAGAAACGGAAGGATGGGGATTTCAGCCCAGGCTGTTCAGGCGCACCAAGGGCTGCAGGTGAGCAGTTGGTGCCCATGCTCCCATATCAATGTGTTCAGTTGGTAGGGACTACTTAAAGTGAGCTGGGGAGAATCCTGTTGGGTGGCAGCTGAACTTCCAACTGCAGTACAGTGTCTGTTCATATGGAAGAAGTGTAGTTGGTCATTTTTAACAGCTAAATCCTTTCTTCATTAATCTTCTACTGCGTTAGCACAGACAGGATAACCTGATCTTGAATAATCCCATCCTCATCCATCTGTGCACATGCAGCCATGGATTTATTTTGCATCAACAAATCAGGGTTTCACTGAAACACATGGCAAGTGACACTTCAGTGTCAGGGGCCCCAGGACACAGGTTGATGACTTGCAAACTGATCATCCTCAGGTAGAAGTTTGACCAAAATGGGGCTTGTACAGTTAACTGATTGATGAATATGGGTATCATGATCCCCACATTAATCTGAAACACCATATAGCATAGCGATTTTTTGCTGTGTTGGCTGAACCAACAGGTATGGTGGCTGGGGGACCAGAGAATCCAGGTGCTGAGGAAACCCACTGGTGGGCAGGCCTAATAATGTAAACCCCCCCTTTTTACCTCAGTAACAAGGGCCTCTCCCATCGACCCTATGGAGATTCGGTCTGTCTGATTGGCCTACAGACAGACATTCCTTGTATCCTTAAAATGAGGTAGTCCAGCACCCACTCTATCCCCTCCTTATCCCCATTGGTTGTTTTTGTATTACCTCACTTCCCTCCTTGTATCCTATGTAAGGCTATCCCAAAGGGAAGCAGGCCTTTTTTGCTGCTTTGCCTCGTCCTTCCCCCTCTGCCCCCTGCTGCCCTGGACCCTTGGTCCCTTCCCACCTTGCCTCGCCCTTTCCCCTGCTCCCTTGCCTCCTCGGAATGCATCGAAACAGATCAGTAATAAACTCCGGGGCTTCAGCAAAGGCCGCCTCTGACTCTTTGCCTCTAGTGACGCCTGAGCTGGCCAGCTCAGTGAGAGTGGCTCCTCGTCTCCACCACACTGGTGGGAGAGCTGATCTGCGGGGTGCCAAGAAGCACCGCCAGGGCTTCCTTAGCCAACAGGTTCCTCTTGGGACAAGCAGAAATCTCTCCACCAACTCACCTCACACGGCGTTAATTTTTCACTCCTTGTCCAGACTAACCTGCAGCTTCTCAGAGCTGCTAAGCCTATGACAAGCCTCATAAATTGACAGGTGGTGATGACATTTTCTAGATGCCTTAGCTATAGCATTTCAAGTACTTGGCAACTGAGATGCTGGAAAAGCAAACAGATCAAAACTCATGCTCTACACATATAAGAGAAATTGCTAATCAAATAGTTACTGGCAACTCTACTGTTAAAATTTAAAAGCTGAAAAAAACCCCCTGATTACCCCCCACACTAAGGGCATAGTCTTCTTCGTCTAAAAAAAAATCACAGATCATGATTTTTTGTCATTTTTTTTCTGCCTGGTTGAAATGCATGACAAATATCTCTTATGGCAGGTAACAGGTAAAAACCTTCTGCACAAAGACTTTCATGTCTGTACTGTAGAAGACGCTGAGTGCTCCAACTGAGACTTCAGAAACCAGTTCCGTAAGAATGGTGATATTAGCACCAGCAGTGCTTAGAAGAAAACTAAAATGATTAAAGTATCCCTAAAAATGCAACAGCAGTCGTAGGAGAACTGGATTCAGAACCCTGTTCTGCTTTCTGGACTGTCAGTCAGGTTCCACGAGTTTTTTTTTTTTGTAAATGAAGTTATAAGCAGCCAAGCAAGTAAAGAAAGACAGGTTTCTGAAATGTTTCAGGAACGCAGGAATGCTATTAACATGTGATTCCCTTCCTTTTTCAGTCCCTTTGTGGTAGGCAGGGCATGGCCTGCCAGCATTTAAATGCGCGAGTTTGACTTAATCCCCTTTTTTACTGTATACACTGCAAAGGCACAGATCAAAGGTTTTGATTACAGTACTCTTGCCTGCGACACCAAAATAAGTGACAAGCTCAGTGCAGGTTTCAGGAACACAGTAAATACCTTCAGAAGGCAGTTAAAAAGGAACAGGTAAGTCAAACCTCTAGATTTCCAATCTGCCCATAGATACTGACCTGTTAAGAGATTTACTGGAATTATTTATAGCACCATTCCCCACAGACAGAGCTGTTTCTAAGATTTCAGTATGTGTTGCCAGCCTTTCTGCTTTACAGGAGCTGTATGCTTCTAGGACCCTACACACAGTATTTAAATAACAATTGTCCACAGAATCTCAGAATCACTTACTGCAAGAGGAAAACTAAAAATTGTATTAGTGTGTAGATAAAACTTCAGTATTTTGAAACATAGCTAAACAAAGTTAAAATGTATTAATAAAAGAAAAATACTGCAAATGTGTTTCATTTGGCATTGTTGTTCATGAAAAACAGTAGCGGTGGGTTTTGGTGGTTCTTCATCTAAACATGTTCACCACACTGCAATCCTCACAATCACCCTGTGGCACCAGAGCCAGAAAATGGAAGCAACAAAACAGATCAAACTGGTTTCTCTATCTCTTTTGCAGAAACCTACCATGACATACAAATGAAAGAGCTAATCTCATTCTGAAAAGGTCAGGTTTATGATAGAGAATTTCATCCACCTCAAAGCAGCTGGAATTCCTTGCTTTTGACACCCCTAGACGCTACGGGCTGCTGCATGGAAACCTGTTTGTTAGGAACTCTTTCAAAGACTTCCTTCCTCCCAGTCACAGCTGTGTCAGACTGCAGGAGGCTGGGGATACAGCTCCCTGTGCTGATAACAGAGAGCTCAGGTGTTACTCATAGTAGTAGCAGGGCTAAGTTGCTTATCTTTTTACCTCTGATGGACAATGGGTTCTCTAAATGATTAAAGTACATCAAATGCAGAATTGGCTCCACCTGCTCTTTCACAAACACAGTATTTTTATATCCAGAGACCACCAAGTTGACTATGTCACTACAACACATCCACAGAGGTAGCACTGCAACTACTGCAACACTCTAAAGCCAAGAGAGACATGTACAAAAAAATGCCCAACTACCTGCACTCATATTTTTTTAAAATAAACAAAATATTTAAATAAGGGTGCAGTGTCATGACAAAACTCAGGTTAATTGCTATAGTTAATTGTTACCTCAAGACTCTTCAGAGACCGTCTCTCCCATTGTCTGCATTATGAGGTGACTGCCAGAACATAATCCCATTTTGGGAACTGATCTCACAGACCTTTTCAGTGACCTCCCTCAGCCCCTCTCCCGTGCAGATAAAAACTTTTCACTTGCTTTTTGGGACATTTTGGTTTGCAATTATTTGTATTCACATGTATCATAGACTATGAATTCATGTATTTAATTAATGTACTTCCCACCTCTTCCCTGTTCATAAAGTTTGTTGGTACAAATATTTACTATTTATTTTTTGAGTACCTAGTACTCTTGGCACAGAGTATGGAAGATAATTAACAGTGAATAGCTGTCATCAGAGATATGCTACCCTGATGGTGGATAGAGTGAAACTGCTTGTTATTTACACATTTTCAACAGATTCAAGTGTCCTATACTTCTGATCACTTAAAAAAAAAAAAAGTACAGGAAGACAATTTACACACAGCTCAAGAGTTCACACTCTTAATCTGGAAGCTAAAAAAAGAAGTCTTTGCAGTCCGGGTTAATAAGGGCACATGCAACAAGTAAGTGCAGCTGTAGTTCAAAGGAAACTGAAGGACAAAGACTGCAGTTTTCATTCAAGTTAATACCACTCCAGTCAACAGAAATTTCACTCAAGTGAAGACTGGATGCTTGAAAGAGTGTTTCATTCCACTACAATGAAAAAAAATTAAAATGTAAATACGTGTTAATATTTTGGCGGAAAAGGCATTCTCTTGGGCTTAATCAATCCTTCTTCCTCAGGGTCAGCCTTACTCAGCAGTCATTCCCTGTCAGTGGTTCAGTAATGCTGACTTACCCCTGGTTAAAGTCCACCCAAAGGTATTCAGGCACACAGGAAGGTAAACCACAGCAAGCTATCAGGATACAGTCGGTTCAGAGCAGCACAGCACAGCTGACCTCCAGCGTCCTGCACTCCAGGAACACCTTGTCCCTTCCTCTGTAACCTGAACTGGGGCCAAATCATGCCTTTCTGGGAAGAAGGGCACTGAGTGAGCAAAACAGCTTCATGCTTGGTCAAAAGCTTGACTCTTTGCTTTAAATACATATCACTAGGCCTGTTGTACCCTGAGGTTTCACAATTTGTTGCAGAATCCCTCCTTTGCTGCTGAGCCTAAGCTTCCTCTGCTTTAACACCTGCTGTGTGAAGAAGTCTTTAATACAGAATATAGAAGTCTTTTTCCTCAAGGCACTGCAAACCCCTTGCATGGGCAGCTCTGGGTGGCTTCCAAATGCTTCATGATGGTTCAGCTTAAGCCCTACAAATGAGTGCACTATTTTCATGCACATTAGCACTAATTTATTTAATGGTGCAAACCCTTAGGCAGACTGGCTTGGTCCCACGCTTCACATAGTGGATGGCAATGCTAGTTTCCTGCATCTCCTGCTGCCTATCTAGGAATTGAGGAGAAAACTAATTTTTAACAGGATTGGGGCTTTTCACAGGTCATACTTTCATTTGCCTTATGCAGATGAGTTAAGGATTTACACCAAATCAAAATAAATAGCCTATAAAAGAATCACAGAATGAGCTAGGTTGGAAAAGACCTTTTGAGACCATCAAGTCCAACCTGTGACCTAACACCTCCTCATCAGCTAAACCATGGCACTGAGTGCCATGTGCAGTATTTTTTGTAAACACATCCAGGGACAGTGACTCCACCACCTCCCTGGGAAGACGACTCCATTGCCCAATCACTCTTTCAGTGAAGAGTTTTTTTCTGACGTCTAACCTAAACTTCCCCTGGCGCAGCTTAAGACTCTCATTAAGACTCCTCTCATTCTGTCAGTTGCTGCCTGGAGAAAGAGATCGACCCCCCCCCGACTACAACCACCTTTCAGGTAGTTGTAGAGAGTGATAAGGTCACCCCTGAGCCTCCTTTTTTCCAGGCTAAAAAGCCCCAGCTCCCTCAGTTCATTGGACTGGTGTTCCAAGCCTTTCACCAGCCTCGTTGCCCTCCTCTGGATGCGTTCGAGCATCTCAACATCCTTCCTAAACTGAAGGGCCCAGAACTGGACACACTGCTCAAGGTGCGGCCTCACCAGTGCTGAGTACAGGGGAAGAATGACTTCCCTGGTCCTGCTGGCCACACTATTCCTGATACAGGCCAGGATGCCGTTGGCCTTCTTGGCCACCTGGGCACACTGCTGGCTCACGTTCAGTCAGCTGTTGACCAGTACCCCCAGGTCCCTTTCTGCCTGGGCACTGTCCAGCCTCTCTGTCCCCAGCCTGGAGCACTGCAAGGGGCTGTTGTGGCAATCAAGAGAGTGTCGATCAAGTTTTAGCTCCTGTTTACGGAGTATTTTCCATAATTAGTCACCTCACATGTCATAGGCACATCACTCTATGCACAGACAAATGGATACAAGGCTGTCCTGTATAACTGATGCAAAAGTACTCACGTTGGGGGTAACAGTAATAGCTGTACCTCCAGAGACATTATTGTCTCCTGGCTGAAAGTTATGTCTGTAATAGCTGTGTGTGAACAGCAGCGAACCCAGCCTGTGTCAGGTCCTGTCTGCTGGGTGAGCTTATGGAATTTAAAAAGGTGGGCTGAGTTAACCCATCTGATCTGTCCCAAAGCAGATTAAAGAGCTCTCACTCACACCACACTGATCACAGAGCTGAGGTGGCTGAAAGAGGCTGGCAGACACAATCAGCTGGGACGACCAAATCTCAGACTGGGGGCATGGTGGCCACTTTAGTGTCTGGGAAGATCATTTGGAGAGAGTTGCATTCTGCCATTCCTCAGACTTCCTGCATTTCAAACTGGTGCAATGTGTTTTCCTGCTTTTCTTCAGCAGGACACTGTGTTGCAGTGCTAAACTAATCTACCTCAAGGTGAGTATTACATAATTATCACACCACAGCTTCTTGGATGAACAGGTTTAGAGACAGTTAAAGCAGCCCAGTCCTGCTTCCAATTCTTGATCTACAATTTCTTCCTCTTATCCAGTTTTCCTGCTAACAATGTTAAGTGTTTCAGCTTGACAGACAGTCAGTCCTCATGCTTTTCTCCTGTGGAAGTCTGGGGATCTAAGAGAAATGCTTCTGAGATTTGTTCAGATTCATAAAAGCTGATCTAGGCTGTTACAGAAAGCAAAGCCTATGTTATGCTCCATAGCTTTTTTCAGGCATTGTCTCGACCATTTACTGGACCACATACTTCCCTAAGCAACAGAGCAGTATTCTGCAACAGCTTCAGAAAGTGGTATAAAATATCTTTATAACAACATAAATGAAACAATAAAAATCGCGGGTAGCTCAAAGTATTCAGATATAGTAAAAAAGAGAAGGAAAAAAGGGATGTTACCACAACCAGAATCTGACATCTATTACCTATTCCCTGATAATCAGAGAAGCCAGGCTGGTCTCAAATTCAAGTACCACCCATGGCATAGGAACGTGGCTGATGCTTGAACCCCAGCAGCAAGAAGGTGAGCGTGAGATCATAGCGAGAAGTAAGAAAAGTAAGAACTCACACTGCAGCCTCCCCCTTAGAGATGAGATTCTAAAATATTTCACCTATCTGTGTGCTTGTTTTCACAACACTTGATGGAAGTTAATATCTCCACTCTTTTGTCAAGTTTACTTGAAGTTGGACAGCAGAATCAAAAGTTCTTGGTGGCAAGGACAAGGACAGACAGCTAGCAACCATATAAGCCTCACTTAGGAAATCATATTAGAAGCAGTAATATTACTCCTTATTTGCTTCCACACAATGGAATTTGTGTGGTCAAATTGCTCAATTTCTGAAAACTTTTGTTTCATGCTGTTCACCATTAAAAGGTCTCCCTTCCCAAAGTCTCAGAGCACTTATGCTTTTGAGATGTCGTGTGAACCACATGACCCAAAAAGGATTTTTTCGTTTTAAACCAGGTCATGACTCCAGTAACTTTCATATTCCCAGCTGACAAGAACACAGATCTCACCACCAGCAGTGACACTACAGCTTGTGAGCTTCCAGAGGCTGCATGCCAGCCCAGTTACTGTCCCCAATGACAGAACTCTTTGCAAGTCACTTATGCTTAAGCAAAGCAGGAGCACTGCTCCTCATCTCAGCAGAGAGAAGGAACATTTATCATTCTCTTTTTCAAAACTCTTTATAACCCAGCCACTGGGCTCTTGCTAGACTCACTTTTACCATGCAAGTGGACTATTTTTAAATAAATACTTAAATAACAGTATTCCTTTTAAAAGAGAGGCTTTTACTTTAAAGAGGGTACCTCACAAAGGAAATGACTGCTTAGTTTTCTTCAGGTTACTAACTCACAGCATTTACATAACTTACAACCGATTTCACATTTGCAGAGCATCTTGTGTTCCAAAGAACAAAAAAAAAATCCAACAAAAACCCAAAACACTTGCAGATTTATAGGCAGCTGAAGCCAAACTGATTGAATTTGAAAAGAGGCTACTTCTTGGGTGATGCATGGCAACAATCTACACTAACCAGAAACAGTAAGCCTGTTTGTTTGCAGGAGTGAAGCAAAGTCAAAGCCTGCATTTTGAAACAGAAAGATCAGCACTGAACAATGCTTTCACCACAGATACATCCTCACAGCTTGAGGATGCAGTGCAGTCAACACCAAAAATGTGCTGAATCCTGCACTTTACTAACAGTATGATTTATTCTATATTACAAGGGTTTGATAGCAAAGCTATACCTGAGTAGCATTTACTGGTGAAGGAGAGTTTAAGATAGGTTTTAGTCACAGATATTAAAATATGGAGACAGGGCTGAGCTTCTGAAAACCATGCAAAATTTATTCCTGCAAGCAGGTGAGAAGTAACTGTGGAGTATATACGAAGCTTTAAGGACATCTTTGTGCATTTTGCTTAAAAAACTACCAAGGCCACAGGTCAGTCTGGGACGGAGGCTGAGAAGTGCCACTCAGGGCTGTCTGAGCCCACCCCTGCATGTCATGAGCACAGAGGGAAGTGCCAAACTTGGCTACTGGGTTTGTATTGACCATTTGTGTGTTTGTAGGTTTTCAGTTCCATACATAGCCTGGGATGATGGCATTCTAATAATAATCTTCTGTACAGCCTGTAACAGCTTTAAATTTGTCTTCCTTTACTGAATTGCCACAGCTCAGTCCAACAGGCACTTATGAATGTTATCATCAGCAAAAAAAAGATATGGGAAAGTAGAAACATTACCAGTGCTTCCTTAGACCCAGACTAATTCAAAGGAAAATTTCCCTGCTAAAAGTAGGAAAAAAAATTGAAAAAACAAAAAGTGTGCTTGTATGCAAGTCTGCAAGGTAAAAATGAATGAATATGCCTTAGAAACTGGATTTAACAAAGAACACTATATTGTGAGGTAAGGAAGGAAAGCCAAGAATAACAGTCAGAAGGATATAGAGATCAGTAAGTTTTTGTTCAGAAATGGATACGTCATAAAAGTAAGTCAGGAAAACACTAAATATAGAACATGCCCTTGAATAACCCTCTCTTTCACGAATCCCCTTCTACAGATGCACAACAAAAGCCATATTTCCATGCTGAAACATGCATACAGTACCTCTGAATTCTCTAACATGCCAATCAGGAGCAAAGTGAAAAAAGGAAGACAAAGGAATAAAATTAGGATAAGCACAACATAGAGGATTCAAATGTTCAGTAAGGCTCACTTATATTAATTAACATTTCTTTTAAGAAAAACATTCAGGTATATATAGCAAACACAGCATCTTAAAAAAAAAGGTAAACTCGATAAAGCTAATTCTAACAGCAAAGGCAGAAGAAGCCATGGTTACAGAGCAAATCTGACATCATAAAGCATCACCAAAACACAATTCTTCCTCAAGATTTGTTCGCTGACAGTCAGCTCCTACTCCCACAGCTGTCAGTGACAGAAGCAGCCAACGTCAGAAGTGTAGGATTCAGATATATAAAGTGAGAAAGGATGAAGCAAGATTATTACAATGGAGATCAAAAATAGCACTTCATCCTTCCTCCCACAGCAGAATTCACTTCCTAGTCTAAGCAAACAATTCAAGCATTGTCCAGATGAGGAGATGAATGAAGCTAACTCCTCTAAGACTGCCTAGCATATCAGGCAAAGATCTGAACTGAGTGTCCTGCTCTCATGCTTGTACTCCACCCCAGGATCAATGGAGACAGCCTTGTGTCCTAGTTTCTCAGTTTTTGAAGCTCCTGAGATTGTTTTACAACTCCCTGGCTCCCCATGACCAGCAGGTTCACTGGAAAAATCTTTAGCAACATACTCCCTCCATCTGTTAGACTGGTGGGACAAAAAGAAGGGAAAAGGAATCTGACACTGACTTCCACAGTGTGCTAGGTTCCTCTTCATACACAAACCCAGCATTCACTGCTTCAAAATAGCCCAGCACTTCTCTACATGCACTGCAGAGCACACACAAGGCCCAGGGGTAGCTGGAGGCTTTGGTAGCCCCCTCTTTCTATCAGCCAGAAAGCTGAATCACTGAATAGAGGCTGCTCAGAATAAGATGTCTGAGAAAAACTGTGATTAGAAGTATCTGCTCCCCCATTTTCTACAGAACTCTGAAATATCTTGAAGTTCTTTTCCTCTTCTTTATTCTTCCCCTTTCTAGGTCCATCTTTTAGCATAATACTTTTCCTGGTGCTGTTCTAGGCATTTCTCTCTTCTGACCAGCACCCTACAAATTGCACAGACCAGCAAGCACAAAGCAGAGCTGATCCCTGCAAAGCTGGCCCATGCTCTGGTGCTAATTGGAAAACCCAAACTTCTTGGATAACCTTGCAGGAGTTCCAGTGAGCTCTTGGTATCAGTGCAGGTTGTGATTCTCAACAGGTCTGTTTTCTGGACAACTCTCCATGAATTAAGTAACTTCCAGTACCCAACAAATTACAAGATTTTGCACCTAGGCAACTCGTTCTTTTGAAATACCTTTGCCTTCTCACATGCCTTCAGAATAAATCACTGAACAGGAGGTGTTTCTCTAAGCTCAGAAAATCACTATTCAGTGTTGCAATGCACTTATGAGGAAGAAACCCTCTCTGTTGATGAGCCTTTTGTTTTCATGCAAAGTAATTTTAGCCTCTCCTCTTGCAACATATTAGGCAATAAATCCAGCTTCCGTATTGCTGGAAGTGCCGATCAGATGATTAAGCGTCCCTTCGGTGGAAGAGCACGGCCTAGTGGCACGAAAATGAAACGCGGGCCTGTCCCGCTTCTTCACATGCCTGTCACGACACAGCCTGACACAAAACATTGCACCAGTTACGGCCAAAACCTACTTTTGAACTGATTACAAAAGCTGAATGTTCAAGTAACTGTTGCATCGACAGGAAATATTAAAAGGGAAACATCACAGTAAATGCCTTTGTTTTCTTTTATTCTTTAGGGCAATGGTATTGCTGTGAGCCTAAGGATATAAAGTAAAAGACGGCTTGTAAGGAGTATTTGCTTTTCTTAGACCCGCTGGTACAGCTGGATAAAACTATCAAGTTTTCGTGTTCAGAATCTCTTTCTTGTCTGAAATATTTTATAATATACGTGATGAAAGGGCTCAGTTTAAATCTCGACTTCTGGACACATCAGCTACATGAGCTGGTCGATAAAAGCCCTTGCTCCTCCTGCTGAGGTTCTCTGCTTCAAGATGGAGAGAGGGCAGTGAAGGCTTATGTGACACGGCATCTGAGCCCTGAAAAGGGGAACTCAGGGAGCAGGAGAGGGAAATTCACAGTTTCACTGACCTTTTGCTACCTTGTGACTTGCCAACCAGGCTACCACTTGATGAAGGGGGCAAGGACCTATATAAGGCTGCCACAACAAATGACGGTTTTTCTAATAAGATCACAAAAGCTTCCCATAAATCTGCATTCCCATGAACTAGGCTGAAAACCCAAACTCATATGTCCCTGCCAGAGAATGACCACATGATGAAAGCTATTCACTGTCTCTCTACTGATGAAGTTCTAATGAAAAGTCAACATCAGCAAGTGAATTATGTCAGTGAGATGGAAGCTGTGGGATAGTGGTTGCTTTGTGGGGTTTGGGTCTTTTTTAGATCATTATTGTTAAACTTCTGGAGAAGGGATCAGGAAGATATAGTAATTCTCACGTTGCTGATGCTCCAGGAAAACAGCAGCACCCGCAGCTGGTAAGTCACTTGTTAACCAGAGGAGTCAGAAATCAGAACAAGGACAGTTACAATCCTTCAGACTTAATACTGAGCAAGTTTGTTTGTTTTGTGGTGAGGCATAAACAGCAGACACACAAGCTTTGAAAATGACGTGGATCTCATTCATCCTGCCTACCACGAAGGGGACTGAATTTCTTCGGCTGGCAAACTTTCAGCAATAATTTCCAGACTTTAAAAACAAAACAACAAACAAACAAAAAGCCCCAAATGAGAAAAAAACCCAACAAAATCAAAACCAAAGTCTCTGTAGCCTACTTGTAAGAGGAATAAGGTGGCATCTGTGATCACCTGGCTAGTCTTGTCCCAAGCTCTTGTACCAAGCAGCTACAAAGTACTGGTAACATGCATGTTTCATACCTGCATCTTCCTCTTGACAGTCTCAAAGGGGAAAGAAAGTGTCTGTGCCACAGCAGCTGCTACACAGCCATTTATGAAGTTCTGAAGAGGAGTGAAATGAACTATGGGTTCTTGCCAGATTTTGTCCAGACTGATGTAAACAAAGAATGAACCTGCAGAAAATGGGACAGCACCTAGAAAGCAAACCAGACAGGATTATATCAACACACTGTATACTAAGAGATGAGAGCTGCTCATCACATAACTAGAAAGACGGGAGAAGCCGCTGCCAATTTACACCTCACATTTCACAAACCCAATCCAAATTTTGAAGAACTTTACTCTTTAGTCCCTGGTTTACCACCAAACACCCATAGTGTAGCATGTAGCAGATGTGCTGATAGGGGCATCCATTTACCTATTAAAATGTGCACGTTGTCAGAATTATTAACGGCTATAGTCTCGTGACAGGTCAGGTGTTTCTCCAGGTTCTCTCTTGTGACAAGCTCTTTCCCAGTCCAACCCAACCCTAGCACCTGCACAGGTAAACAGAGCTATGTCTTCAGTCAGGCTGATGAGGGATACTCCTGGCCTCTTTGGCTTGTTTCATGCTCTCATCAGTTTTATAGTGGGATTATACATTTATTATTATTGTTGTTATGCGTTTTATATAATGTCATATTGTGAAAAAGTGGACTCAGTTAAATGGCATTTTTAAAGGCTATGGAGAGTAAGTAAATAATTACAAAGTAATTTCAAGTAAAGAGAGAATATAATTAATCTTCACTTTTCACATCTACTATACAGCTCACACTGGTTTCACTGAACAGCTCGGGAGACACTCTCACACCTCGACAGGAATTACAAGCACTCTGTGTGTGTGTGTATATAAATGTTTTTTAAGAGTTTAATGGTGAAAATTGTCCATCCAAGCACAACTAGATCATCCATAAAAGAAGGAAAAGAGTATTTTGCTGAACACTTAACTATATATAAAATGCTACACACTTGATACTAATTTGAAGTAATAAAGCTGCAGCAAAGGTTATCAGTATTGCAGTGCCTTGCAAATCTCTACATCTTCTACAAGAAAACATTCCTACTTGCTTTTGAAATCAAGTGAGCAAGTGAACACACTACACAGCTGCAACAAAAACCAGGCAGTGAGGTAATTTCACCCCATTATTGTTTTACCTAATATTGCTGGTGAAACACCACGGTAGAGTGCACGGAGTCCTTCTTGATGATGAATCTTGTAAAAAGCGTGAAGAATTCCTTGGTAAGATGGTTCCAGCCGGTTCTGCACGATGAGCCGTGTTTTAATCACATCAGTGGGGTATGTCACGATGGTGGCAACCATGCCAGCCAGGCTTCCTGCCATGATGGCTCTCCAGTGGGAGATATGCCCCAGCTCATCCATGAAAAGGGTAACAAGTCTAAAGCAAACACATAAAAGTACTATTAATGACACTATGAAGAAAACACATGAAAAATTAAGGCAGATGATTCTTGATGCAAATGTTCTTCTGTCTACAAGCCCCTTCAGCAGCAGGAATTGAAATTTTAACGTGTGATTCATCCAAGATCTTATGTATATGTAACACCACACAAGCATTCATCTACAGGATGAAAACCTTTCTTTTGTATTTCCATATACAGAATGAAAATTACCATGATTTAAACCACATCTGCAAGAAATTATCTGATCATCAGTTAAACACATTGGTCCAACCTGCCAGTTAAGGTTATCACGTAAGAGGAAATATGTAGATAATGCTGTCACAGGCCTTCTGAGAGCAACTGAACCTTCTTCTGTTACCTGTGTTGGAACAGGAAGGTCCACCAGGACATGCCTCTAGAAAAGACTTATGTCCAGGCACCATTATGCTCAGGAGTTTAAGCCTCAATTTGAAAATTTGAAATTGAAGCACAGTTGTAAAAGCTACACGCAAATCATGCATTCGTGGTGCACTGAAGGACTTTTCTATGACAGGAAACTCCTACATCAGGGAGAAATGTCCTGGAGGCAGCAAGAAGCAAGTAGAAACACTTGAGAGTTTTAGCTGGAGGTAAAGAAATTTATTATTCTATTTTGGAAGCATTAACTAAAACATCTAAACTGCACATCTACATTTAACCCACATGGTGTAACCATCTGCAGAGCAAAATAATTTGCAAATATTTACAAGTTACTGCTTGCTCAGTTGATGTTTTTTCACATGAATATGCATTTTCTACTGCATGACAAATCCCTGCATCTACTTGTCTTGAGCCCTGGGAGTGCCCAGGGCAGAAACCCCAGCCAAGCAGAAGCAAAAGGGGATAAACCTTTTTTCCTGTGTGTCTTATACAGTCCCTAAACCCATGCAGTCTAATTTTCCTGTGTGTGCACAAATCCATGGGGAAGGTGGTGGGGTGTCTCTAGGCACTGCCTGATAACATTTAAAACTACCATGGAAAGACAAGAGTCCGTGCAGAGTAATTGCTGAGGGAGCATGGAGTCACCGTCCCCGGGGTGCCGACTGTGCTCAGTCCTGCTCCTCCTGGGGCTGTTTACCTAAGCTGCCCTATAAGATTTCTCTTTTTGTGTTTCTTGCCTTTATGCACACCATTCACGCAGTAGAAAAGACTTTCAAAAATCCCCAAATAGTAGCATAGACACCTTGTATTTAATTTCCTGGTAGCCCACTTCCACCCGTAACTCAGACGACCCTGTGCAAACTAGACACAAACTTGAGACTTGCAAAGGGAATACATTGTTTCAAGCTGAACTAACAATGAAGTTATTTTGCTCAAAATCAACTGCTTTATGTTGGTGCAACACACTGCCTTTTCTGTAAACTTTAAATTACATTTAAATTACTGTTTGTGCCTTCCCACTCACATTATCTTGCTCTTCGTTTGACCACTGTGTCAATTATGGCACAACAAAGCTGCCCAGTTTTAGGGTCACTTTGTTTGTGGTCTCCTGAAGGGCACAGGCAGAGATGGGCAGGTGACTTGCTGGGGCAGATGAGTGACAAACCCAGCGGGTTGGCAGCACCAGCGAAGCTGTGCTGCTGTCCAGAACAGAACAACTCATCGCCCAGCTGGGCAGAAATGTCATGTGCTACCATGAACAGCTGACTGCAATAAAAAAAAAAAAATGAAGCCCAGCCCTCAGAGTGGCAAAACATTCTGGTGTGTGCAAACAGTCAGGCACTCCCTGCAAAGGCTGAGAGATACTGGTAGCAGAAGAGATTCCTAGGAAACAGCACGGCTGGCAGAGCTCCATCTGCACTGCTCCATGTCCATCCTGCTGCAGTCCTTCTAGCACTTACCGTAGTTTAATGTCTGTGTATTATCAAAAACAAGATCTTAAAACAAATAATGTCACATATCAACGTCAAAACCGATCAAATTTGCTTAACAACTACTGCATGATAGGGTAAAATATCTGACTTGTGATTTCATTATTTTCTTTGATACAGACAACATAAAAACCTCGGAGCACATAAATTAATTAAACAAATTGGTTGCAAAGAACAGATGTCACAGCCACACCTGCAGGTTGCACTGTAACTTCATTTCTAATGGAACCTGAGCAAAAGAATTTTAACAGACCATCGACCCTTCATGATTTGAAGAATACCCATGATTTTATAAGCAATTGCTGGCATATCACTAGGCCCTAACAACCGCTACACGCTGAATAAATTAAGCAAATAAAACTATAAGCAAGGGTCTGTGTCTTTGCGGAGAAGGGGCTCACACTCAGCTGAGCACCCGGCAGAGACAGACATCAGATTAAACTCGGCACTTTCCATCCACTCCCCTCCGCTGTTACGAAGGCCGGCGCGGGAGCGCAGGTCCCCGGAGCCCCCCGGAGCCCCCGCGCGGGCCGGTCGCTTACCGGCGGGAGGCGGCGAGCTGCAGGGCGCTGTAGGGGCAGAGGCGCAGGCAGGCCGTGAGGTTCCCCTTCCAGAGGGCCCGCACGCCCTCGGTGCGGCACAGGCTGCGCCCGGCGCCGCGCAGCCCCCGCNGGCCCGGCGGGGCGCGGCCACAGCGAGGGCGGCGCCGCCCGCCTCAGCCGCCGGGGGGCGCTGTGGCGCTGGGCTCCGCGCGCCCCGGGCGCTCGCCATGGGGGCGGAAGGAAAACCCGGAGCGGATGACCGGAGCGGAGCGGCCCTACCCGCGGGTGAGCCCGGACTGTGCCCGTGTCCGCACCTGAATTCATGGATTATTACATTATTTCCATTTATGCAGCCGGAAAAAAAGCGCCCTCGCAACAGTGACCCAGCTGCACTCAGGGCACACCTCTTTCTCCTTACAATTAAACGTATTTCCACAGGGAGCGAATGCACACCTTTCTCTTTACAATCAAACGTATTTCCACAGAGAGCGAATGCAGCAACGGCACGGCTACACAAAAACACCGCGTTCTGCTTCTGAAGCACTCTGTGTTGATGCTGGAACTGAGGAACTGAGTGAACATTATTAATAAGATCTACGAGGTCAATTAGTTCAGGTTTTGTTGACGTGCTGCCAGAGAAAAGAAAAAAAGGCACAGGGAGGGGAGACAAGAAAGTGCAAAGGAGATGCAAATAGAGACCAGAATCTGTGGAGTGGGGAGATAACAGCCAGTACGAAGGTAGTAGCAGAGATTTGCTCCAAAACAGGATGTTCTGTTTCTTGTAAAAAAAAAACCCAAACAAAAAACCCAAACAAAAAAACCCCAACCAACAAAAAAACTCCACTCAAACTGAAAGCTGTATTCAATACCTTCTTACAGTGCATCTAACAGAACAGTATCAGATGACTCTCAGTCTGCTTTGGCAAGAATGCTCTGCTGCTGATCCCATAGACTATTCCCAGACCAATAAAAGAGCTAAAAGACATCTCTCTAGAGCTGCATCTCTCTCCAGGAACTCAGCTACTTATGGTGTTATATTTTCTTGGTGAGAAGAAAGCATTTAACCATCAAGGAGGAGAAAAACAACAGTGAATGGGTATAACTTGCTATACATTAATACTGCTTGGAAACAGAAGATTTCAAACCTTCAAGACTTCAAAGAAAAGGGTGGTATTTCTTCCAGGGTTTTGCTTTTGTTGTTCATCTGCACAAGACAAACCTCAACTCAAGATTCTTACTGAGCACTGGTATTTTCCATACAGTCTTCCCTTTTCCATTACTCATTTTGGGGCAAGTTTTAACATACTTATTCTGGCTGATAAAATGAATCACCAGACGACCTCAGCCTCCCACAGCAATCCTTGGAGAAGAAGGTGCTTGGTGTGAGTCTCTGTTGTTATTTTTTCTCCTTTGTA
This sequence comes from Cnemophilus loriae, assembly GCA_013397755.1. Taxonomy (NCBI): domain Eukaryota; kingdom Metazoa; phylum Chordata; class Aves; order Passeriformes; family Corvidae; genus Cnemophilus; species Cnemophilus loriae. The sequence continues at coordinate 165,435 of VZTF01000382.1, read as the reverse complement.
AAGGGACCTGCCAAAATAAAACCAGTCATACATTAAAAAAATTGGAAATGTTCAAGGCCAGGTTGGATAGAGCTTTGAGCCACTTGATCTAGTGGAAAGTGTCCATGCCCATGGCAGGAGGGTTGGAACTAGATGATCTTCAAGGTAGTTTCCTTCCTTCCTCTCAGCAAAATTACCCACTTACATACAAAGTATTTCTGAAGTAACCTTCTTGTAGATTAAACGTATCACCATACAGAATGATTAGAAAGTCTGGACAGGGAAGTTAGACACATTGAAAAAACAAAACTCCACCAGGTACTTTCTAACATTACTTTAAAGACATGCAAGCTTAACAAGCTTCTGTACAGCTAGCTAGGGGATGGCAGCATTCAACCCATTATTCACTTATTCCTTGCTAGAAAGTGGTTGTGTAGGTGAGCTGCCTCTTACTCAATAACTGATCACATCAGGACAGGATATTTCAGCACTACACGAATCAGTTTCCTGATTCAAACCTGCAATGACAGCAAGCTGTAATAAGCGAGGTTGTATCATTGTTATTTACTTAACAAAACTTTGTGAGTTTTCTTACTGTCTCTTGGAACAGGTTTCAGTTTTCTATTTCAAAATTAAATACAACTCTGAGGTTTGGGTTTTCCTGTGGACTGTACAACCTAGAGAGATACATATTCTCAATCAGGAAAGTTATCTTAGCTTTTAAATTACTTAAGCGGTACGTAATATCCAGACGTAATTCCTGGAATGACATTACCAAGCCACAAGCAGAAACACAGCCAAGAGTATTCCTTTTACATATTTAAACAAGCTTTGTGTTCAGAGTTTCTTCCAACCATCTTCCTCCCCAGCCTAACCCTGAAGCTTCCAGAGAAGTTTGTCTATGTGCCCTGGTTGCCAGGCTTCAAAGCAAACTCATTTGGTCGTGATGTCACTCTGTGCATTCCCTGACTCCTTTCCGAAAGAACCCTCCGTACTGCTCCAGCTCTGTGCTTGATTCCAGCAGGCAGGATATTCCACAATGGCGAAAGACTACAGGTTACAGTGGCTTGTGCTCTGAAATACAGAATATAAAATAGATTGTACTGACACATAATTTGCTTAATTACAGGCAAGGAACTGGTTTTCTGCATCCAGGGGGCACACTCTCAGATCTTGAAAGAAATAGCTTTGTATGGCTACATTAAACCTTTTATTCAAGAGCTAAAAGATTAGAGTTTCTCAACTTGTTGCAGGTTTGGAAAAGCAGTAGGTGAATATAATGACCCTGCAGCTGCAAACTGATCTCAAATGCCAGTTTGCTTGTTTGGGTTTGGAAAAATTATGTACAAAGGAAAAGAAGTCACATAACTTAGAGAGAATATCTTGGAAATTCGTATCATCAAAGCACAATTTTATCTTTAAAGATAAAAAACCCTCAAACAAATGTCAGCATATAATAACTCCTAGGAAACCTTCCTAACACGAGAAGCAACAACTGTGGAGAAGGCAACCAGACCAAAAAAACATTTGTAGGTAAACACAGCGTCTTTGTCTCATCAGCTTGTATAGTGAGAAAACACAGACATGCTTTTAGGCACACAAAATTGTAACAGAAATAGACTCCCACAGCAAATATATGTGTAACCACTGGTCTCGGGTTGTAACTGCATACATAGCAATTAGACCATTTCAGAGTAGAAATGGTTGGTACACCCCCTCTGCCTGCAGCCCCAAGCCATGTGTGTGTCTCACAATCATCGCCCACCCTAGTCACAACTGTATTGATCCAGGAGTGTCACTTTTGGGGCGGCCGCGACATAACGTAGACAATGCCTTGGACAAGAGCAAAAAGCCGTTTATTCAAAGAAACAATCTCTTTTATACAGTTTTGTATGTTATCATTCATGTTACATATTCATTGGCTGCTAAATGACTACAATAGATTCATTGGCTATTATTTAACTACAATATACCACCATTGGCTAGCTATAACCTAAGCCTACGGGCACTCAGGAAAATAGCAGGTACGATATGTTGCTGTTTTCTCCTTCTATTGTTTATGCCTCGTGCTTCTGCTAATCTTACAATTCCCATGGGCAAAACCGAATTCTCAGGGATACACAGTGACTGTGCCTAAGTCGAGATCTGGGAAGGTTTCAGACCAGCAGTCTGTTCGCACACAGGAGAAGAGGTAAAGTGTGTTTTTAACAAGGTGGATGAAGGACTCAAAAGGTACGTATATATATACGTGTGTGTGTGTGTGTGTGTATGGTTGTACAATTGCATTTAGAAGACTGCAAGAGACAAAAAACCCAACTGAAAACTGAGGGAGTATTTGAAAGAATGGCTGCCCTACCTTAAAGTCCCTCGAAGATGCTAAATTCAGAACAACCAAGGAAGTGGTGACGGTACCGTCAGCAGCACATGGGCGAGCACTGCACCCTTGGGAGCCGCCAGCTGTACCGTGCAGAGACACAGACAGCACTTTCCTACCGGGAAAACACCTACAAGCCAGTACTAAACCAGGGAAAGGCTGACATAAACCCTCACACACTTATCACTAATGACCAGTGGTGGATGGACTACTTTTGTTACAGGACAAATGAAAACACGGTATTGCATCACAACCAAGCCTTTGCTCNGCAGCTGCGGAGAAGTAACTTTTTCTCTTTGGCTTATTTTTAATACAATACACACACACGATGCCCACAGGCCAAAGATGCCGGCAACAGGCGGCTGCAGCCGAGGCCGGCCGTGCAGGTCACGGGCGAAGAGCCGGGCAGGAAGAGCAGCCACTGGCACCTCCTGGGACTCGCTTCGTGAATCGCTGCTCAAGACCACCCGTGAAATCCCCACACCCCGCACAGCGGTGACGGCAGGCGGCCGTGCTTCGGCGGCGGGCGAGGCGGGCGGAGCGGAGGAGCCGCGCCCCGGGGGCGGGTCCATGGGCGCTGCCGCGTCCGCCGCGCTCCGCCCCGGGGTGGCGGCCGAAGG
>VZTF01000382.1:143954-162456 GCA_013397755.1 Cnemophilus loriae | reverse complement strand
TCGGGCAGCCCGAGCTGGGTCCGCAGCTGCCCGGGGCTCGCAGCCGGGGTGGGGGAGCGGGGCCCCGCGGGTCGCGGTCCTCCGGCACCCGCTGAAGCCGCCGAGGGCCGGGCCCTGCCCGCCGGGCTGCCCTCGGCCGGCGCTGCCGGAGCTGGGGGGACCGCGGCCTTCAGTGGTTCCGTCCATTGGGCTGAGGCTAGCGGTTTGTTTTATCCTCGCCTCAGACAGCGTTGAGCACAGCGGTGCTGGGAGTGTTCGCTTCAAAACCCTCCTTTATTGCAATATTCGTGAGAGCAGCAGCACTTCCGATCATCTCTCCTTTTCAGTTAATTTTGCATAGAGCAGGCTGGATAAACTCATATGTTAAAAATCAGTTTAAAGCTCTTTAAACTTCTTCAATTGACTTTCTGGTAAATGCTTGTCATAGAATCACTAGGGTTGGAAAAGACCTCAACGATCACAGAGTCTAACCAGTAACATTTACCATGTTTATCGCTAAACGATGTCTCCAAGTGCCACATCCACAAACCATTTGAAGGCTTCAAGGGATGGTGTTTCCAGCCTCTTCCAATGCCTGATCACCATTTCAGTGGAGAAGTTTTTCCTAATATCCAATCTAAACCTCCTCTGGTGTAATTTGAGGCCATTTCCTCTCACCTTACTCAAGAGAGGTGACCGACCCCCACCTGGATGCAGCCTCCTTTCAGGTGATTGTAGACAGCCATAAGGTTCCCCCTGAGCCTCTTCTTCTCCAGGCTAAACAAATCCAGCTTTTTTTCCCTGCATGATAAACTCTGCTGCTGTGGATCAATACATACAGTTGCCACATTGCACTAGCTTGTAGTGCTCCTGTATACCCACCTCTGCAGAATTAAAATATTTCCTCTGCCTCAAGCTTGCCTTCAGCTCTGCTGGTGGGACTGCTCAGGGGCTACACTGTCCATGATAGCAGGGAAACCAAATGTCTGAAAAGTAACCTAGCAAAATATGATATTTTTTTTTCTCTTCAAGATAACCCTCTTTCCTGACCTGGTTGATGGTATGGTCTCTGAAACTGTTGTGATGGCCCAGGGCCTGGCATGAGTGACCAGCTGGGAAACTGGGGATGGTAAGAGCTGTTTGAGCCAGCTGTACAGTGAGCAAATGTGAGGGGCACCTTTGTAACAATTATTCTCACTACTTGCATGTTGCTCATATGGACTATGTGAGTGTTTCAGGTTAGATATTGCCAGGTTGTTAATTTTTCCCTAAAGTGTAAGTTTGTTTTAAAGTATGAACTTAGGTGACACAATTTAGTGTCTTGTAAGATAAGGACAGTTTAGCTTGCATTTATGGTAGTAAACTCTAGTGGAAGAGCAGATGTGTTCCAAATGTTATTACCATGGCAGAGTGGCCAAAAGGAAATAATAATTTGATAAAGAGGTTGAAGATCAAATTCCTTTTGATTTGTCAGTTGCAACAGTTAAAACTTAAAGTTAGGGTAGTGGCTTATTGATATGTCAGAGTTGATTCCAAAAGGCCATGCTGCTGAGCAGCAATTCAGTGGATCAGCCAGTAAATAATTCTGTGCTTTGTACACAGTTACGTAGTGAGAAATAAATTTCTGATGCTTGAAGAGCTCCTGGCTATGAACACAAGTGGGGAAGAGCAAGGGTAATGGTGTGCACTAGCAAACCACTATAGCTTACTCATCTCTATGAAGAGAGTTTAGGGCCTTTAGATGATTTATTGCAGTAGCAGGAAGATGGTTGCAGCTGTGATGGTGTAAGGATATAAGTGAAAGAGGATTTGCAAGGGCAGGATAATATATTAGTTAGTTTAATAGAAGATGTACTTGCAAAACAGAACAAGATTTTGTGTACAGCAGATGGTCTGCAGGCTTGACTTTCATATCTCTACAGGTTGCAACAACAGTGTCCTGGATGTTTTAACCTGCTGCACCACAAATCTTAGTGGGGTAGCAGAACTTTAGTTGGCACTAATTTGGTGGAAAGCTTTAGGAAGCTCTTTATCTTGATACACAGTGGGCAGAAAGGACTCTAGAGATTACTCACTGCTTCAGTTTTGTAGAAAGTACTTTGTGTATCTGCTTTGCTTATATGAGACACTGAAGGTGTGGCTGTATACATACACAGCTGTGTGCAGAGATTAATCCTGAGAGATTCAGCCTCGCCTGACAAAGTTACAGTTAATTCTGAGTGCATTTGGCAGCAGTTCCCTAAGAGGAGCGATTCAGTGCTGCAGTCTGTGCTGTAGCTGCTGCTTCCAGAGATTCTTGGTTTTTTTATGTTTGTGTTAATTGCACTAGCTTTTCCTCCAGTACATATGTGGGTTTTTTTTCTTCGTCATTCTCAATAAAGTGTAGTCACCCTCTTTTACTAAACAGTTTCTGTGCTTGTCTTCCCTTGTACGTTTCCATATTGAAAGCAAAGAGGCATTTTTCAAGTAATAGCAGTATAGTTTATAACCTATGAAAACCATCTTACAAACTTTTTTCCATGTTTCTTCGGTGGAAGCTTTTATGTGGCACTCTTGCAGTTCTCTTTGTATATGTATCTTTTTCTTCTCCATTTGATTTAGTCTGTATTTATGTTAAAATGGTGTCTATAAAATAAAGAAAAATATAGCATATGGACAGCATTAAAATACAGTAAGCTCTACTTGTAACTAGGTGCTGAGACTTTGTGGAAGCAGCTGGCACAGATGGTGGTTTGTCAACTTCTGTTTCTTTTTCCTTGAATTTAGGCCTGAAAAGTCCTTGATAACCAGTGGAAGCCTCTCTGTAAACTGTTTGGACAATTAAGCATGTGAGAGGCAAAAAAACCCCGTGTCATTATCCTGTTTGTACTTGATGTAGGTATACTGATATATGGAGTTCAGGTATCTAAACTTAACTCCTTTAATCAAAACCCAGCATTATACTGTTTTGATTTTCTGAAAAATTTCTCTGGGTAAGCTAAAGGTTGTCAATATTTTCAGTGTAGTTGGCACTGAAACTGGGAGATGATCTCAGGAACTGATGAGACTCTGAAAGATACTTAATTTCTTCTTGTTAAATATGAGGTGGGTGTAGCAGCTGCCTGGTGGTTCTTGGCTAGAAAATGGTACCTATTCTCTTCTCTGTGCCTTTTTTTTTAAGTATGTTCAGAGATGAATCCACTAAAGTGTTATGCCTAGTGTGGCATTATAAAAGAAAATGTGCAAGCGGTAAGCTTAATTTCAGCAGCCTGTTGGTTTACCTCCATAAGCACTTGTTAGGGAGTACCCCGTTTCATTTTTTTCTCCCAGCTGGTAATTTCGAAACTGTGACCCTGAAATATCCCTCTATGCTGGAAATAATACTTCCTATTACTTATTTTTTCAGTATAGATAGACCTTGATGCAGCTTGCTTGAGTGTTTTCTTTTAATATGCTCACATCTGGGCATTTGAAGCTGATGAAATGCAGCACACATCAACAGAATCCATTAATTTTTAAGCAAGCAAACAAGCATTTGATCCAAAAGATGTTGCTGTAAGAGTCAGTTTTGGCAGAACTGCATGACTCCTGCAACTAGGAATGCTGTGCTGAACATGGTGAACTTTGAGTCCCCAGAAGAGCCTACCAGGAATGGGTTTGGTCAAAGGTATGATGTCAGATTGTGAGCCCCTGATGTCACAGCAGGAGGAGACATTTGGGAGAGGGGTGTTTGAGCTTGATTGACAACCCAGTATGAACTTCAGAAGTTCTGGTATGTCAGGGTTGAGAGAGGCATTCTCACGAGTGTAGTGGTATTTTGGTAGTCACCTGGGGCCTCTCATTTGCTCAGCAGGTTGTCTGTGTTTGTATAAATACACAGCAAACTGGGCTGCTAAGTCTGATTCTGCTTCTTCTGTGGCAGGTGGCTTTTGACACAACCAGACATTTTTAGTGAAGGAGCCATAAGACAGAGAAGCCTGGAAAGACTAAAGCTGCAAGAACAGGAGCACGTTCAAAAAGGGGGGAAAAAAAAAGAGGGGGTTGAAAGGTGAGAGTATATTTTTAGAGAATGTCCCATTTTCTTGAGATTTGTTACACTTCCTCATAGCAAGTAAAATACAGGAAGAGTGGCTGTGTAAAAATCCAAGCTTTGAGGAAACAGGAGTTGGAGAAATTGAAACAATACTATGTGGATGTTAATTTATATATTGGAAAGAAAACCATAATGATAATTCTGCATGTAAGACATCAGATGCAGGGGTCTGGATTATGAGAAAGGTTGGACTGGAGATATGCCGAGGTCCCTTTCAGATTGGATTATTCTATGATTCTGCAGGCCTACAGTGAAATCAGAGAGCTGTTGCTCTCAAATTGTTCAGAGGATTGATTCCTAAAGGTTCTGCATGTGAGGTTTTTGTATTGCTCTATGCTGCAACATCTCAAATCAGTGTCCTTATGCCTTGAAATAAAATTAATGTGATGTGCATTTCTCAGTGCCTCCCAGTTGACTGGAAAGTCCAAAGCTATGAAATGAATACTCTTCTGTCTTTACCCATTTTTGTGTGTTATTTTTTATTGTTGATATCTTTAGTGCAGTGTTCTTAAATTTGCATATGAGTAATAGTAATATATCGGAGTTTTAATTCTTTAGATAATGTGTTTGGATGGCATCCTAAACTGTCACTAGTAATCAATCATGTTATGGACCTTCTTGAAAAAAACCAGACACTTAGAATGCAGAGCATAGTAAATCTAATGCTAGGTCTCTGAAAGCACTGCTATGCTTCCATTGCTAATTCTTCCTTATTCAAATACTTCTTAAAAAAACATTTTTAAACACTTATTTGTGTTGACATTGTTCCTTGAATTTTCTGGAGGTTTTTGTGATGCATCATGTTGATTATTTGGTAGATCTACTTCCTACAGGGCAAAGTTTCCAAAAAGTGCTGATAGCCTGTTGTGGTTTAACCCCAGCTGGTAATTAAGTCCTACAACAGCTGCTCACTTCCTCCCCATCTCCCCAGTGGGATGAGAGGAGAATCACAAAGGTAAAAGTGAGAAAACTTGAGCATTGAGATCAAGACAGTTTCATAGGTAAAGCAAAGGCCACATACACAAGAAAAGCAAAACAAGAAATTCATTCCCCACTTCCCCAGGGCAGGCAGGTGTTCTGCATCCCCAGGACAGCAGGGCTCAATCCCACATAACAGTGACTTTGAAAGACAAACACCATCACTCCAAATGCCTCTCCTTCTTCCTTCTCCTCCAGCTTTATTGCTGAGCATGAGGCCATATGGTCTGGGATATTCTTTGGGTCAGATGGGGTCAGCTGTCCTGGCTGTGTCCCCTCCCAGCTCCTTGTTCACCCCCAGCCTCCTCACTGGTGGGGTGGGTGAGGAGCAGAAAAGGCCTTGGCTCTGGGTAAGCTTTGCTCAGTAATGACCCCTGAATTGCTCTTTTAATACCTCTTAAATGGGGCCCTCATGCTAATCTGTAGGGGAGATTTGTTAATTTAAGAATTAGACCCAAATGATTAGTCTCTAGCTGTGTCCTTGGGGACAATCATATGATGCTGTTGTCTTGGCAGTGTTTATAAAGAAAACCCAAGAATACAAACCATTTGAAGAGACAGCTTTCTAACTGTGGGGATCAGTAGAGTGTGTGTAATTTATGTGCCATGTTTTTTTAACCGTGTTATTTCAGCAAACGAGATTCCTTGTTAGCCACATGTGATTCTTGGTGGCTGGTTGCTTATTATTAGCACTTCAAAGACTTACATCCAATTCACCAGGATGCAAAATGTAAAACAAGTGTCATCTAAATTGTCCCATATTGATAATTACCTAGAAAAAGACGTGGTGATGAAAAGAAGTTCAAGAGAGAAAAAGGAAAGCTAAGCTCGAGAGGAGAGAAGAGAGGCAGATAGATGGAGATGAGGAACATCCCCCAAAGCAGCAGAAGGTACCAGCTGAAGAACAGCAGTGGCCAGAGAATATGCCTGAATGGGAAGAAAGGAAATCCCTGCTAGCTCAGAGAAGAGTGGAGTCTGTCAGACTGCTTACAGTGCTGTTAAATCGTGTGAAAGTAAGACTATTTTAAAACGTATTTTAAAATTTTACGGATATTTATTAGAGCTTGAATAATTCACTAGACGTTTGATATCTTGATGGCATTCAGAAGACTGCTTTGGGGCAGACTGAACACTGAGGAGGCCTGAGGTCCATGTTTTGTGACAATCTGTTCTTAGTCTTGCCCTGAGAGCAAACATAGTGCATTTTCACCCAGAAACTTTGCCTTTGGTGCTTTTTCAAGACCTTGTCTTTACTGAGTAAAAAATAGGGCTGGAAAGGGTATATGAGCTCTATTAGACTTGATCCAGTGTTGCAAGCGAGGAATTTTGGGGTGGGGACATAAGTGATGCTCTCTCTGCTTGTTTTGGTCTCAGGTCTACAAGTGACTGAATTAAATTGGCACAGATTATACCAGTTGCATTTCTAGTAGGCTCTTCTTTTTTATTAGCCGCACTCATTACCAGGCTTATTTCAGTTTGATTCAGATAATGTCTTGAGAAAGTCAGCAGAGAAGTGATAAAAATTTGAGTGTTTTGCACGCAGATTAATGTTTGCAGGTTTAGTTTAGTGCTTTGGGCAAAAAAGGTTTCAAATGAAAACAGGGATTTTAATTTCTAATATAGCTTTGTCTTCACTATTTGCAGAGAAAAAATTGCTTGCAGCTTTTAACAAGTGTGTATTTTTCCCAGCCCTTAATGTAAAAGATTTCTAAAGGACTGTAATTTACTATGAGTTGAAGTCAGAGGCTACCCTTGCCATTCTGCATGAGTTTTAGGGCTGCATTACATCTGACATTGGCCTTCTTAATTATGAAGGTGATGTGTTAAATAAATTTCTGTTTTCTTGGTTTCGCAGTTGGCAAGTAAAAAAGTGGATCCTTCACTGGGTGTAAAGAAGGACGATTCATTTTCTGAAACAGCATTTAAAGACATACAGCAGGAGCTGATTAACTCCCTTTATCATACGCACAAAGAGCTGAAACGTAAGGAGGAGTTTAAGTGCACGTTAACCCAAAAAGGTAGTGGTTTATGTAGTGAGGAAGGAGATGTGAATAACTTCCATGCACCTACTTGTCACATAGTCAGGACAATTTTAAATGATCCCTCTCCAGCCCCGAGCTCTGATGGACTGCCTGGCAGAGATGTGTGCAGCTCCTCCGCCAAAGGCTGTGGGCCTTTGCTGATCACGGTCACCCAGGACGGCAGGGTCATCGAACCTCTCCATGGAAGGCACCAGCCAGCACTGGATGTAGTTCACATGCAAACAGTGTCTGAGGAAGATGATTGCAAAAAGCAAAAGGTTTATGAGACTGATGAATTCATCCATTATTTACTAAACTACTATCAGACACCACACTATGCACGTGTTTGCTTAGAGCCAAAAACCACTGCGAACAAGTCCTGGTGGAAGCGAGTGGTGTCTGATGATGGTAGTGGGTTTGACATCAGCTTGAGTAACAAACACAGTCAGCACTTCAGAGAATTGAGTCCTATACAAAACCTTCACAAGAGAAAGTGTAGTAGTGATAGTAATTATAGGCTGGTGATAACTCTTGGGGAACTTGAGTCAACAAACAAAGTGTTAGAAAGCAAGGTCCGTGGGGGCAAGCTTGCAAAAAAGCTGCAAGTGCAGAGGAATGACTCACTCACTGTTGATAATTTACCACATGCTGGACTGAATCATTCTTTGGAGTGCACTTCTGTTACTCATAATAAGGAATTCAAACGAGAAGATGGTAGAGATGAAGGCACTGTACCATATGGAACATGTAGATCTGCTTGCAGATTAAAGGATTTGTTGGAAGAGATCAGTGATTCTGAATACTTTAGAGAGGCGTGTGGCGGCTCAGTGAAGAGAGCAGAAAGAAGGTATGAAGAAATTTACAGTTGTAATAAAGGGGGCTTGCCTGCAAGAGCCGGGGAAAGAAAATTACTGGTTTACCATAAGAATGTAGCTCTGGAAGGTCAAGAGGAGGAAATCAGCCGATGTAACTCCTGTTCTAATTCTGTCCATGAGGGCTTGGCAAGGCAGTGTGAACGTAAACTTAAAAAGTCGTGCAAGAGGTCTAGTAGTAAATTAAGATATGAAGGAAAGAAAAGTGAGAGACAATCCAGGGAAAAGGAGAGAAATGCTCATAAAACGAAGAAAAAGCGAAAAAAGCTTTCTTCTAATCTTGTATCTGATGAATGTGGCTTTTCAGAGACGGACAGTTGCATGCAGCTGGAGTCGCTCAGAAAGATACAGAGAAAATGTAAGAAAATGTTGCACAAAAAAGTGAAATTCAAGACACATCACCCCTCTATGGCAGCACCAGATGTTACCTCTCATGATGGCTCACCCCTTCAGGAGACCCTCCAGAGGAGAGGTGAGATAGAGGGACACCACAGCTAAGGGGACTGAATTTGACAGGTCTGTGGCAGGTGAGCTCGCCACAGTTCTTACAGTGATGAATGATTTTCCCTTTTAAAAAGTGTGAGCATGGCATAAAAAATACCAGTGCAACTTCTCTGCAATTAAGGGTTTGTTCAGTTTAGCTCTGAAACCTACAGCTGCAGCTCAAGAGTAATATTTGTCTACTTAATTGAGTAGCATAGTATCTGTCCTGGGCATTAGCAGATGGGTGGTTATTCTGTTAACAACATGCATGGTAACAACATGCTTTAGACAACTAAAACATTGATAGACAATTCAGTGTGTGGCACAGCTGTGTGGGAAGTACTGTCTCAGGTGAGTGAATTTTTACATAGCTAAAATACATCTGATGTTCATACAGGATTGCTACTGGCTGTTCTTACAGCCCTTTTTACAATTTACTGTGCTTCCAGTTGGTTGGTGGATACCTTACAGCCACCTCCCTTTCCCTCCCTGCCCGCCTGACAAACTCATTTCGAGTAACTTTTTCTTATCTACAGGAGATGAGAGGAAATTAATGTTGAGAAGAGAGATGGATGCAGATGTCAGAGGATGCCCTCTCTTTCCTCTTGAGATAATTCAGACAAACCCCTGCTCAGATACTTTCTGTGGAGCAGAGCCCAGAAGAGGATGCTGAACAGCTACTGTATTATAGCTCTGAAGTTTTTATACAGAAGTGGGAGAAGAAAGCCCTTTGATCATTAAAAGGTATATGAAATACTGGGTTGGTTTTTTGGTTTTTTTTTTGGTTTTTTGCTTAGGTAATTCCTTTGGTTAGAATATCTAACTGGTGTAGTGAGCCACAAAAGCAGAATCTGTGTTTGCCTTTTGGATAACAGGACCAAAACTTTCCCCAGAGCCAGACAAACTTTCATGGACTGGTGGCTAAGAACTTGAAAGGACACAGACTGAGATCCTGGAGCATTACACTTTGACTGAATGCAGGGAATCATGTAAATCACAGTATTTACTAATAACGAGTCATTGGAAAAAAACCTTATTGTCAATCCTAGAGCAAGCATATGAAGTGCCTCCTCAATCAGATTGTTTTAATGGTGGGACTGGAAGGTGTGGGGAACATTTCTACTCAATTTTGAGAAGTAATAGATTTCCAAATATGAAAAAAGTCCCATCTTCTGTAAAACCCACACTAAAAGAATCCTTGTTTTCTATTCACAATTCTAGAGGTGTTTCTGCAAACTTGCTGGCCTTTGGGAGGAAGGATTTCACTGAACTTATGCTCAATGTAGTGCTTCCAGGAATCTGAATGGTCGTCTAAGCAAAGCTCTGAGTGTTAGATAATGAAAGGGCAGTGCTTGTCAGCCTGCTGACAGTCCCCATTGTAAATGCAGGTTGACAGTTCACAAGATTTCGAAGGCACATGTAGTGAGATAGCTGTTTAGTATGAGTTTGCTTATAAATGCTTTCCAGAGGAATTGTGAAATGTTGTCGGAGTTGTGCTGCATGTAGATAAAAATGTGAAAATGCAGTCTAGGAGCTTGAGTTATATCCATATTTATTCATCTGGCTATATCTAGAAGACAGCCACAATTGCTTTTGGACAAAGTCCCTTAGCAAGATATAGAGGACCAGTTTGAAGTTCAATACACTGATTATTGCAGCTTTCATTTTATTATGCTTTATTTATTACATGTCAGTAGACAAAGTTAATGTGAAAATGTTGCCATCATTACGTAAGATCTTACCCATGTTTGTAACTTCTGCTCTAATAAAAAGTAATAAAAAAGAATAATTGTAATTGTTCGTGGTAGATAGGTTTTCTCCCAGTCTTCAATACTGGTGATTCCTACAGGCTTCTAAGCCAGGTTTTATCAGTCTTTCTGTTCATATGTTCAGATGTTGAGTGCCTTTTCAGGGTCATGAATGACAAATGGTTGCTACTCAAAGTACTGTTAATCTATTACTTTTATCTAAAAAGATGTTATTTTCTTGACAGAAATATTTTCTGACTATTTTGGAGAACATTTATGCCCCTCTTAAGTCTCCTTTTTAGTATTTTATACAGTTATAATGAAGATGGACTATTGTATTTGTTGACCGTGTAAAATGTTTTCAGTTGCACTGATATGACATACGAAGGGTGTTTTTTCTCTATGCAATATTTGCAGATTAAAGATAACAAAACTTACCCCCCTGTCAATCTATAGACAGTTCTGTGTCCATGAGTACCCATTTCCCATGAGACAGGCCTTTTGGTGACAGGTGAGGAAGTATTTCTTTTTGTTAATCTGGGGAAGAACGAACTAAGGATTTCCTTCAGTGTGAATTTCCAGTGTTTTATCAACATGCTGTCACAATAATCAATAACAAATAAATACTACATTTCTGTAATTGCTTCATGCGTTCACCTGTATTGACTGAAATTGATAAAGCAAATCCTCTATCTCCCAAGTCCTCATTCCATGTAAAACATTGTTAGTAAATAAAATATGCATGTACTTTAAAATATGAGACATCATTGTAATCTTCATACCAAAAGAGAACTTCTTTGTTTCCTATCTGACATTATTTAGAACCTGATTTCAGGTGTTTTAATAATAATTTTACTTTTCACAAAATCATAGAATGGTTTGGATCGGGACCTTAAAGACCATCTTGTTCCAACCCCCATGCCAAGGGCACAGGCACCTTCCACCTGCTCCAAGCCCTGTTCAACCTGGTCTTGAACACTTCCAGGGATGGGGCATCCAGTTTCTTTTGGCATCCTCTGCCAGGGCCTCACCATGCTCACAGGAAAGAATTTCTTTTTCCTGTCAGCACATTTAATATGAGCCCCATATTTTCATACACTGGACTGCTTAATATAATTTTATTATCCTGAAGGCTAATCTTTAAAGATACATGCAACAGCTTGCTTTAAAACTTTTAAAATGCATGGCTTCGCAGATTAGATTTTAGTGGTTATAGATATAAATGTCACATCCCATGTATGAAAGTTACAGAATGTTTTGGCAATTAAAACATTTATTAGATTAAAAGATGCATTAAAACCATAATTTATATAGTTCAGCAGTGGAAATGTAGAACATTTCTGGCATAATGTCACACCTTTTAGTTTGAACCTGACGTGTGCTGTTGTGCCCAGCTGCTGTTTCAAGAGGCTGGGTGCTTTTTATGGAAACACTGTTTACTCTGACATCTATCAAGTTGGGCCCTGACACTGCAGATCTTGCCATCAAATCTAATTTTCTGTACAGAACTAGTGAAAATGCCTCCTCATGGAGCTGGTAGGAAGGGAAGTTGGCTGAACAATGCTGTGACCTGTGGGTTGTACCTTGTGCTGAATGCTGAAGTCAAAATCCTACAGGCTGGTTTTAAAGCAGAAATACACAAGGCCCCTTATTGAATCAATCCATCTGCTTGAAATACAATACAGCAATTATAATATAAAGCCCTTCCTTCTTAATCCAGGGATTCCAGGCAATGCATAGAAATGCCTCACCTTTCATAAAACCCCTTACGTAACTTTCAACAGAAGCATTCTTTACTGAACTTACAGCAGGAAGTAAGACCTAATAAAGGTGGTTAAGGGCAGGTGAAGTCCAGGTAAAAGAGCATCTGAATTTTACAAAGCACTTAACAGTATGAGTTTTCCTGGTTAGAAATAAGGTATGACTCAATTGTGTTGATTTGTCCTAGAGTTGATCTGTGTGACAGGTCTTGGGCACATCAGATGAGGGAGATGGGTGACATTCCCTGCATTTAATTGGTCATCATGTCCTGCCTGGTTAATGTACAGCCTGATAAGCTGCCTGGCATGGTTCTTTCTGTGTAGTCATTGCTGCCAGTCACTGTTGAAGGAAGGGTTCAAGTTGTAATGAACAGACTAAAAAAGAAGCTAAAGCCCATCCATTTTCTTCAGCACTTTGGAAGGAAGTAAAATCCATGCCTACTGCTTTATGGGCAGCTTTTGTGGCTCGCTTCTTCCCCTTGCACAAGAAATTCTCCATTTCCCCTGAAAAAGTAACAGTCTTACCAAAGTGTCATACCTCCTCTCCAAGAAGTATTAACAGTGAGCTTTGTCTTGTGATAGTGCCTGTTTTCTGCATCGTTTTTGTTACTATTTTTCTTTGTGATGCATAATGTTCTAATGTACAGATTAATACTTAAAATAGTGTTCAGTTCCTCAGGAGATGTTCCAGAGTAACTTAAGAGTCAGGTGGTTGGGTCCACTGAAGGGTAGGTTTACAGCCTTCCAAAGCTCCAGCTTTTGCTCAGTATTAACAATTACCTGGGGTTTTTTTCTGCCTAACTCTGTTTTTGCAATAGAGCATGTTCTCTATTTAATATTCTGTTTACTAGAGAACTACATTTACAAGCATTCCATTAGAACATACTTTACTCAATCTATGCATTGGATAATGTGACACATTGGAGAAAGACAATATAAAACTTAAAACATTAGGAGAGTATTAAATATAACATTTGGTTAAAGTAAATAAAAACAAATACTACCATTATGCAAGAGTATTTTATTTTCTGCCTTAAACAAATAAAAGCACATTTCCAATTTGAGGTAAACCATTAGTAGTAGTTTGCAAAGAGTATAAATGTCTCTAAAAATAAAATAGCAACACAAAGGTCATGACAAGGTCTACATGTGTCTCTAGACCTTCGTTAGGTAGTTCATACAGTACTACTTTCCACAAGCTCTCTGGCTCAAACAACCTCGCTCTTCATCTGAAGGCCCAGTGCAACCAAAAGAAAATCCCAGGACAGTGTTGGGACTGAGGGAGAGTCAGTTGTTCTCACCACAGATGGTCTGAGGCACTTTAATATGTTGTGTCAACTTGTTTATGAAAGCTGCTGTTGTGCAACACACTCTACTTCCGAACACTTTTGCCTAGTTTACACCTTCCCACTCAGGACTCAGTTCATCATTTTGGTCATGTTGCCAAACTGAAACAAGCAGACAGCCAAGCCAGAGAAATGAAACAGAACTACACCAGACAGGAACCCTGGATATTCTGCACTAGCACAATCACCTGGACAAGAAACAAGTTCACAAGTGATCAGCAAATCATTAGTTATCTTGGAATTTATAAGGAAGTTTTACGGAAGTATTTTGGATGATGAACATTTACATTTTTCCTTGGTCATAGCCATTTACCCAGCCCTCTCTGGTAGGAGGCAGGTCACTCTAGAAAAAAACTAGTAATTAAGCATAGAGGTGAGCCAAGAGAGCAAATAAGTAAAAAGAACTCAAAGGTCAGGTCCACAGGCATAGCACTGCTGGTTATGCATGAGATTGTGCCATTTCTCTTAATGGCAACATTCCAAACCAACAAAGGCCTCAATGCAGAAACAGCTTGCACTGTTTTATTTTGTATAGGAAACTTGTCTAAGTTACATTGACCAGTAATGTTTTTCTGGTAGGTAAAGGTGCGTTACAAGAGCACTTGCTAATCATGCCATACCAGCAACTTCTTGTTTTTTAGGCCTAGGAATCAAGAGCAGCTGATCTTCCATGTTTAATATAATTCCATTAACATTCACAGGAGCGTTTTTTACTAAGAAGAAAATTGAATGAACAACAGTCAAGTCAAGTCACACTCCATGGTGTACCTTTAGGGATGCCTAGTTTCCACTCATTATCTAAACTTTTGTAACACTACAGATGTGCTTTAAAAGTGAACAAAGAATATTAGTCCATGCAGAATTATGCATGTTGAATATATCAAGCATTCATCAGTCTTTATTAAATATTTAAAAGTGATTTAACCTCTCAAAAATTCTTGATCTTTTTTAAAAGCAGTTAGTGTTTCATCTGTAAGTCGCTAATGCAACTCCTTGAAAGCCAAATTATCTTACATAATACTGAATTACACTGCACAACAAATGAGTATGATGCTTTGTGGACAAACAAAATATAGTCCCTTTTGTAAAGGAATTACAACCCAGGGGCCAGATCCTGCAGAAACTAACACAAAAGGAGATTTAGTGATGTTTGTGTTGCATATGTGAAGTTATTCATGTGCTTGTGTCCACAGTGCTAGGTTGGTAATGAAAAACTTCATTTCGACCTACTTTGCACTACATGGTGATAGCAGAAAAGCAGTCTTTTATTGCCAAAACGGCAGTTTACTTTTACACAGACATTTGTCATGCTTATTATGTGGGTTTAAAGGAAGACAGATCATAGACCTTGAGAAGCTTCCCACTGAATTTGAAAAGGAAATCTTTGAAAAGAAACAATTCAGTGTACCTCTGGACCTTTTGTAAGCCTTGCTGCTGCTGCACCTTGTGAAACAGAAGTGGAATGTTACAAATGATCCTTTATGATTCAAAAATAGATTGTTCCTCACTGCAATATCTACTCTTTCTTTACATCCCGGGCATCTTTTTCGTCTTCATCAGAGTACACAGTTGGTTCCTCCCCATCCTTCAGCAGCTTACCAACATGATGATACTTAACTGGGGAAAAAAAAAAATCCAAGTAATTTTTCTGCCCTGAAGAGACACCTTTTTAAACTCCTCCAACTGTTTTCTGAATGAATAGGATGGCTATATTTTAATAAAACAGCTCTGAGCAACTTGTTCCAAACACTGGGAGAAAGGAGAAAAGCTAAAATCGACTACTATCTGAGCTACTATTACTGTTGTCGTAAGAATCATGTGAAGTGAATGTAACTCCCATTTTATTGCCTAAACCAAAAGATGAATAAACACAAACTGAGGGACTCACCCAGCCAAAGAAACAGAATGCTGGATTAGATTATTTCTCTTGCCAATGTCAAAGCTGGTTTTTCAACCAAAGGCATTGTTAGACTATTTACATCTATTAAACACGCACATAACATATGTGCGTGCACATACACAGCTTGGAAGGGGTTTTATTTTTTGTAATGTGTATTGAAAATATTCAATAGGACAGAAGGGAGATCCTTTCTCCCAAAGATAAAGATGGATCTGTTATCCGATTATGTGATTAAGCCTCTGATTTATTTTATATCTCCTTTTGAGCATGTAAAAATGCCAAGATCATATACATGTAAGGACTGAGAACTGTACTATGTTGCCTATCTGCCAACTTCAACAAAGCAAAAGAAGCCCCTGATTACAAGTATTTCAGACTAGCAATGTTGTTATAACAATTTAAAGCAACTAATTGCCATATTTAATAGGAACACAGTAATAAAAAGAGTGGACTTCACTGTCAGTCCTGATGCTCAACACTTGTAAAGGTAGATTTTAACAGTAGTTCAAGTCAGATATTTGGTAGCATAGTTCTGGTCTCTTCAACAAGCTTGTTAGCATAATAAAACAGCCATTCAGTGTGGCATGATTAACAGTCTTAATTAAAACAGGAAGAGGGCCAAAATAGTAGGGGCACATCAGGTCAGGACTGAGACTTCTAATGACATCATGTAGAGAAAACTCCATTGTAGTTATAGTAAATCTTTCAACACTAGATTTAAAAAAAAACCACATTTGATTTCCACTATACTAGTTATCAGTGTATGCAATTCCCATCATATCTATATATATGATGCTACCAGCTAGTTACAGCCTTTTAACTATTGCTTCCCCTGTTACCAGTTACCTACTTCTTTGTAAATAGGTTTAAAATTGCTTACAAGTGAATTGTGACTCCCAGTCCCTCAAGGTCTCTTGCTGTGTAGGGTTGAGATCAGAGAGGTCATCATAGTTATCCCTCAGTGCCTCCTTATCCAGGCAGAAAGTGGCAAGACCTCGGGATGCATCTCTTCCAGCAAAAATCCCATACGGGCCCTCTTTAAAATAAAAACATAAGCAGCATTATTGCAGAGGTAATGGATACTATGTCATCTTCATGGATCAGAGTCCCCAAACTAAAACAGATGATAAGTTTCTATCCTGACCCATGTGTCAGGTGCCTCAAGCTTCTGAGATGCTTTAAAGCTTTATTTTAATTGGTAATAAGAGAAAACAGAGGAAGAGGACAAGAAACAAAACATGGAGAAAGATACTGAGGTTTGCTGAAACATCAGGACAATGAACCACACAACGGTGCATGGCACATATAAACAGGGTAAGGATAAGCACATAGACTGGGACGCACATCCTTAGAATAAGGAACAGAGGAAGGATTTCTATGTCTGGGGTGAAATGGAAGTTTTCTAACAGATACACCTGACTTGAGATGAAAGGATGGCTTGACAGAGAATACAGTGGAGCTACTAGAAATCATCAAGTTGGAGGAAACATCTATTAAAACAAAATGCAAGATGAACTCAAATGATCAAAACATGCAACTCACAGCAGATCAGAGACATAAAGATAAACTCTTGCTAAACTTCATTAATGATTAACTTGCTTGCATGACAAACCAAAAATTGAGATATTGCATGTTCAACTAGACATTCAAAGTTCTTCTAAAAGGAGCTTAAAGAAGTTAGATGTGAACTCTGGTTATTGTAGAGCACATGCCAACTTCCAGAGTGTGCTTTTTCCTAAATTAATCAAAAAAATCTTTCTTTTCCATTAAAATGAAAATCGAACTAGCCAGACATTGTGGTGAATCATTCAGCAATTACCAAATCAGATGCAATGGGCAGCTTTTACTGTCATCAAGGAAGGCAGCATCTAAAGCTTGGACCTTATGTCAAGTGGGTTTTAGTTTGCACAAATACAAAACTGCATATCTAACTCAGCTGTACACATCATCCTGACTGCTGCAGAATGCAAAGTTACAGCCTGGCATCATTCAGTGACAGTCTCATCTATGTTTGGCCCAAAAGTAGTAATTGATAACGCTTCCAAAAACATGGTGTCTCCTGCATTATTCTCCTTGTCTCTAAGTAGCACTGGCAGCTCACTACTGCAGCTACCAGGCTGTCTGGAGAGCTCAAGAGTGGTTATGCCAGACAGATCCTGGTACAAACCAGCAAGCCTCAGTGAGCCGTTTTGACAGGCAGCCTCTGATAAAAATAAAACCCCATGCCCTCGTGGAGGTGATAAAACTCTTTTACCTGGGTGCACATACTCCCACCCACCTCATCACTGGCTGCTCTAGAAGCATAGGTTATTCAATCTTTGCACGTTTGAACTATGCTCCAAGTGGAAAACTGGTTTAATCTAAATTGCCAAGTATTTAGTATAAATATTGTGCAATAGAGTGATATCCACTAAAAGTTGGGCATGGAATGTCAACACTGAGAGAACACTTCGCTTCTGCTGCCTGCCATCAGGCAAAGGCAACCCAGGCCGACAAAGCCGCCCGACCCCTTATGGTACGTGTAGCCTGCCATGGGAAAACACAGAGAATAATGAAGCAACGTAAGCTGGCAAAGCCGGAGTTTCTACAACACCGGGGCCCGACTCTGGAGCCCGGACGGCCGCAGTCACCCTGCCCGCCGGCTCACCGGGACGCAGCTCTCCCAGCGCTGCAGGGGCACGCAGCCTTCCCGGCTGCAAGCAAGCCGAGCCCTTTCCAAACCTCCGGATCGGGACCAGAGCCGGGATGGGGTCAGGCAGGAGCGCTGATCCCCGCCGAGGGAAGGCGCTCCCGGCCAGCATCGGCCCCGCGCTCCCCCCGGGCACAACGCGCGGAGTGCCCGGGCTGGGCCCGTCTGGCAGCCCCCGCCCTCACCGGGCCCGTAGAACTTCCTGGCGCGGGTCACGTCGAAGACTTTGCCGTTGACGGCCATGAGGATGCGCGGGTCGGTCACGCCGTCGAAGGGCCGCAGCTGCTCCAGCGTGAAGTCGCGGCGCTTCATCTTGGGCAGCGGCGGCGGGGCCGCCCCGCCCGGGGGAGCCGCGGGCCGCTCGCCCCGCAGGATCTGGTAGAGCAGGAAGAGGCAGAGGCCCAGCAGGCTCAGGTTGAGCGGCGAGCCTACGATCTCCAGCAGCAGCCCGCCGCCCTCGCCCGCCGCCGCCTCCTCGCTGGCCACCGCCACCTCCTCGCGGGCCATGGCGCTGGACTGTGCCGGGGCTCAGCGGGCTCTGAGCGCGGAGCGGCGGCACGGAGCACACCCGGCCCGGTGGGGCGGACCGAGGGGCGGTGGCGGCGGCAGGAAGGGAGGGGCGGTGGGCGCGGCGGGGCTGAGGCGCGGGCGCGG
>VZTF01000382.1:49273-143922 GCA_013397755.1 Cnemophilus loriae | reverse complement strand
TCGGTGATGGGGCGGCCGCAGGTCGGGGGCAGGCCGGGCCTCTGCGGCGGCTCCGTGGCACACGATTCCACAGAAATTCCGGAAAAAATAACCTCAGGTGGCGTTAGACCCGTGTCAGGGCTGCCGCGCTGGGCTGTGCGAACCAGCAGGGCCCTGCTGGATGGAGGATGGACCAGGCTCAGCTCCGTGGTGCCAAACACTAAGACGAGAGGCAACGGGCAGAAACTGATGCACAGGAAGTTCCACCTGAACATGAGGAAGAACTTCTTTACTGTGCAGTGACTACACAGTGGGACTGATTGTCCTGAGAGTTCGTGGAGTGTCCCTCACAGGAGAGATTCAGGAACCATCTGGATGCAATCCTGTGCCAGGTGCTCTGGGCTGACCCTGCCTGAGCAGGGAGGTTGGACCAGATGACCACTGTGGTCCCTTCCAACCTGGCCCATTCTGTCATTCCCTGCACTTGCTCCACCTGTGCCAGCGCACATCTTCATTTTCTTGGCAGGGCAGTGACTTTTCCGAGTACTCTCTAGAAATGTTGTCAAACTAAACATAGCAGAAAAGGGAAGAAATTACCAAGCTTCTGGGTTTTTTTCATTCAGGTATTACCTCCAGGCCCCATGAAACTACAGAAGCAGCAAACACGATGTACTAATATAACTTGAAAAAAAAAATTGTCCTGTCGTGGAGTTCTGTATTCATGTTTCTTCTCAGTGGAGGCTTTGGTGAATTAAAACTTAAGCTGAAGGAAGTACTAACTGGATGTATCTACTTGGTATGGTGTTCATATGGTGGAGCAAATGGAGCCCCAAATGGAGGTAGAATACCTGTGGTGACATCTGCTCCCTTGGTATCAAGTGTGAAAAAGCAGAAGTGACGTTTTGGGTCTGAGTAGTTGCCTCTGCAAGTAGTGTCCTTCAAAAAGAACATGAACCAATGCCCTGCCAGAGTATCGTCATTCCCTCTACACAAGTCAGTACCTCAGGGTACACGCAGAGAAGAAATGCAGTGTACCAGGCTTGATCACAGAATCGTTAAGGTTGGAACAGACCTGTAAGATCACCGAGTCCAACTGTTAACCTGATCTCGCATTATAGCTTGGCAGATGGTTCATATCACTGCTTCAGGGGAAGCAGGCAGCTTTTACTGAACCTAGCGCTGGGACAGGTAGTTATAGAAAACTGAAAGAAGTGCATTTCGTTTACTTTCTAATTCTCAGTGTTAGGAAAATTTTTAACTCTGTGGGTCACTGCAGATATGGATAAAGTTTTGCCTTTTGGGATACACGCAAGGACTTTGAGTACTAAGATGTTTAGACACGTTGGCTCCTGCAAGGGAGGGTGTTTGGTTCCACCTGCTGTCTCCTTTGGGAAGCTCCTTGTTTTATTGATCAGCACTTGAACTTTGATCTCTCCTGTCATGGTATGCACTGACTTTTGCTTCCACCTGCTGTGTAACTTGAAAAACTCCTTGTTTCATTGATCTGATAACTGAGATTTGTAGTTGTTATTAAAGTAGCTCTGCATTTTGACCCTATTTAGGATGCTAGAGAAATCTCTGAAACTTCAGAATTATTCAAACTGGGAGCTGTATTACCTAGTTCATTCTGCTCAGTATAGACATGACACTGTTACACTTCATTGTGTTGATAGTACATTGTAGAGGAATAGATGTAGAAAAAAGCAGAAATTTGGAGGGATATTTTACATTTTTTTTTCAACAGCGAGGAAAAAAACCCAAGATTCCAAAACAATCCCAGCCCTGAATTTGACCTTGAACCAGACACTAAAACAGGGAAGAGAAGCTTTGTTTATGCCTAGTATCCAAGAGAAACCATCCAAGAACAGTTCATTCTTAGATTAAGAAGGGCCAGGAAACATAGCCAAGACTGATAGAATCTCAAGTTATTTGCCACGCGAGCACTGGTACTGGAAGTTATAGTGGCCCAACTTTTCATCTCTTTACCAAAAAAAATATTAATATGCCTTAGAATGCACCTTAAGCAAAAAAATAAGAACAGATATTTAGAAATAAATGGGTATGAATAAAATTGTAATACATCAATTGGAAACACCTGAATTCATGAACCTTTTGTTATACATTTCCCTCTAGCAAGCCTACTTGGCAATTCCTTTAAATAGAACTGAGGTTCTAGTCAGAGAGGAGTTGGCCCCAGCTGTAGTTAAACACCACTGGCATTAGTTATGCTCCCACACAAGTTTTTCTCTCTGTTCTATAGACAATGATAGCTTTTTCCTTGAAACTATTCTGTTTACATCTATGAGATGGGTTGATAGCCTTCAGCATAATGTTCTAGTATAATGCTCCCTTCTTATTAATTGAAGAAAGCACTGGAACTCAGACAGCTTTTATATACTTGCAAATCAGGGTAGTTCAAACAGTTTTAAAATACTCCTACTTGTATTTTTTAATAAGCAGCATAGATCTGTTAGAAATGAAGAAAAATTAGCTCTGCCATACCTCATCATTCTTCTTACTACGCTATTTCCCTTTTGTATCTTGTCTGGTAGATTTAATGCATCTTTTAGAGCAAATTTAATGATTCTAAAGAAAGTGTGCTTTGCCTGGGTTCCCCATGATACTATTGTTGCCAAGCTGATTTTGGGCCTCATGTTCTCTCGTTGTTCCTTTGGAAGCCCTTCACAGGAATTCCTTTCTCTGACTTACCTGATTGACCATTTTAATTTAAACTACAACTGCAAGTTCGCATAGGTGCTAATGCCTCATTTGCATTACTTATGACTCCCAGAACTGCTGGTCACCTGGAGCTGTTGCTGGCCTTACGTGACCTGCAAGGATCCAGGGTTTCCAAAGTAGAGAGGAGGTATCTTGGTCTTTTAAGTTGCTGAGAACTGGTGGTGAATAAAACCACTGGCAAGTTAGATCTTTGCTGCCCAGACTGAAGTCTGATTTGGAACTCCTGCTTGAGAATTTGAGACTTCAGGAACGTGTTGTAGGATTGCATTACAAACAGCTTGTAATACCAAGTAGCAAAGACAGACGATTTTTGCCTTGTGGCACCTGACCTAAGAATGCCCTGAATTGCATCTAGTCCTCAGATCAAAAGCACAGACCATCTCTTTTGCTAGACTTGCTTTTTTTTTATTAGTTTTTATTTCCATCTCCATCACATTTCTGTTTCTTTTTTTCAGTTGCATCTTCTGACTTTCTAGCTATGCTTTCCATCCAGTAATGTGAAAGGAGAAAGGACTGTGGAATGTGAAGAAGGCACTATGCTGAAGGCTATCAAGATCCTGTCATTCCTGGAGATAGATGTGTAGACATAGCATAAAACAGCTCCAGATGGGAATTTTTACCAAGTTTTAGAAAATGTGTCAGAGAGGGGTATTGGAAAGGCAGACTGCTTGTGCTGGGGAATTTCTTTCCTCAGAAATATCCTGTTGTGAGCTTGCAGCTAAAATCTTTCCCTCACTGGCCTCATCTTCCCCCCTTCCAGGACTATAGGTTTCAGTTCAATCATGTCAAACAAGACTGACAGTCACTGTGACAAGAAAGCTTGCTTGGTCAGTATGTACAGCAACTACCCTAGGAAGTTTTGGAGATGTCTTTTAACTATAGATGGAAATCCAGGTGTGAATTCTCAGTATTGGCTTCTTTTTTTTGAAAGGCAGCAGATGTCAAAACCAACCTGCACAAGCTGCAGATACTTCTGGAAGAGGTGAGGAAAAAAGAAAACATAAATCCACATGTGATTCTTGCAATGTAAGAGTCTTAGTATCCCTAGGAAGCACACTGATTGCCACTGAAAGAGTAAATGAAATCCCTGACTTCCTGAAAATAACAACTTGGATTTCCTTCCAGGTCTAATGAGCCAGAAGGATTTTATATATCAGAAGTAACTGGATGATGTGAAGGAAAACTGATGCATTCCCAGATCAAGTCAAACCAGTAGCAGTGTTAGAGGGAGTAGGAAATGTTATCTCTTCTCCATTAGTGCTGGATATGGAAATGCTATTCATGGCATGTACACACGTTGTTCACAAGGACCTATTTTTACTTACACTGGACACATTCACTTTGCATTTTGGAACACATGAGCTGTCTTCACTCGTGTCACTGTATCCCTGAAGGAGGACCTGTTACTTTCCTGCCAAAGTGATGCAATGCCAGTTCTGCAACAGAGCAGGTCAGTCTATTTCAATGGGAATTGGCAACCAACTTCAACATTAATAGATTCAAAGGTTAGAAGAAGGAAGTTATCAATAAACTGTGCATTTTCCCAGGTGTAACCTTGCAACATTTTAGTTGCAGAAATGCAACAAGATGGATGGATTCTCGTCTCAGTTTATTTAGCTGAGATCATTTCAGTCACTGAACTGGATTTGGCACAAACTAAGATACTACATAGTGATCCAGTAGAATCCAGTTTTCAACATGCTAAGGAAGCACTCCATTAATTTCCCAGCCTGATGCATTTCCATCTGTTCTGGTTATACAATGCCCTCAATGGGAAAATCTTTCAGACCTTCGAAGTCATCCCACAGCCTGAACAATGTTACCTGAATCCTGTTGCTGAGAAGATGCCTCGCACTGTGCCTTGAGCCCTCCAGGTAATGTGCTGAGTGCTGACTTAGGTCAAGCTGAATGTTTTCCCAAGACATTGTGTCTTAGGAGCCGAGCCCCAAAAACTGTCACTACCATCACATGAAACTGAGTCAGGGAAGGTTTAGGTTAGATACCAGGAAAAGATTTTTCACCCAGAGAGTGGTTGGGCACTGGAACAGGCTCTCCAAGGAAGTGGTTACAGCACCAAGCCTGTCTGAACTCAGGGAGTATTTAGACAATGCTCTCAGGCACACGATGTGATCCTTGGGGTGTCCTGTGCAGGGCCTGGAGTTGGACCCGATGATCTTGATGGGTCCCTTCCAGCGCAGCGTATTCTGTGATTCTGTGGTCACGACGTGGCTGTGCCTTCACAGCTGAGTTCTTACAGGTTTCTCGGGCTGGAGTCTGTACGATTCCGTGGACAACAAACCAGCAGGAAGCCTTGGAGGTAGCAGGGACTTCCCATGCCACAAAGGCGTGAGAAAGAGCCAAAATTCCTTCAGTGTCAAACCCCTCCGTTTTGTGTAAGGTGCTCTCCCGGGCCACGGGCAGGCTTCGGGCGGNGGGGCCGGGGGCCGGGGGCCGGGCCGGGCAGGGCGGGCGGTCATGGGGACAGGCACGGCCCCACCTCCCGGCACGGGAAAGGCTCCGGCCCGGCCGGCCCCCGTGCAGCCGCCGTGCCGGGGGAGCTCCTCGGGCGGGCGCTGCACACGCGAAGCCCCCGGCTGGCGGCAGGGCTGGGATAACGCCGGCGGGTGTTCCGCGGCGGAGGCGAGCGGCTGAGCTTTCCGTGAGGCGCTCTTTGTTCCAGCGCTGTATTCTCGGCTCCGTACGGCTGCGAACGCAGAGGCTGGCGGGCTACGTGGGCATCCTCATCCCGAACTTACAAACTTGCAGTCTTCCAGTGTCGGACTTCTACATTTTATGCTCCAAACCAGGTTTTTAACCTATGTTAGGTAGCTGGAGTTAGGTAGCTGGTTGTTAATATGAACTGGACTTTATTTTGTCTCTTGCGTCGTTAGCGGAATTGCTGGAATTGGTGGCTGTCTCCCTGGTGTGAGGTCCTAACACTGGTGTGGGGACTGGGAGAATCCATGTGATCTCGGAGCTTCTGTGCAGGAGTGACGTGAGAGAAGTAGTAACGTCTTGTAAAGGGTCAGATCCATAAACTGTTGTAGCATGAAAAGACATTGTGTCATTTCTTTCATGATTATTTTGCTGATACACATAATTGCTTGATCTTAACAAACAGCTGTGTGCAGGAGTAAAGCCTTAATCGCATAACTACTTTGATGAATTTCCTATTATAACTATGCTTGTACAAGTCAGAGTGGCTTATGTAAGGGCAAGTGCTTTCATCCAGATGGCAAGCTGCAGACAGGGTACGAGCACAAAATATCCAAGAACCCCAGCAAACCACCTCCAGTCTTTTCCATTTTCTAGTTCAACTCCTCTTTTGAAAATGCCGTTCAAAGTGACCCTTCTCCCTCCCAGCCCTTGTGCTGGGTCCTTTTACCACATCCTATGGAGAGCTCTCTGAGTGGACTTCTCTGCCTAGATCTATGTACGCAGCAGAGCTTGTCTGATGCATATTTGGATAGGTTTTTACTAATTTCAGACGTGGTGTAGCAGACTGGAGAAGTTAAGAGTTAGCCTAGTGCACACATTCTGATCCACTTGGGATTACAGTCACTGTGGCTCTTTTACACTTTATGCTTTCTGGTATTTGACAGAAACTGAAAGCAGTTACAGGTAACTTGAAGTGTACTGTTCGAAGCCTTTAAAACAGAAAGGCAAGCTTGGTGGCCTTATCTTTTATTAACAGCTTAATGAATGTGAGTTTTCTATTTCTTCTTCTCTCACACAATATAATAGATGATAATTAGGACTCCAATACCTTTGCAGATCCATTGTAAGATAGGAAATGCAAATATATATTTGTCTTGCTATTATACAACAAATACAATGAAAGCTTAATCCAGTGGTTTCATAGGCGTGGAATAAATTTTTGCACTGTTTGCTCAATTGGTTGTTTATAGTTTGGACTTCTAGCTCTATAATATATGGACAAGTACATTGCTAGTGCTTCGGGCCAGTTCCTAAAGAATATTGTACCTGAAGATTTACTCTGACTTAGTGAAATAGCTCATCTGTTTCCAAAGGATGTCAGTAGATAACTTATTGTAAGTAGATGACTTATCAAGGTGAACACAGCTACACTTCTCCAGACTGAGCTCCTACACAGTCGTAAGAAAATGCAGCCCTATCACGCAGGCAGTGTGAGGTTTGCAAGGATTCCAGAACTGTCCAGTCCAATGTAGAATTTTGGTCCATATCTGCAAAATTAAAAGTTGGCTCGGTTCTCACTATAGTATAAGAAAGTGCAAAGCACTTCTTCTTACCTTGGACTTGACTTGGCTTGACTCAAGTTTAGAATCTATTTAGACATTTAGGGCATTTATTTATGTATATAAATGCTCTTTCTAATATGCAAACCCAAATTACTTGGATGTTATATGAACCAAAAGTAAATCCCTCCACTTTTTCAAATCACTGTGAGCTGGCAGACTTTTCCATGTAAGCTTTTTGCTTATGATTCTGGCAAAGATTTGGTGGAAGTTTTCAGAAAATGAAATGTCACAAATTCCTGTGACCACAGAGATGGAGACATGCCTAATGCAGATTTGATGATTCAAAACTCTTTGTCCTTTGCAACCCACAGTACAGGGCTTTTGGCTGTATTCAGACATTTGGGAAATAGATCCCCTTTTAAACTTATTTTTTCTTTTTTCTGGGAGCAATTAAGTGCAGACTTAACCATCAAAAGTTAAATTTTATCACTTAAGAAGTTTTACTGGCACTGGTTTCTGTTTCAAAGTTAATATTTCTTTCCACTTGTAATGTTTCTTAATTTTCCAGTCAGGGAATTTGCTTCAGACAAACGCACAGCTATGTTTTCTTTCACCAGAAGATGTATGGCAGTCAGAGAAGAAACAAGAAGTTGTACTTGGTCCAAAAACTTGCTCAATTCAGGCACATTTATTTAAATTCAAAATACATTTATTTAGAGATCAGTGGGTACTTAGAATATTTCACAAGAAAGCAGTAGCTGCAAGTGCAAGTATTGGGATCTTGCATAAGCATTAAGAAAAGGGCTAAGATGTTACTCAGTTTTGAACAGCTGTGAAAATGGGTACTAGGGGAACAATACTTTGTGTATGTGTGAGTCTGATACATTTAATACCAACAAACACATCTTTAGTTGTTCCTGCTTAATCTCTGCTAAAATCCACTACAACTTTGACCAGAATGCTTCCTGTATCTGACACTGTTGAAGTGTGTTAGACATTCATTCATAGGTATTTATCGATTTATATGAAGTCTCTCTATATATAAATGAAAAGAAAGTACACACAGTATATTAAACTGGCGAGCTGATTTTTTTTTCCGCTGAGGATTTTCAGTAATCCTTATGTTTGTACTGTGGACAGTGTGCGTGGTGTGGTTGGTCTCAATATCTTTAGTTATGTAACGTAAACATCAAGCTGTGCCATAAGTCAAACAGGGGACAAAGCAGTGTGACTGCAGTCTCTGTGGTACATCAGACTGCAAGCCAACTGCTATGATCTGAAGAGCTGAATTTAGTGGAAAGGCTGTCATTGATTTTAATGAGCTCTGGATACGGCCCAAACTCAAGAATTGGTGGCTTGGCTTTATTGGAATGCCACCAGCATCATGTTGAGTCATGCGTGCACAGATACGTATACATCCTCTTAAAGTTTAAAAGGAGTGCCAGTGCCACAAGCATAGATGCCATCTGTATTTCATCATTTTCTTCTAAATGAATTCAAATGCATTGCATAGATTTTGGTACTTCACACTGGGTTTAGTGGAAATGCAGTTCTCATCATTCCCTCAGATGAGTTTCTATGCCAGTTCTTCTGTCTGTTTAAGTTCAGTCTATTGTGTAGTTTAAACATAAATACATTTCTCTCCATTTGGAGAGGTTTATCTCCGTATCTTCAGTTGACAGCTTGTATGTGTAATGGGAAGGAGTTCTACAGGTTAGAACTTGAAACCACCTCTTTGGCGAGCAGCAGACACTCACTGATGTTATTAACAAGGATTGTTTCAACTACTATTCATCCCTGACTCCTGCTGACTATTGCAGTTCTCCCCCAAAATCTTGTAAGATCTCATCAGGTCATAGCTCACACAGCCAAGTGATCGTGCAAGACTCTGAACATTATTCTGAGCAACCAAAACTGCAGCAAAACTGCCAAAATACATACTCAGTCATAAAGCTTGAAAGCAGGATCTTTAATGATTCAGAAACTGAAAATGAAGAGAGCACCAAATATTATTTCCAATATACCCACTTGTTTAAGCTGTCTCATAATTTAGCTGACTCAAGAATGCTGAATTTGGGGTGGCTGTACTATTCTAAGCTCTTAAAACTGTTGGAAGTAATGAGGAACTTACTTCTTCTTGAAATTACTGCTTAAAAGCCTGTGGGGGGAAATAAAGGTTAGTGTGCATACTTATTTTGCTTACAACTTTGACACCTTCTTTAGGTCTAACCTCAGCAAAATGGCACGTCAAGGAATCGCACAGCCCATCCTGTCATTTCACTGCCATTCTTTTCATCTGCTGTTCCACTCGTTTTTCTCTCTGCTGAACATGCATTTCTTAGAATTAACTGATATTTGCCCGTAAAAAAGGCTGCCATCATTCATAGGAGTCTGTTGAATATTATTGGTACAATTTGCAGCAAATCACATTACAGTACCTTGTGGTCAAATGTGTCCTTTCTTTTCTCCCAGTTAATGCTTCATGAGACCATTTTTGTATACCACTAGGTTAAGTGGGAAGGGTACTTGCCAGCACACAGACGGCTGCATTGGGCTGGTTCTTTGCCAGTCTTTGCTCTTTTGAGTGCCAGGACTTTTTTTTGTGACATTTTTTTTGCTCTTTAAAAGGTGTCTAGCTTAGTAGAGTTGAGCTGCAGCCCTTACCATGCAATATGGGGACATTTGTCTCTCCCTGAATCCTGGTGTCTGGCAAACTGACCTTTTTTCCCAGTTCTGTCACTCACTTGCTGCACATGGCTGCAGACAGGTAATAGAGATCTAAGGCTCTTCCTTGCAATGTCAGGATAAATTTTATCCCATTTTTCAAGAAGCTATTTGTATATTCCTAAGGACTGGTAATGATAGGAGGGGCAAGTTTTGGAGAAGATGCATTCTCTGATCCTGTTGTCTCTCCAAGAGTGTCAGGATTTCTGAGCTCTCCTGAATTTACCCTGGTTTTTTATATGATAATGATTTCATTTGTGAAAGTGAACTGAGAGGACAAGTGAAAGAAAACAGAAGAGATAGGCTATGTGGTTTGCTTAACATTTGAGAAATGATCCAAGAGTTTCTCTATAAATTTAAACTATAGTCCCATAGTATAACTTCCCAGAAACGTGCTAGAAGCCGGGAGTGTTTATGAATGGTGCTTGCTTGATTTTCTTGCTTTTTCAACCTGTATGTTGAGTCTGCCTTCAAATGATTTAACAAGTCATAGGGAACTTGTGGATTTATTTAATTGACTCTTTAAATCTGAATTTAAACAGGCAGAGATGTCAACACAATGTTATAGAGAATGAGGCATAGAAAACCTCCTGTGCATTAGCAGACTAAACTTGGCTGGGGAGGCCGTTTCAGAATTGCCTTGCATACAATAGTAATGAAAGTTTTTCCAAAACCTTTTGTTCTTCGTTTGTAGATAGATTAAGAAAGACCTTATTTACAGATGTATAAAGCTTTAATTCTTAAAAGATTTTTGTACTTTGAAAGAGACATAGCATGCAGCACATCAAAGTAAATTTCAAAACCACGATGCAACCTGTTTGCGTGCTCTTAAGGGTTCAAGAGCAGTACAATGAACAGAAGAACGGGAGAATGTTTATACAGCTGTTGTTAACTACCAGAATGTACTTCTCTGAGCATTTTTTATTGCTTATTTTCTTTTTTGAATCTATCATCTGTACATTATCACTGTGTTGCTACTGAAGACTATGTGCTGACTGAGGAGTGAATTTAGTGAGTTGAACTCCAAAAGCTGTGGGTTCCGCAAGAATTAAAAGTGATATCTTATTGTAAAAGAAAATATATTAAAATGTTAAGGTTCTTGCAATAAATCAGCTTAAAGAAACCTGAGCCAAAGAAAGACTATCGTTTATCTCAGTTCTTGCCTTAGTTGATTTGTCAAGCTTCTAGGCTATGCCAGAAGTTTTATATTATCTTTTTAATTCATATCAATGTAAAATCATGTTAAGTAGAGAAAAGAGGAAAAAAATGAGTAAACCAGCCTTTGTTATTGTGATGAGTCTGAAGAAACTACGTTATAGCAATACCACCACAACTTTTGTGGATTGGATAGAGGAAAAAAAGGAATACAAGCGATTTACTTGCTCTGATTCTGACGATCATATTTCTTCTGCTCTACTGATCCTCAGGCTATGGCCATTGCATCTCCTCTTCCTTCTGCAGTTATAAGAGGGTTAAAAACAGTTGTAGAGTGTGACTTAGATTTTATTCTACCCTACATTACTCAGCATCAGCACAGTCACGTGTCCTCGTTCCTCCAAAGGAAACATATTTCAGATTTTGAACAGGTTTTCATTTTGGTGGAGTGGGTGTTACATTTGTATGGTGTATGAGCCTCTTCGGAGATAAGGTATTCACTGATTTTATAATGGATTCTGATCAAAATAAAAGCTTAATCATGTCATCACTGATACCCTTTTAACTGGTGACCAGTAGTAATACTGCAACAGTAAGTGACATTTCCTTTAGATGGTTTTGACTAACATCACATTGTATTTAGCAACTGCATGGAGAGAAAACTTTGCACAAGCTAAGAAAAATGTCTGGAAGTCTTATTATTGTTTAACATTTGTACATGGTTGCATTTTCCTTTGCGAAAAGTTAAATCTCATCTGTGGTGAGAAAATATTACAATATCAGTTTTACATAATCAGGAAAGCAGTGCAAATCCATCTTGTTAACTTAGCTCATCAATCTTCAGTGGCTTTTAAATCCTATCTAGTCTTATGTACATTAAATATAATTAGTCCTCAATAGAAGGAGGGCTTGCTTAGTATTCCCATGGCCAAAGGGAGCTCTCAGAGTGCAGAACAAGCAGAGTTAATGTTTAGGCTTCACAGTAGCTTATCTCCAGGCAATATATAGAGTCCCTTGAGGACTCAATTAGTACCATGCCAGGCAGTATCAGTTATATTGGCCTCTGTGTTATATCCAAAGCCACTCTTTCATGACAGAAGCTGAGTTTGTGTTCTTGGGTAGGTGTTGATAAAATCTGTAGAAGGGGTAGGTGACTTTTCAGCTCCATGGTGCATGGTGACAACTGCTCCACTTTCTGTTTGGACCTGCAATGTTGGCTGGCTTTTCACTGTATGAGTACCTGGGTGGAAGGATCCACTTAGTACCAAGGATGATTTAACACCTGATGCCAGTACCAATGGCTCTCAAGTATGTTCTGTTTAAAAGTAAGCTATAGGGGCTGGAGTGGTGAGGCTGAGAATGGCATTTATCCTAGAAAAGCTGTAGGTGTCACCTAAACTCCATGGTAAAGCAGAAAGATACTAAAACAATGAACTTAAGTTTGACATGGCTCTTAACTGCAGCTTTTTTGGATACCACTGATCCCAGGATGATAGACCCATCAGCTCAGCAAATAGCTTAAAGTGTGTGCCAGGCTCTGTGGTTGGGAAGGACCAAGCAGAGATTCAGTTTAAACATGTGATCATGTGACTTAGTGACACAGAACTGTGGTTTATTCAACAGTTTTAGGTAAAATTCTTCTGCAATTAGCTTATTTCCTGCCTCTGGGTATGTTTTAGATATTTTCCATTCCCACTGCCGTGGGAACAGCGCCAGCATATTTAAGAGACAATTGAGAGCACACTGGGATATTTAAAGATTGCCAGAACTTGTCTGAGTAATGTGTTCGGCTGCTGTGTAAGGACTCTGATGTGCTATGTGTCTGCTCTGGTGAAATTGGCTCAGCATGAGGTATTTTTTATTATGTGATGATTTTAAAACTCTCAGCATGTGGGGCCAAATCATATTGTGCAGTCACTGATTTCTAATTTAACTCAGCATTTTGATGCCAGTGTTCCTGTAAGAGTTCCCATGGCTTAAGGCTGGCTAGTGAACTTAAAGTTATCTTGCGTATTTATAGGGTGCCTATTCTTGTAGGGTCTTTTTGGCTGTCTTTATTGAGCAAGGAAGCATGGGGAAAGACTAAAACACAGTTTCAGTCACCAGGAACTTTTGAGTTCAGTTGCAGTTTACGGATTCTGGAACAGTCACTGAATTACTCGTCCTCAGTTCTTCTCACTGTATCTGCAGTATGGAGTAATATATTCTGTACAGAGGGGCACGGGTCTGATATCTCACAGATACCAAGTGGTAGGAATAAATTTATTACTACTCAATATTTTCACTTATTTTGCTGATTGGAGAATGAACCAGGTACTGTACTCATGCCTTTATACAGAGGAAATGTAACAGAGAAAACACTCTGTTACCATTGCATACTCATTTGAGTTAAATGTCAAGAGTATGCAGTTCTGACTTTTATTTTTCTGTTTATTTCCCCCTTGGAGCAATAAAGCCTGCAGGCAGGACATCCTGGGACTTCCCTGCCCTTCTCTTAGGTTAATGGTCACCTTATCTTTAGCCTCGTGTTTGCAGGCATTGGAGTCAGACAGCCTGTTCCCCAGAGCTGTGCTTCCGTGATTTCCTGTATTATTGCTTCAGTCGACAGCCACTGAGATGGTATCAGAGATGACCTTCACTTTTGAAGTTTTGCTTCAGTTGCAGCTGGAATTCAGGATGTTGACGGTTTTAGGAATATTATTCCAGATGTGTGAGTCCCTGGTTCTTCTCCTGCTTATACCTGCACAAACAAATCAGAAGTAATTCTGTTGAAGAGGTGGGCCTACATTAGTGCTAAACTAATATACATGGGAAGTCATTAAACTTGATTGCTGTTCACAGCACAGGCATTAGTTGGTCTGATCTGTCTCCAAGGGACCTTGGCAAGAGTGTTTGAAGGACATTAACTGGATCTATCCCTCGAGGGGGATTCGGAAAGAATGGGGCGTAGAAAACTCAATTCATTATTCACATCATCTCAGGATATTTGTTTAGACTCAGTAACTGTTACCTCTGATGTTCAACATTTAGACTAGGCACTGGTCCATGTGCCTGTAGCTACATACTGTGTTCTCACATTTCTTTCCAGATGGTCTTGTGTATTGGTGCCTGCCTGGACACCGAGAAGGAAAAGTTGTGTTGTTGGAATTTAATATTCTTTAACATGGTATTTTCTTAAGTCAGAATGTGCAGAAATAGAGCTCCTTTGTTCAACTTCTGCACTAACCCCACCAGGACAAAAGAACCACAGTTTCCCAGTATATAAAATATTGACCATGCTAGTATTTTCACAGGAAATACCAGCTCTTCCACTGTGTCGAAAATAATCTGTTTTTCATTCAGATTCTTTAAAATCTTAGATTTTAAATTTATGGTCCTGGATGAAAAAAGCAGAGGTGTGAGAGGCAGCACATCTTGGTCTCTGTATACAGGGACACTGTTACTTACCTAAAAATAAATTACATATTTATATGCAAATAAATCCTTGTAGATTGTTAAATGTCAAACAAATAATTCTATTTCTGGATCTGTATTATTTGTTCAGCAATTGATATTTTCTGTCACTGAAGTCTGAGGTTACATCTGTGATCCTGTTGCAAATCTAGGGGAAATTACCTCTTGAATGACACATGGCCTGACCTTCATCTCCAGTTAATCCAGGAAGAGTTCACATTTGGCTGTGGGGACACAAAGGATAGACTTAGAGTGCCAGTATTTTTCTGGCCATATTTTAGAATTCAGTAATGCATTGGATACTCCATACCGAAGTTTATCTTTGCTCCTCCCTCAGAGGAGAAGACAGTGTGTTTGTGATAAACTGCGAGGAACAATGAAGACTCAGAATTACCAAACACTGGAATCAAAGAGATTATATGTATTGCTGCTGTCTTTGAAATATTCTTATTATTGAAGGAGATTTCAGGAAGCCCCTCTAACAGGGAATGACGACAACAAAAATCCCCCCAAATTCCACACGTTGTACACGAAGTGTGAAAACACACCTAATTAGAGCAGCATAGAGTAGTTAGACTCCAGAGCAAATATCATGGCAAATTCTTCTGGTGTGAAGAATTTATTCATGCATATATAAATAAATGCATGAATAAAAAGCTGAAATAGTCCACAGTTGGATGCCTCCGACTATACTCTCTACTTTCAGTTTCAGAGATAGGCTTTGACCCTCATTTTCCTCATAATATTAATCACAGATGGATGTATAAACTCTACAAGGCAGAAATCCTCTTATCTCCACGTCTTTGTTGTCTGCAGAATACTGTGTTTGTTTCTAACCCTGTTTGTTTAAAGCCCTGATAGTGCAGCTTTTAACAGTGATGCGTGTTTAGTTGTTTCTTTAGAATGGAAGAGTTTTCACAGAAAATTTCTAAGCCTGGCCAATTTGCCAGACTGGGAATCTCACCTGTAAGAAAGCTGAATCCCTTTCTTCTTCAGCAGAGTATTTCTTGAGAGTCACATTTAGGTTGGCACACAGTTGCAAAGTGTTGCTAGGGGTACAAATGCAACATGCTTGTAAGGAATACACAGAATCTTCATGACATAAAATCCTAGTGCTTCAGGATCAGTATATGATGGCTCACCCTGTCACAATGTGGCATTTACCTTGCTAAGAAGTCAGTTCAGAGACACCAAAATATACAGGAAATCTGAAATGCTACAGTCTATCAGTGTGGTGTAGGATTTTTACTCCTACCTCTAAATTTGTTTAGTGAAAAGCTCAAATGAAACTTTCATCCCTTTCTGAAAATAAATTTTAAAAAATGTAAACCAAACACCCCTGTTTAAACACAGTGTGTGAAATGTGTGTTTTCCTAACTGTGTGACATCTGGTCCCTTCCTGCTGCTGTGCACTGTGTGTCCTGATGCCATGCAAGCCAGCTTTGGATGAGCATTTTGTGACATGCGAAGTGTTTGCAGTCAGGGAGCCGGGGAGGCAAGGATGTGGTTAGCCCTTAGAGATCCAGTGGCGGGAGGCTGCAAGAAACACAGTAGCTCTGTTGGACATTAAGCATATTCAGAATTGCTGGCTGTATGTGTATCTCCTAACACCTCTGCTCTCAGGCTGTTGGCATGTACCCTGGGTATTTGTAATATATGTGTGTTTGAGTTTCCTCCATTGGATTAGCAGTTGCCGTTGGTTACTTAAGTTGAAGAGGCCTTTTTCGCAATGACACGAGTGACAGTGCATGTGAAACAAATAGCTTGATGATTTTAGGAGCTGTATATTGGTGCAAGGATTTCTCAGTGGCTGGGTGGCTGGACCTTGCTCAGTCTTGCCTTTCTAGTTCCCTCTGGAGAAATTAGGAAACTTGTTGGAAAGTTTACCAGGTGCTGGGAGCTTGCTGCTGGTATCACTGTGGGAGGGCAGGTTGCCCCTGGGACTGCTCGTTGTCCCTGCAGGGGGAGCGAGGCGGATTTTGAGGTGCAGTGATTTGGATGTTCAGGGGGATGGTGCAATGCTGGGCTGTTGAGGGAAAGCCATGACAGTGAGTTTGAAGACAGCTGTGATTTTCAAATGAAAGTAGGCCTAGACTGGGCAATTTCAATCAAGCCAAGCCACAGACTTTAGAGGAAATCCAGATCTGATTGAAATTTCAGGTGTTTAAACTTGCTGTCTTCCCTATCTTTGAAGAGCCATCTTTACTTTGCCAGAGTCTGTGGTTATTTGGTGTTTGTCTACCTCCCAGCTGAAAACGGCTTCAATTAGTTAACTGGCAGCAGAGCAGCCCATTCACTTTAGGGCTTGACAGGTGAGGAGCAAATGTCAGCGCAGCGATGTCTGGCTGTCGGAGCAGGTACAGCACATACCTGCTTGCTTGTGCCGATTTGCCTGTGGACATAGAGCCGTGATGTTTATCAGCATCTAAGATTTCAGGGCTTTACCCAAAACGCTCAGTGTGCAGCCATTTGAAGCTGTGCTAGCGATAAAGAGGCAGAGCAGTGAATAATAAATCTAGCATAAAGTGCCTTGGAGGGTGATATGAAGATAGAGAATCAAAAAGTATTAAATCCTGAGGTGGGATAATTAGTTTTAATGACTGTTTACTAGTCTGTGCTTCTTGGAAAGTAAGGGGGTTTTGAGATGGTGCAATGTGTGTTGCTAAACTGCCAGCTGCTGTGAACAGGACTATGTTTGACCTAAATGGAAGTCAACAGATGAAGTT
This sequence comes from Cnemophilus loriae, assembly GCA_013397755.1. NCBI lineage: Eukaryota > Metazoa > Chordata > Aves > Passeriformes > Corvidae > Cnemophilus > Cnemophilus loriae. The sequence goes on along the minus strand of VZTF01000382.1, from coordinate 126,926 downwards.
TTGCATGTTCAGGTAAGTAACTTCAAGACAAAAATGCATGAAAGAGAAAAACAATATTGAAAGAAAGCATATTCTGAAAGCAAGCCATCTGGGGGGGTTTGGAGACAGGAAATCTGTTTTATGTTAGCAAAAACACTGATTTTTTGAAGCTTCCAGGCTGTGTTCTACACCAGTTAAAGTGATGAAATTCTTCCAAAGCCATCAGGATTACATCCTTCCACTAGCTTTAGGGACTGTGCCTTCCCACTGGAAGGCCACTTGATCTTTCTTGATTTTAAATATAAATGTGAATTTCTCGTGAGGTCTCCTTCATTTCTTACTGTAGTATAAATGTTTCTGTTGGCAGCATTTTTCTGAACAAAATGCCAGGCAGATTTCAGATGCAGTCCTACATCCAAGGTTTTGTGCATGAAGCCAGTCAGAAGGTTTCTCCAGTAATCTCCAGGAATTCCTTCCTGGTGGTTGTTGCCCGATAACTGAAGCCTTGATTTTGCATTTTTTTTTTTTTCCTGTGGGCTTTCTCTGATGGATGGAGATTAATGCTCTCTAGTGATCCTTTTTCTGCTGGGATTAGGAATTCGATGTGAAGTCATCGTGACAAGCACAGTAATTCACATCAGTGAAACTCGTTTGGGTAAAACTTCAACGAGAGCTACTGTATTTTTACTGCTTTGTCTTTTCCCAAGAGACAGAAAGTGTATTGTATCTGCTTGAGGTCAGCTTTGATCTGCAGATGCAAATGCACTCTGTGGATGGCATTGAAGTTGGCTGCTTGTAGAGGCTTTTGCTTTCCAGCTAAGTGGGAAACTAGACTAGAGGATGATTTGTTTCCTGTTTGTGATGTCCCTTGCACTTGTTGTCATCTATTATTTGTGTGACAGCTTTCCTTTGTGTAGGGGCCTTTATAGAAAATTGAGGAATGGAGTTGTCCATTCACAGATATCAAACTTCTGCACTGTTAGAAAACTGCTGTAGCTGAGCCGCTTATGGGACTCCTCACCAGAGATCCATTTGTCAAATAACATGTCTCTCTTATGAGAAAGGTATTAAAATAAAATATTTTTTCCAAGTACTTGAGAAGGATTTCTCCACTGTAGATCTGGTATTTCTACTAAATGTCTTTAAGAAACTCATATAAAAATATTTAATAATACTCCCTCCTACTGGCTTGCCAGACCTAAGTATTGAAGCACTATATACTAGCTGAGAAGTACAAATAAATGTGGTTTTCTTCTGATCTTCTAGGAATGACTCTAAATCTTTGCTTTGCTATTATGAGAGTTATGAACCTCCTACTTTTAAATATTCATGCAATTTTTAATCAGGAGCTGGTATTCTTAGCAAGCCATGCGACTCCAAGAGCAGGCTCACACTGTGGCACTGGCTGCTGCTGCTCCCTCCTTGTGTGCAGGCAGCACAAGCAATGTCTTGCCTCCTCTCTGCTTTTACCTCAACAGAGGTCGTTGATAGCCATGATGCAAATTCATTTCCATATGAATTTAATGCAGTGTGATGCCAGAAATGTGTACAGCTATGTTGTCCCCAGGACTTGGGTCACCCCTGTGAATGAGGCTCCTTGAGGTTTATGTTCCCCAGCATTTACCTGTTTCCACACCCAGTGAGTGCCTCCTCAGTTGTGATAGTGAGTAACAATTGTTAGGATATTGTCAGAGGTCATCAGCAGGCAGTAATTTTGTCATGTGGGCGTCATGGCTAATTTAAACTCTAGAGCTTTTTGTCTGACCTTGCAGTATTGCAGGGATGCAGTTGTTTGGGTTTTTTTCCTGTTAATGTGCAGAATAGCTTGTTAGAAAAATTGTGATTTACAGTGAATTGAGATAATGCTTGTTTTGAAAGATCCTGTGCACCCCTTATGTGCTGGAGAATAACTACAGTTTTTAGTCGTTATTTCAAAGATGTTGCAAGTATTTTCTGTAGCTTTTCTCTGTCTAAAAAGTAACAATAACAATTAATCTCCTCAGGGATTCTTCACATCCTAATTACAACCAAGCCCCTCATTAGTCCCACAGGGAGACGGAATCAAATGCCATATGGTATTTTACACTTCGGATGCTGTGCGTACCAATAGCTGGAAGGAGACAGGAAAAGGGGGAGTTAACAATTCATAACCATTTATGGAGCAGGCACAGCCCTCCTTGGACCCAGTTCAGCAGAGTCTGAGTGCCTCGGATCAGGAACTTTATCTGGCCAGTAATCGCCGCGGCACGCTGGCGTTCTCGTGCGCGCATGTGGGCAAGCGGGGAGCGCGCTGCGCGGTGGCAGAACCCCTGTGCTGGCATCCACACGCAGGGATGAATTAAATGCACACACGCCTCCTGGGAAGCACCATGGCTGGGTTCTACGGGTGCCTCAAAAGTAAAAAGTAAGTGCCATGCTGAGCTCTCCCCTCCACCTTTCCGAAGTGAGCTGAGTCTAGTGGGTACTTTGAAATTCTGTCTTTGTTGTATTGCAGCTGCAGTATTGAACAAAGTGGTTATGCCTTGGGACTGAAGTAGCAGCCTGAGCACAAACGTGCAAAAAATCAGTCCTGGCTAAAATATTAGTTTGGTGAAAATTGGTCATGGTTTTTTTCTCCTTCAGAGGTATAAATATGAAATATTGAAAAAGGAATTAAGAACCTTTTCCTGTTTAATTATAGCAAGAGGGAAAATGCCCTCTTCCCTAGTGATTAGCTATATCGTTTATATATTAACCCATAAAAAGGAGAAATGCAGAAATTCACACTGGCTTTTAAAAAATGTTCAGCTAGAAGCCTGGCAGTAAATGCTCTTTAAGAACTTACGAGCTCAGTTTTTCTGTAAGCAGTCTGAGGTTTGTTTCTGTAATTGTTCCCTGTTGAGAGATTTGGTTGTATTTAAAAGAGTTATTTTTTATTGCTTCACTGGCATGTTCTGCTGGAGTAGACTATCAAGGGAAAAGAGAATGAGAGAATGCATGTTAGTATTTGTGCTTTAAACCACCATGAAGATGCATTCTGGTTTTCCTTTGACATTCTTCCTGCTGAGGAATGGAACAAAATTTCCTGCTGCCAAACCTGAGGAGTGGTTTGATCGTGTTTCGCACCAGCAGACTGCAGAGGGCTCTATTCTTGCACCCAGTGAGGGATTACAGACAGGGAACATGCACAGTGGAAGGCAAGTGAAGTTGTGTCTTGAGGCTTAAGATGTGAATACTGATAGTTAAATGGGTGGATAAGTCCTGGATAGCAGAGGGGGAAAATAGTTCAAAAGTGGAGCTGGCAACTGACTCTTTTTCCCTCTCCTAAAGGTTGTATCCCTCACACAGTTTGTCTCACGTTACTCTGGTGGAAATGTGCATTTTCAGAGGCACACAACTCCTACTGGATTTCAGTTAGCATTTCCATTCCGTATTGACTCCTTTCCTTCTTTGAAATTTGTAACAGGGAAGTAATATTTGGCAGAGAAGTTTGCTTTAGATAAAGGGAGAGTATGCCATCAGAACTAGCAAAAGGGCTATGAGTGAGTCCTGATGAAGGTAGGTGGATTGGCACTTGAATTGACAAAAAGAAGTAAGTTTACATTGTTTGATTTTCCCCCCAAAATCCTTCAGCATCTAATGCACTTAAAACAAATTTGAAATTCAGAGAGAGGCTATAAAGGCTGGACAGATGAAGCTTTTTTACATGTGGTATACCATCTCTTCTTTCCTGGTCAATCTCCAACTGACTTATGAGGAACAGGATTTTTTTTCTTCAACAGATTCTTCTTTCTTGATATTCTTCAGTTAGATCTTTACACTCGATATATATACAGGTTATATTTCTCAGCCTGTTGTTTCAGCCCTGTGATGTGTTCCCAGGTGAATTAGTGCAACTACTAATCCTTTGCAGTCTTCACAAATTTTATATGCTGCTTTGGCTATTGGTGATGAAAATGAGTTCAAGACACCAGTTGCAGTAATAGTGATGTTTTTAGCCTGAGATTAATTTTCAATGAAACTTGTTTGGAGTTTAACGTGAAGTATTTGTCTTTCTGGACAAATGTGTCATTGGAACAACTTCCCCAAATTCTCACATGGTCATTTGACCTGTAGGAGTTAGTTTGTTTTCTGAATGAAAGCTCTTTTGGAATGAAATTACTTTTATGCTTTAAGCAGTTGACTTGGATACCAGTAGGAATTTGGCCAAAGTGGCTTAGAGCTCGGTACCTGCCATGAAACCTGCCATGGACACTGGGAAAGGGCTCCCTCCAGGGCTTTGAGCTCCTGAGTCCAGCTAAAGCACCTGGGGTGTTTTAAAAGCTGCTTTAGGTAGTGCTCTCCTGTGCTGCTGTCACATTTACTCTCCTCCCCTACATTTTACAAGAGGAAGCAAAGGCTCTGCCTTGGTACACTGTAATAACGTGTGGCTGAATCTGATCTTTGTACACATAGTCTTGTCCTTGTGCTTTATTAATGTCCTCTTATGAGATGAAAAAAAAGAACCCAAAGCCTAATCCAGGTAATTCTTCATCCCAGTCCCAATCTTGGCTGCTATTTTGCTGAAATAAAACTTCTAGATAGCTTTCATATTTCTCTTTAACCAGCATATGCAACCTGAGTAATCTTGAATTGTTCTGCTAAGTTTATAGCTCATCACCCTTATTGCAGAGTTCTGTTTTTTTCTTGCTCCAAGTATGGTGCCAGAAAAAAAATGTTACACCTGAACAGATATGATTAAGTTTCCTAAAGCCTGTGGAGGAATCTTTTCATATGCTCCTCAGTTTTTGGGACTAGCCAAGTACGTTGTTATGAGCTGAAAATGTGGTTGCTTGAATAGTAAGGTTCACTGATGGTCAATGCAAACTGCCAATTTCCAAAGACAAATATAGTGTGTTAGAAGCTATATAAAATATTTGGCTGAAGGCTTTGTGTGCCAGCTCAGACTGGTTTCTATATCAGACTATAAGAAAATGTATTTAGCTGTATTTCATGTGGTCACTCAGGATTTCATGGTGCCTTTCGCAAACAATCCCAGAATTATGGACATTTCAGCTTGAATGTCTTCTGCTTTGCCAAGCTTTGCGCTTCCAGTGGGGTATTTGTGTTCTTTTCCTATATTCCATAATTGTCAAAAAATGCTGATGTGCACTTTTGTCCTGCAAAGAAGTTCAGCATTTGGGTAAAGCAAGTTGATCAAGGAATGCATCAGTAGAATTTTCAATATATTTCTAGATTGTTTGAGATGAAAGAAATTACCAATGTAAAATGATGTTATGACCATGAAATTGAGTAAAATATGTTTTCTGGGTTAGGTGCTGTTGCTGTATTTCGTGTTGTTGCCTGTTCAGATAAGTGTCAGGAAGAGATTGTGGGGATTGCTGGGCTTATTCCGAAGATGGTACAGTGCTGTCCACCTGATGGATAAGCTGTCTGTTCTCTACCCCCTGCGTCTTCACCCCAGCCTCCTTGTCGGAGAGGCTCATAGGAAACAGTGGAAATCCCAAAAATCCCTTTGTCCTTGGGGCTAGTTACGCTTTTTACAACTTTTACATGTTTGTGTGGTCCTTCGAGCCTTTGGCTCCCCATCCACAGCAAGCAGCTGCTGTTTTAGCTTGGACAGTGACAAGTGGATTGGAAGTGGTTTAGAGCTCCACCAACTGCTACTGAAGTAGCAACTTGACACGTGGAGGACGGGGCAGTTTGAGCCTGCTGGCTCTTCTCTGTCAGCAGCTCATTCACCTCTGTGGCCTCTCTCCCTTTCTGGAGGCATGCAGTTGCCACGGGGGCCGAGGAGCTGCGGTGCTGGCTGACTGCAGTGAACGATGCTTTGCTCTTTGGCACGGTTTCAGACGTGAAGCCTCTCTCCGAGGCTCCAGGCCTGTTTAAAGCGAGACGCTGAGTTCCCTGGCCATCCCTGCGTGTGGCATCCCCCAGCACCATCTCGGCTCAGCCGTGGTCCGTGGGCTCGGTGCTGCTGGCAGCTGTCAGAAGGCTCTGCAGCTTTGGAATCAGTGCAGGCATCCTGGGAGCTGCGGCAGAGTCACAGCTCCTGTGGTGATCTGGGATCTGCCTGTGTGGCTGATGAATTCAGGAGAGGTGAAATGCTTCCCATAAACACTTTGGTATTCTGAAATGTGTCTGTTTACATGTCTTTTTATTGTACATCACTTTCGCGTAGTATTTCCCAACAAGAGCAAGAATCACTGATTAACAGCTTTTCAGTGTTGGGGGTTTTTTGGGATGAAAATATCTGGGTATTATAGGAGGTTTCTGCCCAGCAAAGGAAGTTCACCTCTGCAGAAACAATCCTTGGATCCACAGGGGGTGACAATATTGTGTTTCAAGAAACAGCTTTTATGGAAAGTGGAGAGCTCTCCCCACTAAGGCCAAATCAGAGAGCGTGAGCTGAGTTGAAAAGACTCCACAGCTGTTGGGAGTTTCTTGGAGGAATCTTTCAGTAGACAACCTATGAGCATGTTCCTATATTTGGCAATTATACAGTGTTTGGACATTTGTGAGCATTTTGTCTTCAGCCCACAGGGGTCATTCAGTGCTCTACCTGGTATTAAATGTATGGAGGCTTAAGTCCTGTTTTCTTATTCAAAAACAGCAGAGAGGGTGAACAAAAGCAGTTAGGAGGTGTCAGAGCCATGGCACTGCAGGCAGTCGGGCACAGTTAGTACAACGGTGCTATATTATTAACAAAAAAATAAACTATTTCTCTTTGTGATTCATTCTGTTTGACTCATCTTTGTGCAAGAAGTTCAGTTCTGGCTTAATACACCAGTGAGTCACTCCCATCTCCTCATTCTGTTCGTGCTTCTCTCTGGATGGTGTTTGTTTTAGCAGCCACAGTGGTACAGTGTGTTTGCTGGCTGTAGGCAGAGGAATTCCAAGCAGGCCTGTTTGTTTGGTTTCAGTAGAACAGCCCTTTTGCTATCACCAAGGTTCTGAGTATTTGGCAGATATGCTGTCAAATTGACCTCTAATGCTGCCTGTCCTACCTCACTTGCAGTGGAGCAGAAGCTTGGGTTGGGACAATCTGCTGAATGTGATTCTCATTCTTCTGCATCATTTGACTGTCAGGTTTTTTGTCTACATTGTTTTGCCAGACTGAGCCATGAAAACATCTTGTCATAATTTTCCCTTGTGTTCTCTTCTTAGACAGAAACTTCTGCAGCTCCAAGTGTCTAGCTTTGTACCCCTAGAGCCAACTTGAGAGAATAATTTGTCATTTCCTCCTTGTGCAGAGGTCTACAAAATTTTAGGCTTTCACATCTGCTGTGATGTGAAGGCCTAGAATTGGATGTAGAAGCGGAAATCTGATGATATATGAGACAAAAACGCAGTGGGTTCATGTTGTATTTCCAGTAGATAACCTACCTGAGCTGGTGTAGGGCAGCTAGAGCTGATTACCAGCCAGATTTGAGAAAATCTGAGATAAGTCTGTCCATGGGGAAACAGGAAAAAACCCAAGGTAATTCCAAGGTTGATTCTCTTCCACCCCCCAGATTTCTCTACTGTAAGAAAACAGTTGAGCACAAGGTGTTTTACACTAATGTGATTCAAGCTTACAGTTCTGCATTACATCTGTTATAGTCTCAAGGTTGGTAAAACTATTATAGATTAAGCTTTAGATATCATTTTGAATACAGCAAATACTAACTGCAAACTCTCTTATTTTATTTCATTTATCTTGTTATTTTATTCATAATTATTTGTTTCAAGTTAGCAGGCGTCCTCCCACTCCACTGCGGGAGTCGCTGTATAAACAAAGAAAAAAAAACACCCAGTCAGTTGATATCCTGTCTGATTTTGCTTGCAGATGCTGAGCTGTCACTGTTCATCACTGTACTAACAGTCAAGGTTGTGCCAACAGCCCAAGGTTTCCAACACAATGTATGTGAAGAAGGCGTAACCTGTGCCACACACGTCATTATTAATTTCTTTAATTGCATTTTTATACCTGTGTGTACTGCTGCATTCGGATAAGTGTACAGGTGCCAAGACATTCTGTGGCCTGTTGTATCCTATCTCCATGCTATAGCATGTTGGTATCTTTGTGACTGTTGTGCTTTAACCCCAGCAATGAAGCCCTACAACAGCCACTCACTCACTCTCCCCTGGTGGGATTGGAGACAGAATCTGAGGGTAAAAGTGAGAAAACTCGTGGGTTGAGATCAAGACAATTTAATAGGTAAAGCAAAGGTCATGCACACAAGCAAAGCAAAACAAGGAATTCACTCCCCACTTCCCAAAGGCGGGCAGGTGTTTAGCGTCCCCAGGACAGCAGGGCTCCATCACATGTAATGGTGACAGGAAGAAAAACACCATCCCTCCAAATGTCCACCCTTCCTCCTTCTCCTCCAGATTTATATGGTGAGCATGAGGCTGTACGGTCTGGGATATTCTTTGGGTCAGTTGGGATCAGCTGTCCTGGCTGTGTCACCTCCCAGCTCCTCATTCACCCCCAGCGTCTCGCTGCTGGGGTGGGATGAGGAGCAGAAAATGCTCTTGGTAGGACCTGCTTAGTGATAAAGGAAGTATCTCTGTTATCAGCACTGTTTCAAGCACAAATCCAAACCCCAGCTCTATACCAGCTGCTATGATGAAAATTAACTCTACCTCAGCCCAGAGCAGGATGCTCTTAGAGGGAATTGTAGCACTCTCGGCCAGAGCAGGGAAACTTGGCTGTGCAGACAAAGCTGCCTGATCTTGCTTTCTAACATCCATCCAGAGCCAAGGTGGCATTCCAGCTTCAAAATTTTGTGGTGGTTGTTCCTTTTGGCCTCTGAGATTCAAGGATCTGGTGTTAATTAGTGAACTAAATGTTTGACTTGTATTCATGATGAATTCTTTTATGCTTATACATTCTCAGAAATATGTAATTGTGCACTTCTGCTGGGGCTTCCAGGTATCACTCATCTAACAACACAGTTGTGATCCACACCGTAGTTCTGATGCAAATGAGATGTATTTGAGCACTCTAGCTCAGAATTAGGATGGAGACATTGTGGTAACCATCAAGCTATCTATGTACAAGGGAAAATACAGACCTGACAGAGGTGTGGAGGAAGTGTTTGCTGGTTCACTCTAGCGGTCAAACTGCTTTCATCATTTCAGTTTAGTGAAAAGAATGTTTCAAAAGCTTAAACTAAAAAAAAAATGCAAATTGTCTTATTGCTTCCCTTCTTGCAGCCTTGGCCTGTGAACACCTTACAGAATGTCTGTCCCCATCTGATTCCCGCTGCCGTGTTATCACTACCCCATCTTGCAGTCCTTGTTGTCTTTGGTGTCACACTCCTGGGTTTTTCTGCTGTCATACACCGTCTCTGCTCCCTGATGCTACTGTACCACTGCCTTAAAATACAGTTGAATTCAGCTTGATATTCCATTGGTGCAAAACAGCATTAGCTCAGATAATCTTATTTTAGATGATCCTGTTTTAGAGAGGTATTTGTGTCTGGAATCCCAGAGAAGTAGGATCCCTTTTTAGTAGTTGCTCATACTAGAGTGAAAGGTCGGTAGTTGCCCTTGGGACAGAAATGGCTCAGGAACTGCTTTGAGCACGTGGATGATCTCCCTTGGCTCCAAAAGTTCTCCATGTGCTTCAAGACCAATTGTTCTTCAGGAGCTGCATAACTCGAGGCTCTAGAGAGAGCAGTAGGGAGAGCAGAGCAGGGACAGCAGGAGGTTTTGTTTAGAATAGAAGGGAGGGAGACCATCAAACTTCACACACATCTGCAGAAGAGCTCCTCTGCAAGCACAGAGGCTGCCTCTGGCCTTCCTTGATCAGGACTCAGAATGGGCTCTGAATTGCAGAAATGCCCACGGGCAGTGGGAACTCGGGGTTAGCCAGCCAGACACAGTGTGGTTCAACACAGGAAGGAGCTGGCCTTGTTTTTATTTGTTATGTGTACAGGCAGTAGATACTGACACAAATAGGTTTTGGGACTTCACATGAAGAGAGATTTCCTGAGCTTCCTGCCAAAGGCAGCTTCTGAGACCACAAAGCCTGTGTTTTATTTGCTCCTTTATATCCAAAAGATGGCTGACTGGTTTTATGACGTTTTGATCTTCAGAGTGAAAATTTGTAACACAGTTTGTCCCAGAATTTTCTGTGTACCTCCTTTTATTTTTCAGTGCACTTTGAATTCTCAGACATTAAACATCTTTATTATCTCTTGTCCTGAGAAGTTTCATCTTATCTGAAGATTTTTCCCCCCCATCTTTAAGCTGCTCTTTAACCAAAAATTGAGGGATAAGTGGCTGTTTTGGAAAAACCTTAAAAAAGAGAAAGCTTTAGACATAGCCTAAAGTTCCATGTTTCATTTCTGGTGTTCAGTTCTCTATTGTTTCAGCCTCATTTCTCCTGCAATAGTCAGACAACTTAATTTGGTAAAAATGCCTCCAGACTCTTTTCTTTCAGGCCCAGGATGTAATGATTCTTCCCAGTTTCTGGGAATAACATATTGGAAATCCCTGTGACTCAAATACAGGGGCATGGCAGATATGCAGATTATTCTTGTGAAATTTTATGGGATTTTTTGTTATTTACCTTCTGTGTGGTGGTAGCACTTGTGTCAGTCCATGCAGTTCCAGCATGCTGGTCTCCTGTAGCAGAGGTGATACTTAACTCTTCTGCAGGGCTTGTTAAGCTCTCCAGGAGTTCAGTGTGACCATTGTGATTCCACAGGTAAAGAAACTCTTGGCTGAGTGATAAATAACTTGGCTCTTGTTAGAACTCCAGTAATTTTCTCTGCTATTCAATGATAGAGCCAGGAAAACCAGTGAATTTACCCAAGTCCCAGCCCAGAAGTCTTCATCTGCTAGAATACGTTCAAAAGGCAAGCTTTCTCTCATAGATTTTGCTGTCTAAACTAATGCTTGTCACCTTCAGAGTTTGCAGATATTGGCGATTTCCATGAAGTTTTCTCTGGCCCACAGTCTTTCAAGCCCCTGTCGAGCACATTGAAGCCAGCTGATGGCAAACCTCTTTCCTTTGCCACCTTTTGCTGATCCCTACAAAGCAGCCCATAGACTCCCAGGGGAGCACACCACAGGTCATCTAACTTTATGCTTGAAGGCTCCAGATGAAACAAAATTAATTAGAAATTTGGAGAGGGGGTAAAAAGCACATATACAAGCTAGAAAACAGTGGCTAAATATGCCCACCACCAGATTTGGCATGGAAGATTACACTTACTTGTTGAATTTGCCACTTGGAGAGGCAGAGACAGTAAGCTTGACTCTTATTCCCGTACTTGACTCTCTGACATCTTGACTCTGCTGGCATGAGGCATGTCTGCTGTTCAGTGATAGGGGCTTCACATTTCCTGTTGCTTTTCCTTGAAACCATTTCCAAAGGCAGTAATGCACGCTGGGAGTAGCTCCCTAACTGGCAAAGGCAGCCTTTGGTTACATCCCTGTCGATTTTTAAATGCATGTTCCGCCTCCTCCGCAACTACTTCAAATGTATCCATGTCAAGCGGATCTGAGAGTGTCTCCTACTGCTGGCAACTGGTTCCTTTAGTGTGGTTGCTGGAAGATTTTGCTACTTCTTTTTCTTCTTTTTAGGAAGAGTGGGAGAAGATCGTCATTCCAGCTGTTTCCTGAAATTTCCCCAGTGTGTTAGTGTGAAGAAAAAGAATTACTAGAAGCTTACTCCTGTGCTAATGCCAAATGGTGGAATTTAACTGGGTCATTTAATGTCCATTCCTTTAAAATGGAGACAGTCTGGGGCCAAAATATTGCTGTGGCTTAGATCATGACTATGTTAGAGCCAGTCTTGATTTGGGCAAAGTTCTGTCACATTTCTCCTGATAGGTACTGACCTGCAAATGCACTGTAATATCTCTGTGATAAATTATTATTAGGGATGGGCTATCAAGAACCATTTTCCTTGGCTTTTGGCTAACGGGTAGATGTTTGCTCTATTGTCTGAGCTGATACAAACTTGCAGCAGAGATCTTGCACAGACAGCAGCTACCCAAGATCATTCTAATAAGCACAGCAGAGTAATTAGGTGCATGAGGACAGCTTGAAGTGGCACCAAACCGAGTTAAGCTGTCTGGCGTGGGTGCCAAGTGCTGCAAAGCTCTGGTAGCTGGGACTTCAGTTTGGCCTTCCAAGATGAGTACGAACCAACAGCTGCCCTGCTGCTGGTACCTGCCTCAGGTCGAAGGTGACAGGTCTGTGTGCTACAGTCCAGTCCCCACATGCAGGGACACCGTTCTGTAGTGCTAATTCAACAAATGGCAGGAGTGCGGGGAGGGAGGGAGGCTGTGGAGATGGGGCAGCAGTGGAGAGGACAGAGGCATTGACTCTCAGTTCCTGGACTGGTAACTGAGTGCTTATGAATTTTTCCCACTTACCCTTCCCCCTTCTTATCCTCTTGGCTTCTCACACAATTACAGACTGAGTCTGTGTGACTGTATGAAAGGCATTTCCTCCTCTTACTTTTTTTTTCAAAGTCAGCTTCAGCCCACCAGCTGCTTTCCATTAGTGTAACACACACACTCACTGGGAGGGCAGGACATAATGCTTCAGGCACTGTTAAACAGCAGAAATCCTTCAGGATCGCTGTCAGGCAGAGGCTTCTCAAAGTAAATTGTGGCTAACAAGAGTTCAGCACATTGAGACCTGTCTTCTGGCGAGTCTTCGCGGAGGAGCCAAGGTGTGGGGACAGAGGGGGGTCGGGGGCGTTGTTTGAATGCAAATTGTGAGAGCTGTGACCAGATCTCTCCATGTTAATGGTTGTTTGCTCCAGATATCTTGTCAAGGTTAGGAGCTGAATGTTGTCTGTTGCTATTGGGAATTATGACCCCCTGCTTGATTCTGGGGGAATATTTTACTGATATTAAGTATTATCTAGATGCTTATCCAGACTTCCTGGTGGGTACTACTGCTGTATTTATCATTTGTGATCCTTGGAAAAGCACCTTAAACTTTCTTGAACTATCCCTCCTTCAGTGGAAATTACAAGATCAATGTTCATTAATTTTATAAACTCTTCCCCTCACCATTACCAGTGGAGAAAGTAGCAAGAATCCTGGTGTAAACTGGTGTTTGTGCTATTCTTTTATACCTACATAAAACAGTCATGGGAAGGGACCACATGGGAGGGACCCCATGGGAGATACCAGCTAGGGGCTGGCAAAAAAAATCCGGGAATTTCATCCTAGAAACACTACATTGTAGAAGAGCACAATGGAATCAGCTGTACAAGGTCAGATCCTGTACAAGCTGTACAAGGTTCCCCCTGTCATGTTGGATTGTACCCTGTTTCAACAAAGCTGTTTGTGGAATCCCACACTGTTCAGCATATTCTGTGACTGTGGGCCTTGAAGTGCAGGTCACTCATCTCATGGAGAGCAAAGGGAGCTTTGGTTGCTGAGTTTCTGATATGCTCAAGGGATGTGAAAATTGAATAGAAATCTTGCTGACTTTGCTATGGCTGTATGATTGACTCTGAAATCCTGTTCGGTGGAGTTGCAGAGGGTGAACTTTACTTCACTTAGCTGTCATTGGACTAATGAGTTCATTGATAGCTTGTAGGGCTCCCAAAGAGGAAAGCCATCAACCACGTTTTGTCAGAACAACGTCCTCTAATGTGCTTTAATAAGAGAGAAGAAAATTTAACCTCCCAGTCATCTTTTGCTGCAGAATGTAATCTGAATATGAAACCATCCTACATTCTGTGTTTTCAGAATCTTGGTTTTCAGGAGAAATAGAGGGGCTTTCTTTGAGGTGTTCTAGTATCTTGAAGTGTGGTCTGAGGGAGGCTGCCTTCACGGTGGTGAGCTGGAGGACTAGATGAGGTCCACAGGATCCATTTTACTGTGCTGATGCATCTTGCTGTGATAAGTGTGTATCCTGAAATCTGGAGCATAAGCTTGATTTCAAATAATTTTTGTAGCGTGGAGGAAATTGGTCTTTAAAAGCTCCAGGCAAAAATTTCACATCTTTCTCTTGGCTGCTTGCCACTGTCTGTCTTCTATAGGCTATGAAGATGCTAACTGAATGCAGTGCCTCGCATTCTTGAGGCTTTATTTCCTCAAGCATTTATTTGATAAGAAAGAGGCTGTTCAGGGTTCAGCATCTCCTTTGATCTCTCTGTCATAAGGCCTTCTGGAATGCTCGTGCAGAACCATGGGACTGAAGCTGAAGAAACACTAAAGGTGGGGTAGGAGCTTGCTGTGCAGTTTCCAAGTCTTCTGCTCCACTGGAGAGACAGCAAGGAGGCCATGTCCCTTTCCTGAGGCTGAGCAGAAAGCATTTGTCTTGGACCTTTGTTAGATGCAGGAAACTTGAGTCCTGTACAATGTTAACTTCCCAGGAGTCCTTAAATACACAAACCAGACAGTGAAAGGGAATTGTCTTTTATTCATTTAGCATTCTCCCACCCCTCTACCCCCCATGTACATATTAAGTCATGTGTTCAGCTGGGCGAAGCAAATGATCAGAACACCATCCTGGAACTTTATTTCTTTTGCCCTATCACTGCCCTCCTGTAGAGTACTCCAAATATTTGTCCAGTTGGTTCAGTTTGTAAAGGGGAGTCCAGGACATTTCTCCTGTTCCTGGGTATTTCTTTTTACTTTTCAGACTCATTAGTTCCTGTAGTGAGTTAAAGAGCTCCAAGTGAATGCAACACAGTAGGGTTATCAATAGAAATTTTGTATTGGATAGCAGAGAGCCTAGATCCAAAACATCAAAGCAAATACGGGTAGTGGTGACCGCTAAGTTCCATTGTCTGTTTTGAAGGTAAAGCAAACCCTGCAACTTGGTAGGAGTTCTATTGCTTTAAAGTACCCCCTAGCAATGCAAATAGGGTCTAAAAATGTCAGTTTTATTTTTGTGATTGCATCTGTATAGGAAGCCCCTCTTTGCAAGTAATTAATTAATTCACAGTTGTGGTAATCCAGCCCATCACCCTATGCAGGGAGAGGCAAACATTGTGCTTTTGGTAAACTTTTGGTCTTTTCCATGGCCCTACACAGGAATTGATACATTGGACCTACTGGCCATGGTCGAGTCTGGGTTTTGAGGGGTCTGGCAGAGATTCAACATCTTGTTTGCCCTGTACCTCTGCAGCAGGAGGTCTGTGCATATGCAGGGATTGCAAATACTCTTTGAGAGAGGATTAAGAACATATTAGAAAGCTGTAGACTGGGGAGATGCGCCCACTGTTCTACTTCTAGTGAGAAGCAAACAGTAGCTGTGACTTGGCAGCTCTCCTGCCTCGGCTGGCCATGTCTGTCCCTGCTCCCACTCTGAGGAGAAGTCTCCTGCATCCCTCTGCGAGCATCTTCTCCCAGCTGTCCTGTAGCATCTCAAGAATATCAGAAATAATGCTCTAAAAGGCCATTTATTTAACCTGATATTTTTATCGCTGAAAATCAATACACAGACAGTATTTGTCTAAAGCTTTGTCTCTAATGGTGTAATGCTCTGGGAGAGCTCACAGGGTGTTAGTACAGCTGACTGACCTGGATGTACATGGTATTGATACATCCTGACACTGTGTCTGTCTGCTGTTATTAAGGACTGGAAGTGGTGAATGTCTGGAGGTTCGATTGGTTAATGCCTGTGCACTCACATGTATTTGTATTGACGGGGTTTTGTCCTCTTTTTCTCCATTACACTGACCCCCAGGCTATGGTTTGTTGCTCAGAACATTTGCTAACTGTTCTCTGTAAAGTACAGCTCACTGCCACCAGAATTTGAAGTCTAAATGCCATCTAATTGCTAACTTTCCTCCAGGTATGTCATCAGGTTTTTAATGATGGAACCTCCACTTTGCTGGTGGAATATATACATCATATATTATGTGGGTTTTTTCCCTGTAATTCAACTACTTGCTAACTCAAAGCTTGAGAAAATCTGTGATGTTCGGTTCACTGGAAAAAGATGATGAAGTATACACAGACACCAAACCATTAGGCCCTAAACGTGGCACCCTTGTAATTGACACTTGAGCTCCATGTGCCCTAGAGAACTCGGCTATAAAATTGAGTTAATGCTGGAGCTGATTTGACTGTGAAGTAACTGCCTGAGAGCTGAACTGCTTTGCAGTTGTAGTTCTACTTGTATAAAAGATATACCAGTTGGAAATATATGCTTGCAGTTGTAATAAACACTGCAGTTGAAATATCTTCAAAGGCTGGAGGGATTCTGAGTGAGCAGCTGACACGATTGACTGAGTTAAATAAATGTTGAACTGGTGCAAACAAAGCTGGATCTGAAAGCATCCATTTTCTTTTGCTTTGGTTTAATTGAAGGTGGGTAAAGCAGAAGTTAGAGGTCTAGATGAGCCAAATGCCAGGTCCAGTCACATTCTGTGAAAATAAACTCAAGTCTGGAGACTTGTCAGTTTGTCCTTGTAAATTTGTTGAATGCTTGCTTGATATTTTATTTCAAATGCATTTCCCTTTCCCTCAGAAAAATCTAACACAGTATACATGGTGTGTAAAGTTGAGAGGAAAAATTGGAACCAAATTTCTTTTTAATATAAAGAAAGAGTCTATAAGAAAGTCTACTGATGACTGCTTTAAAGAAAGTATGCAGAAAATGCAAACTTTTTCATAGATAATTGATGAGACATGGGAAAAAAAGGATAAAAGTTGAATGGATATGATAATCCAGAAGGAAACTTAGAAATCTTATTTTTTATTACTTGTCAATATTGTCTGACAATTGTTTCCAGAACAACCTCAGTGGATCTCAGTTAGGAAAGGTGTAATCAGTCCTGGTTGTTGCAATGACTTTTTCGTTGATTTTTAACAAGTTGAAGTGAGATTATGTGGAACTACATTGTATTAATGCTCTCCTGTGCCCGATGCTCACAGGGGATCTGTTTGACTGCACTTTGCTTCTCTTTTATACCTCCCGCATTCCTCCCCACAGTTCAGCAGCTTGACAGTTTACATGTTTAAGTGGCCAGTGCAGGGAATGCTTAACTCCATGGCCTCTTTTTTCACAGGAGCTCTTCCTGTTTTACCTCCATGAGCTGCTCCTTTCTTTTTTCTGACAGACACCTCTGCCTCTGAGTTTGTGCGCCTTATGTTTTAAGGCTGTCTGAGGATGTGGGCTCATAGAAAGGTCCCAGTGCTTTTGGGCATGACAGATTTTAGAGTATGTGGGTGATACAGAAGAAATGGAAGAGTTTAGTGATTGGCCAAATTAGTATAGAATCAGAGTCTTGTTTGCTGTTGAGATACTTGACTTGGCTGTACTGTTACACCACTTTGAGGTGGAAAACTGTTAGATGTGATCCATGCGAAAAAGGGAGCAGGATTTGGTTGTAAAGATTTCTTGCTCTTTGAGTCCTGACAGCATATGGGAACCTCTAATTATATAAAAGTGTCACTGAGTTATCTTCCATAATAAAGGACAGCATTTATGAGCTGCCCTGCTAAACTGTCACATTTCCATTGTTGCTTGATATTTTTACTGTAACTCTTGTGGTCTGCTGCTTCATTCCTTTGTCTGTGACAGACACCCATTTGGAAAATACAAAGTGGAGCCAGTTAACATTGAATGATCTTAAAACTAGGCTGAACTTCTGTTTTCATCGGGGAGGAAGATGATGCCATCAGCTCATTTGGTTGATCAATAGCCCTGCTGGCGATAAGGTTTCAGAGCTTGTGGTTAAAAGCTGATTGCACTGGATCCAAAATAAATTTGACCTATTGGTTTCCACAAATGTAGCATAGCCTGGAATGATGTTTCAGTGCTGATGCTTAACTGGTTTTAATAATGATGACAGACTAGGCTGGTGCCTGCTGTGAGGACACTGTGATGCATGAACTCTGGGCAGCTGAACACTTACTTATGTTTTTTACAGTACTGTGGAGCTGTCACTCTCTAGCAAAGGTTCATTATTCTAAGACTGGGAAGCATTACAGTGTTTGCTGAGCAAGTGTAATGACATCTTTCCTGAAAGCAAGCTTTGATTCTGGTTTCCTAACAAGAGAGAGGTACTGGCAATGATTAGACTGGATTGTTAGTTGTGGCTGGAGAAATAAGTGTTACTGAAAAACGAAAAGTTCTGTGGCCAAGGAGCAAAAAAGTGTGCAAGCCAGGTTTGTGATGACCATTCGGGCGTGCATTCAGAAAGGATTCAGCTATGTTCTTTCTTCATGCTGGGTGGGACCATATTCTGTTGGGGAGATGGACTAAAATTTAACTGATGCTTTCATCTCTGTTTCAGTGACTATATAATGGCTATGAGACCCACAGAGGTCACACAGTCACCTGAAACTGGAGACACAGTTGAAGAGTGCACAGGTAAGCAGTTGTTCTCTGAATGTATAGCTGATTTCGAAGATTTATTTTCTTCAATTAATGGGGTCTGTAGTGACTTGTTTTGCAGTGTTGGTGGTTTTTTTGAGCTTCTTTTGTAGTGTAAAGAAAATTCTGTATGTCTTTGTCAGCTGTCAGTATTATGGAAAAGATGTTTTAATGTGCAGTACTGGAGCGACATATCCTGTTGGAGGATATCCCTGTTGATTCTGACTTGGTTTAAAAGCAGGATGTTAGAGCTTGAAGGGCTGATTGTTGTGCCTGCATTGGTAGAGCCTGCAGAGGTGGGAGCTGAGCCTGTTAATGAGCCTCTGTCTGTGGGAGCTGTATCAGCACCCCCAGCAGCCTCTTTCTTTCTCTGCTTCTGGCCACAGGCAGCCATTTGTTATTTATTTTTAATCTGATGGCATGGCCTGATGCAAACAGTGTGAGGAGATGGAATAATAGGCAAGAAAGGAAAATATCTTACTTATGCCAGAGACTTGTCTACATTAAAGGATGTCCCCTTTGCCAGTTTGAATATGAGGAATAGCATCATGTCTGAAGCATCTCTGGAGAAGTGGCTGTCACACAATTTGATTTTTGTCTCTTTTCTTTGGCTAATGTTTTGCAATCATCTTAAATGTTTATGTTTCAAAGGTTATCTTGCTTTATGCTTTAGAAATATATTTGCCACTATTAAAATATTTTCAGAAGAGATAAGCAAATGGCAGAGAGACTGTTAGTTGAACTCTGCTTGGCTGATGGATAGAGGTAAAGAAAGTGTGATAATAGATGCTTAGCAATATCTGGTTTCTTAGATTTATAATCTAGTTTGTCACACAGCCTAGTGCTATCCCAGCAAACTGGTAAGCTTGTGTGAAGCCCATGCACGAAACTTTTGTACTTGGGCTCACTAGAAAATTCAGGAAAGAGATCAAATTCTGACCCAGGTGACAGGAAAAGCAGGAGATGGCTCATGATCTGAAGTGTTGGCTCTAAATCCACCAGGAATATTTCTGACCCTTAATGAACAAAATTTTAAAGTTAAAGTTAAAGGCTTCTGTGCTGTTGCCAAGGTGTTCAGGAGACACTTGGCTGGACCTGGATAAAGCCATTTTAGAATCTTCTGTTTACTTCCAATGTAATGGAAGACTGCCTCACCTCTCCCTCTTCATAATTAGCTCATGATGTAAAGGCTCTAGGAGGCTAAAATCCCCACCCTTCACAGTCCAGTCAATTAGACTGATTTCTTGAGGTTTGCCTTATTGTCTGTATTACAAGGCTTCCAGTGCATGCTTCCCCTTCTTTGTGGCAGGAACCAGGTTGCTGTCCAAAAACTGTCAGCACCCAATGTTAGTGGTACCAAATTCCATGATTTTATTGCCTGTCTGCCAATATCTGGTATTTTTTATGAAGCTAGAATCATGACATTTTCTGAGAATCTCATCTATAAGGTGGGATTTTTTTTTTCTGGTGTTTTTAATCTTGAAACTATCCTTGTTGAAAATTGTCCTTGGATTTGAGGGGAAAAAAGATAGAAAATATGTCCTGACTGCACTTTAGGAAGTCAGAGACCATAGAAGATCCCCAAATGAATGGTTTAATTTAAACATGATCACTGATTTCCCAAATCAGATGTTCCCTATGCTTTTTGCAGTTTCAGTTTTTGCACTGGAAGAAGCACCCTTTTCTTTTGTATCTTGTTATAGGGAAGAACCATTCAAAGAGCAGAAAGTCATGAGTCAGTTCTTTCTGTGCACAGGAGACACAATGAGATAAGCAGTACACATGCAGTAAAAAATACAGAATACACAGACTTTACAGAGAAAGGAAAATGCTTATTCTGTTATAGTTGGCTAAAACATAGTTAGCATAAGCAAATAATTTTTGGGAAGGCTTTTCCTTTTTAGGGCAGTAACCCAGAAATTTAGTATTTTATTCTTAATGCCATAAAACTGAAGATTGGCAACCATAAGATTTCAAAAATCACCAGTGGATGAAGGGGAAATAGGCATAGTTGTTTGAGCTTGGATTTTTGTTATGCAATGATTTTGTTTCCATTTTATTTATTAAGGTCCTCTTGTATTTTATTAGTTCAAGTATCATTGAGCATCCTACCAGTTTAATGTTATGTTGGGCTGCTTCACAGTGCACTGAGATGTAGGTGCATTTAGCTTAAAGGTGACATCCTTTTAGTGGTATTCAAAACCAGAGCACAACTGTTCACAGCAGGAAACAAACAAGAGCATTGCCTTTCTGAACCACGTCTCTTTCGCTAAGTGCTCTTTTGGAACAGTCTCACAGTTTTCATCTGCATCCAGCACTAAGTGTCTAGTAGTGATTTTATCTTTTTTTGCATAATAATATGGCAAGTGCCAGTCTCTGGAACTGCAGGGAACCTTACTGTCTTCTCATTCATCTGAGGCAACTGAATGTTTGTGGCCGAGCAAAGCACGGTTGAAGAGGAGTTATTGCTGGAGGGGATGTACCCCGCACATCAGTAATAAATTAGGGTCTAGAGAAGGCACTGAAGTAACTGATGTGTCTGCATCAGATACTCTCTGTTGCACAATGATACAAGTGTTGTTCCATGCCAGCTGGGGTTTGCTCGTTGGCAGTGTTTGGAAATCCTTTCTGTAGCTTCCATTCTAAAGTTAGCACCACTTCTGATCTCGACAAGTATTTGGAGTAGTACCTTGGCAATGTTTGCTTTTGTGGCAAGACTTACATCTGTTTCTCTTAAACATCCTTAGGATCACTTCTTTTTTGTTATTGTGTGGTTTTGTTTTTTGTTTTTGTTTTTTTTTTAACACTCTCCTGGTTCTCTGGAAATACCAGCATCTAATTAAGCTCATCAGTAATACTTGCACTAGCATCCAGCTTGCTTTCTGTCCGTACGACTGACAGTTCAGCAGTGTACATACATGACCAATGTACATGTCCTCGTTTCTCATTTAGATAGCTTTTGCATTGCAGAGCTCTTTGCCTGTCTCAGAGTTTGCCATTTCATTCTTTGAGTCATTGACTGTGTTAGCAGACGTTGCAGAATTGATAATTTTGGGGAACTGCTTTCATTAACCTTGTTAAACTTTTGTTTTGCCTAAGATAAACCAGATCAGCTTTGACAAGCTTCCTGGAAGAATACCATACACATTGTCTAATTGCTGATAAGAAAGACAGGAATGGTCAGGAAGTGTTTCTAAAGACTCAGTCACACTCATCATGCTTGTTTTACTTGAGAGGCTCTGTGTGCTTGCTGTGTGACCTGTCTTCTCTTGCTATGGGTGCAGCATGAAATTCACTGAGCCCTATGGGAGTCTTAACAAATCCCAAACCCTTGGGATTAGCTCTGTTGTCTGGGCCACAGCAATGCAACCTTACAACCTGTGTGTTTTGTGTGACTGTCTCGTTCACTTATTGCCTGATAAGCAGCAATGGAAGATGAAAAGGCCTTTCACTGATAAACCCTCCCTAAGAGCAGCCACATCCCATTGTTATTGAGACGAGTGGGACTCCAGTGATAGTTCACTTTACCTGGTTTGAAAGATACCTTGGTCTCAGAAACAGCCCAGGTCACTTGGAAAGCAGCGTGCAGGTCTTTGGTGGCTGTGCACAGGGGTGGCCGTGTCACCAGGCCATGCTGGACACTGTGGCAGCGTCCTTGTGTGTCCTCACACGTGGTGCTGGCACTGGGCTGGAGAGCAGGGAGGAGACGGGGGGAGTAGATCTCGGTATCATTGTTTATTTCTCAAAGTGGCCACTGTCTGGTGCAGCTGTGTGGTGGCACAGTTTCAGCTCAGATAAGGCCCATTGGCAGAGATCCCTACATGTACAGGGCACACGTTGAGACAGAGCATCGCCAACTAAATCATTGCTGGGAGAGGACAATAATTGTGTTGGAATAATGCCTTGCTTATGAAGGAAGCCTCCAGCTGTGGGCATGTATTATGCCAACTGCTGTAAAGTGTTAATTGAACAATGAAGTTGGCTCAGATGTGCGATGATGTTATTGCTCTGAGTATGTATTTAAGTCAATCACAGGGGTCTTAGTACAATAGCTTGGCCCAAACCACTCAAAGTGACCCCTCAGTGTAAGGGTCAGGGACAAAATGCAGTACTTGTGTGCTGAAAGAAAACGTACATAAGAATGTTGAAGCATCTTAGATTATTAAAAATAAAAGATCAGTGATGTTTCATAGTGAGGGTTTTTTTTGTTATTTTTGTATTTTCCTCTGGACTATGGAAAATCTGAAACCAAATTAACAGTTTTCCTATTATGTTCTTAGGGCTGCTGTGTTTGGGGCTTTCGTGTCCTGCAAGACAATGTCTTAATTTAAGTTTGCTTCTTTGTCCCTGGAGGAGTTGTTGATTTTATTTTGGGACAGTTGTTTAGTGTGGAAACAGATATTTTGGTTTTAGAGTTTATAAATTCTTTTTCCAGTTTCAGTCCTTTTGCCAATGTTGAATGTCCTTCAGGTGTTATCTCCTTAGAGCACTGAGTAAAGACTAAGCAGAACTAAACCAAACTGAGTAAAGAACATTAATAGCTAAAGACATTGACAGCAATTTTTATTGAAAATATACCAAGGATGATCACTGTTCAGTTGTAGATAGATACATTCTCTATATAAGGTATATTTTTGCATAGACTGGAACCTAGGTAGGCACCACTATTGTCAGCTTAATGCCAGTGTTGCTTTATAGGAACCAAATGTAAGAATTGAAGCTTCACCTTTCACTGGACTCCAGCACTGAATTATTTATGAAGGAGCTGACTAAAACTGAATGGGCTGCTATAGCTTTGAGGCTTCCTCCAGAATTTAAGAGATAACATTACCCAAGCTAAGCAATACCACCAACTTTCATAAATTTTCGTTTTTTTCATGTTGCAGGAAAGAAAAAATCCAAATTTCAGACTTTCAAGAACTTCTTTGCCAAGAAGAAAAGGAAAGAACCTCCAGCTCCCAGGGGAGAGGGTAATTTAAAACCTTGCCAGTCCAGCAGCGATGTCAGCGTCGCTGTGCTCGACACTACTGCACTTCATTCACCGAAGGAGGCTGGGTAAGCTGGCGGGGAAGGAAAATAAATAAAAGCGGACCTCTCACAGCAGTAGGATGAAAGCATGAGTTGGCCCCTTAGGAGCAACCTCTGTCCAAATTTGTGCAAAACAAGCCCTAATGCTGATGAAGGAATTCCAGGAATTTCCTCTTTCTTTGCTAGTGCTTGAAGAGTCAGCCTGGAAAGGAGGGGGAGGGCAGCGGGGGGCAGGGGTGATATGAGCTCTTAGTCTAAGACTGCAAATAGCCCAGATTGCTTTGATTGTTTTTAGTGTTTGAAATATGTCTAGGAAGGTCTGATTGGCAGCAGCTTTACAAGAAGAGGACGATGACTGAGTTCTGCTAGTACAGAGAAGACATGTGAAGCTGTGTGATTGTTTTTCAGCATCAGTGATGCCCTCTGGCATGGCTGCAGTAAAGAGAAAAGTATTTCTGGTATATGATCAGTGCGTGATTGCTTCTTTAACTTTCTTTAACCTAGCCCTTTAGGCATAGATAACAACTGAAGGCCCCTGGTTTTATGTCAGCCACTCCTGGAGGGCTGTGCGTGTGAGTGAGGTTTGGAAGTCCATAAGAGCATTTCTCAGCTCTCTGAATGATGTTAGTCCAAAACTATGTCCTTTTTCCAGTCAGTGTACAAGCTATCAGCTTGCACTGCAAACACTGCTTCGCTGATAATCTTTAGACCATCAAACTACACAGCACCTCCATTGCAAATCTCTAACTGACTCTGACCTGGAGCAACCCTCTGAGCATGGTCATGTCTCTTTCCAGGGGTGTCATGGAATGATATCAGGTAACCTGTAACTTGGCTGTTCTCCAGCTCCCCACCCTCCTCATCCTCCCCTGTTAGCCACTCAGCCAGGCCTCTCTCTGGATTGCTCTAGGCCTTGGGTTGTGGAGCTGCAGACTAACAAAGCATGACAAAACCCTGGCCATGGCCAATGGTCTGCAGTGTTTTGCTGGAGGAGACATTGGGTGGAGGTGACACTAGCAGAGGGCATGAATAGGTGACTGGAGAGAGACATGCTGAAATCAGCGCTGCTGCCAGATGCTTTCTATCATCAAACAAGGCACTTGGTGGAGCTGAATACTGCATTTCTTTGGTGGAAAACTTGGAGATGCTACTTTCTCATGGGTACTTGTTCCTCCTTGCCCCACCTTTCCCCACTTGCTCTGTCTGTCATGGCAATGATTTGGGAATGAAACAACAATCTATTTATTTTGTTTGTTAGCATAACAGCAACAGAGTAAGTGACCACACAAGCAGTCTCCTGGGGCAAGGGAAATTAGAGTCAGCCCAGTCCAAAAAGCTTAGGAACATCTGAGCTTGCCCCATCAGCCCATAGGAGGGATATGGCTTAAAATCAGCTGCCTGCTCCAGAGGCACCGTGGGTGAGAACTCTTTCTCTTGCCCTTAACCAAGTATTTCAAGTTCAGCTGCTGTTTACCTCAGTGCTATCCTCCAGTGATTACGAACTATTTTGCAAGATCAGAGATCAGGAAGTGAGTAAAACCCTTCTGGTTTTTTTTCCCTTAGAGATAGGATAAGAGGGACTATCCAAAAAGCTTAGGGATATGTTTGTGCTACTTGAAAACCCTGTCATGTACAGACTCTGCATAAACACACTTTATAAGTACCTAAAGAGACTGAACTACATAATCCTTTAGAAAACCTGATCCTGAAAGCCACTGGAAATACAGCTTGTGAAGGTTTTATAGCAGGACCTTGAGCTTTGCAATTTTTGGCATGCAGAATATAAAACGCAGTTCTAGAACAATGCTGCTGTTTGCTTGTTCTTTAGGTAGAAGCACTGGTTTTCTTTTTTCTTCTTTTTTTCATCTTTTTTCTTAAACCAGGTGTGGTAGGCTGACCCTACTGGACACCAGGTGCCCACCAAAGCTGCTCTGTCACTCCCAGCCTCAGCTGGACATGGGAGAGAAAAGTTAATTAAAAGCTTTGTGGATCAAGATAAGGACAGGGAGAGATCACTCACCAATTACCATCACTGTTCGTCCCCCTCCTTCAAACACTAATAAAGGGGTGGGGTTGCAGCAACAAGAAATAGAAGATGGCACAAGCCCTGATGGGTTTAGGAGCCTTGTGGCTGCCTGTAGAGTCCCATCATTTCCTCCATTTTGGTGGGCAGCTTAAATGTTGGCACACATGAATGAATTGAGCATTTGTATAGGGAAATCAATGTGGACATACAATGGCTGAAACATCTGGGCTTTAGTTAGTGCATCTTTAGCTTCAGCATAAATATAAATCTACTGCCTGGAATTACAGAGGAATGTAGATTTGCACATAAGAGACTGATCTGTACTAAAGCTGCAGTTAATTCTGTATTTAATCCTATGCTTTTTTGGTGACTGCCAGCAGAAAATACAGCAATTCTTAGTTGCAAACACATATGATACATATGCAGAGAGAGAAAGACAGACAGAGATCCTGTACTGGCAGTCTCAAGAACAAGGAGACCTCAGCCCTTATGGGTAAAGAATTCCCCAGTTAGAAGGGCAAATACATCCTAATGCACATGCATTCTTTGCAATAAATAAAATATGCCAGCTGATAGTGAATATACATTGCAGTAAATAAAAGCTGCATGTCTATTTTTCTTAATGCAGTAAAATTATGTCTTGCCCATATGGAGTACCTCTCATGCGGAAAAGGACTATAAAATCAAACAGAAAAGGATGGGATGGCTTCATTAATGCTGAAATAAGGCAAGTGCCTTGCTTGTGTGTAGAACTGCTGTCCTGTAGACTAACACAGACATTAACCATGACTTGTAATGGGAGGAAACGCAAACTCCGACCTGTGCTGTGAGAGAAACAGCTCTGATTGCCTTCGACACAACATAAACTTAGAGCAAATTTATTTTGCCGTACTGTGAGGCTGTGTATAACTGTAGACTCATTGACTACACCTTTGGGGCAACAGAAGGGTTAGTCCAACAGCTAGAGAAGGTGTCTCTGGAGATGTAAAGAAGGAAGATGGAGGAGGAAAAAGAGTAATTTGTTTGGGTTTTTTTACATAGTGTATTTACTTAATGAATGTTCACAGTCTTTCAGGGCTTTCTTCTAAATAAAGAGAGAATCTGTGGTTGGGCAAATAGCAGAGACCTCTTCTATTTGATTTCCTTGCAGGAGAGCTTTGATATACTGAGTTTTTCTTGTCAGAGTTGTGTTCCTAATTGTCCTCTATTCCCCAAAGTCAAACCTTCAGAGGCAAAGCATTGCCTGCACAGCATCTGAGCCAAGGAATCCTTGTAATTTGTATTTGTTAATAGTCTCATGGCTAACAACGACAGAATATTCTATGCTGTTTTCCAGTTCAAGACTAGGATGAAATCCTGGTAGAGTCTATCCTTGTTGTCTTTTGGGCAAAGTAATGTACAAATAGTGCCTGCCTATGCTGGTGGAACTTGGTTAATAAATGATTTGGAGCCTTCCCTGTTGTGCCACTCAGGTGCAAAATTTGCCCTGCATAATTTAATAGCCCAAGCCCAATCAATCTCAGTTAATTACAACTCAGTTAACAGTTGTTGTGGGAACTCATCATTGCTTCACTGGGCTAAACACTCAGTGAGCACAGAAACAGAGCAGGAATATCTTACCTAGGCTCTTTAACCTGGCCATGGGTCTGTAACTGTAGCCGTGGACACTTGTCCCATCTACATTTTTTAATACGCTTGGGATCTGATCATATTTAGGATATGGGTGAATACAACTGGTTTTGTTGCTGGACATGAGAGGATTTGAATCAAGTTTGTTAATATAGCAAAGTTAAATTTTCTGCCCACATTTGCAAGAAGGGAAAAAACAATCCACCATCTTTGGCAGGTATGACACACATCAGGCTGCAAAAGTTGTATCTTGAATGTCTCATGCTAGGCACACTGCCACCAAAGGACAGGGGACTCCTGTCGTCCCCTTCTGCACCGTAGACCTTTCTTGGGGTGGTTTGCATCCACCTAACATCAGACCTAATCACGCTGGACTCCCTCTCTAGTCTGCAGACTGACATGTGTGTTCGATGCAGATTCTGAGTGCATCTGCAAAGGGACTTCTGCATTTGATCAGCATCCTAAAATATGTTCCTCCTCCCTTCTGAGAATAAGAGAAGCTAAGAGTGACTATCTTAACCATGCACAAATCTGAAGTTAAGCAAGATGCATCCCACTCTAGCCTCTTTATCATCTTTCTGCCCTGGTGAAGTGGTGTGGGGAACGTAGCCAGTGCACTGACCACTCGTCCTTCCTTCCTTTCCAGGCCCAAGGGTAGCATGGGAAGCAAAGCCTTGTCCCATGACAGCGTCTTCATTTTTGAGTCTGCACCAGGAAATGTGACAGGTGATGTCTTGTCTCAGGAAAACATACCTGAAAGAGTGAAAACTTTGCAGGTGAGAACATCATCCCCTCATCAATAGTGCTACTTTGTGACAGCTGTCTCCCAGGAAAGTCTGTTGCTTGATTCCTTTGCTGTGTGCCTTAGGATCTTGCTGACTGAAGTGTCCAAAGCCAAATTTGCTACTGTTGGATCTATTCTACCTCTTGGAAGCTGAATTTTTGAGCTGTCCTGGTGCTTTCAGCCTTGCCCAGGTCTCATAGTGTGTGATGTGAATCCAGTTCATGAACTCTTGGAAACTTTCCTTATTAAGAGTGTCCTCTTCCAATGGGATTTATATTCTTTACTTCATAGCTACTGCTTTTGGGTTAACGCCATTTATTTATACTGTAGTATGTCCCTTACACTGTTATTCTTTAAATATTATTTGTATTGCTCTTTTTGGCAGTTCTGGCTCAGATGTTTTCACTATACATGGTAGCACCAGTGACTGTGTAAGTGTGTGGGATGATGGATATGTCAGGGTGCTCTGACAGCTTTATTTATATCATTATTCTTCTGATCTCTGCCAGCAAAAGATACTGTATTCTGCTGGGTCATTTCCTTCTTCCAAGGCAATACTGAACCCTCCTTGACAGCTCCCTTATGAACTGTTGATTATATTAATTGCATTTCACTAACTGCCCAGCTTGAAACACTCAGATAAAAGTTTAAGGTTTCTCCAGAGACCAAATACAAATGGTTGATAAAGGAGCCAAAGGTCATTGAAATTCTTCCTTTGCTCAGTGTGAGCTTCATGTTGCAAAACACAATTGAGTCACATGTTAAGTAACAGAAGATGCACAGAGGGACTTGTTCCTCTCTGAGACTGCAAAATAGGCGAAGCTATTTTTTGTATAACAAAAGGAGTAGCAAAAGAAATCGTGTTTGTATATTACAGAATATTGTTGGAGGGGGGAAGCTCTTTTCGTGCCGTTTGCGGTCCACTGTGCCCTCTCCTCATCCATCATCCTGCACAGTAATGTAATACTGCCAGCACTATTTTTGTAGCTATAACAGACAGGCTTTTTCTGTGAGCTTGACTCTTGTCAGAATAAAAGCCAAGCACTAATAAAAGCAGTTACTTTCTTAGCAATGTAAATTAACTTCTACCTGTAGAAGACAGAATGCAAATTCAGTTTCCCCCACAGCACTTTGCTGTCTGCATGTAATAAATTTAATAAATCTAAGACAGGAAGTTGTGAAAAGAGACCAAAGCAAAATTGACTTTCTGTCTTTTTCTTCCCATTAAGTACACACTTATGCTGTATGCCTTGTGTTGCCCATATATCACAGTATTGCAATATAGTGCCCATAAATTGCAAAAGAAAGCTGTTTGAACTGAGGCACTGGTGTTCTGGACATTGTGCTACCCTGTGTGGCAGTTCACATATATATAGAAATTATATTGAAAATTAGTCTTGCTGAATAAGAATTGCAGCTATTTAGGTCTATTTTACGGAGGTGTAAATGAATTCATAGATTTCAGGAAAACACAAAACTAGGCTTAGAATTACCCAATATGGTTCAATAAGCAAAGAAACAAAAAAAATAAGTCTGCATGTTTATCTTGGTAATAGCCTGTTGACATGTTTTCCGTTGAAGGATAAAGTTTGTGTTCAGACCTTGTTTCTATTCCAGCTTTGCCGCAGCTGACAGACTTAGGCCAAGAATTTTAGTAATGGTGTTTCCTGAGATCGGAACATTTTAGTTTGAGGGAACATCTGGCTGCTTGTGAGTTTGCAGACTTTGTTGTATTTTTCTAGGGTCAGGGCCTGCCAGAGCATTCTTTTGTGCAATCCTGGAAAAGAATCCCCATACTCCTTTACAAACAAAGTTGTTCCTGGCTGCTGTTACCATTCTTGCTGTAGACACAACTGGGGTGTGATGATGGGGAAAATTAACAAGCAATTCATTAGGGTGGACCAGAAATGAAATAAAATTGGTCTTGTATAAAAATCGTGACTCAGCTACTTGTGTGGGAGAGGGTTGTAACAAGCTCTCAAATTTGGAAGGGCTTTGTGAGGGAAAGGTGACTACATAAACCTGAGATTGGGAATGCTGACTGGCAATACTTTGTGTGATTAAATACTTAAATTTATGTGACTAAAGAATTAAATCTAGAATTTTGAAAGTTTTTTATTTAAATGGAGTTAAACTGTAGTAAATTTTCTGGAGTGGTGAAATTCCTGTATTCCTTTGGTAATTTACTGAATAAAACTGATTTTTATTTTAATTTTATACCAACACCAGTTTTAATGATGGGTCCTTGATGAACGTAGCTAGATAAAATTTTATTAATGGCTCTTTTCTATAAATGGTCTGTTACTTCAAGTTTTTCTGTTAACTAAAAGATTCTGCATATCTAATAGGAGCATCTGGGTTACAATGTCCAGAACATCCCCTTTAAATTGTACCATTGAAAGTCTATATTCTAAATTTCAACCACAGCTTCAGCTGCAGCAAAACGTCAGACTTGGATCACCTCCTCTTGTTATAACTGGGAAAAAACTGGAAGATGCAGGTGCTGTTTCTGAAGATGATGGTTTACCTAGAAGCCCTCCTGAAATTTCAACCCTTCATGAAGTTCTGACAGATTCGCCAAACAAGGTATAATTGTCATGTCAACTTAGTGACCATCCATACAGAAAAGATAAAACCTGTCTAGAGAAGGGGAAGACCTTTTTGCTTGCTTGTGATAAAACATGATGGTGCAGATCAGTTAGAACCAGAAGAAATTATCTAGGTGGATTGCGGACTTTACACTCTGAGGTATACCTGGAAAGTGACTCTATAAATACCCTTTCTGGGTACAATTTTCTGTGCATTTATGTAGACCAGGACTGTGACCTCTATCATTAGCAAATGCATGATTTTAGACTTCAGTGAGCTTCTGAGAATTTGTAAATCTGATGACTTTAAAACAATAACCCAAAATAACTTTATAAAATATACTGCCTCCTGTGGTCAACCTTCCTGGCATATCTCGATGCAGGAGAAATCTCCCCTGCTTTATGTTTGATGCCAATGAAGAAATTAAACCTACTGTGTAAGGCAGGGACCCAGTGACCCTTCCTTTATTTTTCCTCTTGTGTTTTCTCATAATTAGCACTGGATATCCAGCTCAAGATAATTCAGTGTAATACTTCCCTTGACTTACCCTCTTCCTCATTTTATCCCACAGTCCTCCAACCCTGTTCAGCGTCATAGCTCTTTGAGTTTAGGCGGGACAGACAGTGAAGATGAACAGGTAAATAGCTCCTTTTCCTGCTAAACTTTCCTGAGATGGCATATGTGGAGTCTATATGGAGCCAGTATGGTAATTTTGTTTTTTAAAATTTATTCTGTGTACAGTGTATCCTAGGAAACAATTCTTTAAGAGTCCAGAGCGAGGCAAATGATACTTAAGATGTACTTCTCAGGGTTTTGAATAAGAAATAGAGACAGGCAGAAATCTACTGGTAAGTGGGTTGTGTGAACAGCACAGAGGCAGCTCTGTGACAAAGTATGAATCTATAAAGTTACACAAAAAATTGGACCAGGCAAAGCACTTCAATTCTGCTTCCATGTCCCAGGGCCCCAATACCAAATAATCACACCTTCCCATCAGCAGTGGCTTGTGAGCAATGCCCTGTATCTCTCTTATCATGGGAAATGATTGCAGGACCAACCTTTCCTGATGCCAGGTATTCCACAGGAAAGGGTGTGTTTTAATTTGCAATTTTCTTTGGATGATAAATGACCATGAGAAGCAGCAGGTTCTGCTCTCAGAACAACACAGTCCTTGACCAGATTGGAAAAATTTACTGAGGTCATATTTTTTGATTTACCTTGACAGTTTTTATAGATGAGATGTGAAGATGTTTTCATGATCTTTAAAACTTCATCAGCATATGTGTTTGAAATGCTGTGTTATATCCTAAGCTTAAACAAAACTAAATCGTGAATGCCAGGTGCAGTGCAATGGCTGTGTGTCACCCAGCTTTATGAATGAAGCTTGTTTGCCACGTGTGTGACATTTTGCAAGTGTTCCAGAAAGTTTAGTCTGCATTTCAAAACAGTAGCCAAACCACTCGAACTTCATGTTTAGGAGCTTTTTTACAAACAGTTCTGTAAACCCTTTATTTTGATAGCACAATCTAAGGTTACTGCTGTTCAGTTCCCCAGAGCAGCATTGC
Source organism: Cnemophilus loriae (assembly GCA_013397755.1). NCBI lineage: Eukaryota > Metazoa > Chordata > Aves > Passeriformes > Corvidae > Cnemophilus > Cnemophilus loriae. Next base: position 95,050 of record VZTF01000382.1, on the reverse strand, counting down.
TGTGAGGATGAGATGCACACGGTTCTGGAAGATGGTTCTGGTATACTGAGAAGCGTTTGATTTTCCTGAAGGTGGATATTGAAAAAGAAAAGTGGCTATGGCACCTTAGAGACAATGAAGAGCAAGCATCCGTGCTGCTTCTGTGGCTTTTCAATAATGTATTTCTGCACTGGGTCACGTTACCGGCATGAAAAGGCAGCTGTACAAACGGCAGCAGTGTCTCCTGCTGGTGTGTGCACATACTGCAAACGGGTTTGCAGATAAGAACTGGGGTGGGGACAAGCTGAGGCTTTTCTGAGGCAGAGACAGGTATTTCTCCTTCTGTGTTACCTACAGCCGAACACACAGAATCGAGTAATCTCTCTGCAGAGATGACTTTAGGCACGCATTTTAAAATAAGGATTTATGTCCAAAAATACAGCCATTTCAAGCTTCTGAAATGGAATGAGTTAACAAAGGAACTGTTCCAGAGATGTGGGGAAGTAAATCCGAATATACACAGCATTGTATTTGTGTTTTACAGATACCTTCTGGAGCTTCCTCCAGGCCCATCAGCCCTTTATCCTCTGCCGCTGTGGGGACCCCCATCTCACGAGGCAGCAGCTTCCTTCCTGTTGATTTTACCATCCCTGCCAGTCCCCTTGGCTGCCTGGACACCTCAGCAGCCAGGCACAGGATTGCCATCAACCCTCGGAAACAGAAAGGCTTTACCAACAAGCATCAGCTACCCCTCCAGGTAGGTGTTTTCTGGAAAGGAATCACTGAGCAGAAGGAAATGAGTGTGAGTTTCTAATTATTATTTTAAGTATTTTAATTTTGTTTTTCTTTCCTATCCACGTTGCTTTACTTCTTTCATTGGAAGAAGGGAAAACACCTCTTTTGCACCAACCAACCAAACAAAAAAGACTCTGAAAACTTCAGTATCATGGAAACTAAAGAAAAGTGCAATTTTTTATTTTCATTATTTAGCCAAAAATTGTGAGTTATGCTTCATTTGTAAAAACACTTCTGGTGTTCGAAAAGCTAAATGTCAATTTTAAAGAGGCCTAAGTCTATTTTTACAAATGCAGTTCTTAAGTGGAATAGTACATTACCCACAGTGTTGGTGAATTACAGGATGGAGGTTTTGTGTCTATGATTCAAGTATTCATAAAAATGCATGTGTATAAAGTACAATTTTTTTGCATGATTCTTTAATTAAAGCATCTTTACTTCTTTAGGTGGAACAGCTGGAAAATGAAGCATGTCTTCCTGCAGCTCCAGAAAGGAAGGGAAATTCAGCAGAATTACTTGAGAGTGACAAACATAAAAGCGATTGGGAAGGTAATGAAGACATAGGTATTGCTACTTTGGGTGCTTGAACTCTTCTGCATAACACTGACAGGACCTGTTTGAATTGTAAGTCCTTTCAAACTAGGCATTTCTTGGTTCTATAGCATAAAACCAATCCTGGCTGCTAAACTGTTGTGATGGAAAAAGTCAAGTACACTCAACAAAGAGATGCTGAAGTGGTGAACTTCAAGGGCAGCATTAAAAAAAAAAAAAACATGAAGTGAAAGCACCATGTTCAGAAGTACCTGCCCTACACAGCTGGCTGGACCTCAGTGAATGTGCAACTGAGTTCCTTGACACTCAGAAAAACCTTAACCTCGGCATTATATGTTGTGTGTGTCAGGCGACTTTGATTGGCTTCTGTTTACTGGATCTTCCTTTGCCACTCACCCATAGAGAGTTTTCCAGGTCATTGTAGATGGCTTTTCTGGGCACACACATGAAGAAATGTCTAGGGAAATCTGGCTAGTATTCTTAGAACTAAGGGTATGCACAGGAAACAACTAAACAGCAACTAATGTGATACACCTGAAACAGACTGCAACTTTCAGTCATTCCCTGGATTAGGTAAAGCTAAAACTTTATTAGTCTCTCACTTGGATGGCCCATTTCTAAATAGGTTCTGAACAGGCTTATTTATCAGTCAGCAGTGCCCAGACGTGGGGCATTCATGTTAAAGGACAGTGCTATCTGGGATGAATTAGTCATACGGATGGTGTTTGAATTGTAACCTTTAAGTGCACACTCTTTTCCTCTGTTTAATATAGGATTATCAGCCCAGGAGGGGAACTGTACAAAGGGAGGTGGTTTTAAGGAGACACCAGTTGTAAAAACTCCCACTGACGCTGCCCATGACTCTTTTGATTCCACACTTGTGGTAGAAGACCCCTGTGCTTTGCTGCAAGAGGATGGGTGCCTTCCTGATGTGGGCCACCACTATAAAGCAGCCACACTCCTTCTGAGGCCTGAGCCTTCTCCAGTAAACCTGGAAGAACACCGCGGAGCAAAAGTGTCATGCTCTGCAGATGAGTCTGCTGACGAATCGAAAGTACGTCGGCAAAGTACCAGGGCTGAAGTTCCTGCACTTCCAGAACTGCAACAACTTCAAGGAGAAGCTGTTGGGTCTCCAGATGTACCAGCAGCTGACTTGTTTAGCAGTGGTGTGGAAACAGTGGGCATGGATATATTGCCAGATGCTGCACAAAGTTCCTCAGTAAATTCTGTGGATCCGAACAGTAAAGCCCAGGAAAAGGGGGATCCACTGTTTACTGGCAAAGAAGAACTCTGCTTTGGTACTGCTGGGAATCATTCTAACCATGCTGTCTCAGATACTGCACTCAGCACTCCACAGGTTGCGGTAGTTGACTCAAAGTCTTGTTCTGACACCAAGACAGTGGCTATTTTGAGGTCTGAAAAGAGTTCAGTAGCAAAAAATGACAAAGAAACTTGTGAAATTATGGATTTTCAGTTATCCAAGGACAGTGTAGAAAAAAAAATAGACACCGCTGCATCTGTGTCAGAAGCAGTTTGTGTGGCACCTTGCAATAATTTTAAAGCAGAAACTGTTTCTGTTTCAAAGGGTAACCAAGGCAGTCAACAGGCCGACACATCATGCGTTTCTGAAAAACTTTCCATTGGGTGTCTTGCCTCTTCAAGTTTGGCTGGCTTGAAGAGTAATATATCTTCTGATGCTGACAGTAAGGAGTACCAGATAGGCAGTACAGCTTCTCACAGGAAAACAGCAGAAGGCAGTCAATCATCAGATGAAAATCTAAAAAGTCCACTGAAGACTGCTTCTGCTAAACCAGTCAGATTTACCATTGCACCAGCATGGCAAAGATCTCTCTCAGGGGGTTCAAATTCAAAGGAAGATTCCTATTCCAGAAGTTCTCCAACATCCCCTATAAGACCAGAGTTCTTTGAAGGAATGGCGAAAGAACACACACGTTTTGATGCAGTTATGCAGGAATCAGCAAGAACCAACTCAGACAGATTTGATCAAGATTGTAAGGACAGAAATCTGCATATGAATTATTTTATGGAGTGGGCTGACCATGAAACACAAAACTTTGAGAACCCATTTGGGGTCAGACTAAGAAGAACATCATCTTTACTAAAATACCAGAATGAAAGCCGTGTAGAGCCTCCAAAGCTGATCCCCTCAGCCATTCCAATTTCTTCTTCTGCTTCAGTCAAGGAGGATCAGAAATTGATGGGCACTGGGAAGCCACCTCCAAGCCTTCCTGTCAACACAAAATCAGTTGTTAAGAAACTAGATCTCCTAGAAGACAAAAATCCTGCCAAGGCAAGATCAGAAGAAGTGACAAAGAAGCAAAATGGTCATAAACCTTCAGGTATTTATGCTGTATTTGTACACAAACATTGTAGAAAACAGTGGTCATGTAAAGAGCCTTGGCAGAGTGGCGCAAAAAAGAAGTCCTCTTGGCTGAGAACCAAATTCAGCCTTGAGTTCATCAGCACTATAATTTAATTGGCTTGATGATTTGGCCAGTCAAGAGAATTCTTGGCTTATCTTAATGAAAGGTGTGTTCCGGCAAGAATAACAACAGAATAATAGCTTAAATGCCTCTGAAACATTTCTGGTACGAGGTATTTGTGCATATAGTTGGAGTTTTAACACAGCTTTTTAAAACTTGCTGCAGTTTTGTAGTTAAAAATTCAGACTGCAGCTGCTCAAACCTTAACTACGAGTTGCATGAGGTGTGATTATTTTTTTTAAACAATGATTTAATTTAAAATATTTAAAAAGTGACAAGGCAGCCTGTTTTTTACTACCTACGTGAAAAAAATCATTATTGTTGTACTCATTTAATCTGCTATGGAAGGATGTTGTTTCAAGGGCAAAATCCGGTTCACAATGATCTCAGTGGGACATCTGCCATTGACTTAGACAGAAGCAGAGTTGGGTAAAAAACTCCAGAATAAACAGAAAAAATAGTTATTGCCAAGGACAAAATCGTCAGGGAAGGTAATTTTATCTCCAGCGTGTTCATAGGGTATTACAGATGCTGAAGGATTTAAAATATGAAGCACTAGCTTTAGGCTGACTTGACCTAAATCCCTTCATTACTCCAAAAATGCTTCTTTTGTAGAAAAAGTCTCTCCACATTTGGAAACGGCTTCCTCTGAACCAGCTTGGGTCTCCATGGCAAAGCTAAAACAGAAGGGTTTCCAGGTCCATCCTCTTGCCAAAGAACATAAAGATGAAGACAAAGCTTTGACCAAAGTGGATCAAGAGGAGGTAGAGTACCAAGTAATGTTGCATGGATGTGTATCCTGCCCCAGATCACCTGGGTACTTTTGCAAACTGTTCAATATTGTCTTCATGGGAGGTGTGTTGTGAGCACTACTCAAAGAGAGCTTTGCAGGCCTGCCCTCTAGAACACTGAGACAGACAGCTGATGCAGGTGAGCAGACACCTGTAACCACACTGTCGCAGGGATTAGTTTCAGAGCTGGATCATCCTATATGCTCCTTTGCACTGCTCAGATCTGAACTTTTTCAGAGCTTTCTTACTGCCCAGAGCATATTTATGCAGCTGCTTCGAGTTGCACTAGCTTCCTCACTTCCTTCTCCCCCCCTCCCTCCCTCCCTCCCACAGGATGTTCCCAACCATCCTTGCCTGGTTTTTGCTGCATTTCCCCAGCCAGGTTTGAGAGGTTGCCAGGGTGAGTTTTATGAGTGCCCATGGCTGGCAGTTAGTTGCATTCTTTTCTTCTCTCCTCATGTTGTAGCAAGAGATCTGTGCTAGTGAGAACACACTGAAGAAGCACATGCCTTCCAGCTCTCAGGACAAGAAAGCACAAACGAAGACCAGCGTGTCTGCAGCAGCAGGTATTCTTTTTCTTTACATGGTGGCTACAGTTTGTACCAGTAAGTGGTGTGGGTGGCAGGTGATGGGGGAAGAGACACACCATTTTTATAATCACCACTCTTTATATAAGGCCTATTCAGACCATAGTTTGTGTATAAGTCAGCATAATGGCTTGTTGGTGAAAGCAAGTGAGGAACTCTTATCTCCACTGCCAGTTCATGAAATGGCATATAAACAGTCTGGTGATTTATTACTGGCCAAGGTCAGTACTAAAGAATGGCAGTTGAAGTTGGAGAGCGTCCAGAAGAGAGCAGCAAAAAAGGTCAGGTCTTCTAGATCTCCAGTCAGCCAGGAAATACTGATAGGAGTGGAGTTGTTTAGTCTAGAAGAGACAACTAAATTTTCTGCAGAGGACAATACTAGTCTTTATGGCCAGCATGAACTTAAAATGCACCAGGGGATGTTTAGCTTAGATGTTAGGAAATACTTTCTAACAATAAGAGCAGTGAGGTGCAGAAGAGGGTGGCTTGCATATGGAGAGTGTGCAGTTTCCATGGCCAGATGTGTTGAATAGATAAAAATGTATCAAGAATAATTTAGCTAGAGTCAGTTTCACCCTCAGGTGAGCACAGAGGCTGGCTGGCCCCTCTCCTGAGCACTTAGCTGTGTTTCTCTATATTAAAGATGCAGGGGAAAGAGTGTGACTCACTTTGTGACTCATATTACCTCTTCCAAGGCTTCTGCTGGCTGCAGTTTATCCCTCCCTGCTTACTCAGTGTGGTGCCAAACCTCAGAGACACGCTCTAGCTAGACACAGATAAGCCAGCCCTTCAGCTGTAAAAGCATATTGTGCTAGCTGAAAGCTATTGATTGCAGATACTCCCTAAGTAGATAAGAGATGCACCACTGTCAGAGCCATGGCTTTTCCATCACAGATTCCTGCAGCTGACACAGTAAGAGATGCTGTCTAGAGAGAGCCCATGCACCTGGCCCCTTTCCCTGAGTAATCCAGCAGCGCCCAGAATTGCTGTATTAGAGATATTTGGGAGTACCTCTGTGCTGCTCCCTGCAGTAGTTATTGCTGGAGCTGTTAACAATTTCTGAATCCACGGGTTCTACAAAATTAACTTTCTCCCTTACTGCAGTAGGTGACTGGCTCAGGATGTTTGCACCAACACAGAGGCTCTGATGTTGGTTGCAGCTAACTTTATGTATGTGTGTATGATTAAAATACCACAGCTTTTAACAAGGATTCTGTTACAGGCCAGCCTTGTCTTATGGTTTTGGGTGCAAAGTGAGAGAGATGAAACTTAAACAGGCCAAGATTTTTGCTCAGATGAGGTCTTCCTTGAAAGGCTGACTGGATTTCTATATATTGCATCATCCTAACTTTGGAAGCCCAGCAGCCTTTGATCAAAATTCAGAACTTCACAAATCGCTCTGCTACTCGTTCACTAGAACTTGCAGTCTTTGTGGTGCTTACAGCAGAATTACAAGTTTTTGTGTGTTACCTCTTCCCCAGAACTGGCCTAGTTTCCTGACGTCCAATGACTGTTTCCTCGCCTCCAGAGGTAGCATTTATAGGCATATTCTGGTGTCCCATGACTTGAGCATCACAAAAAGCTCTGACTAGTGCTGATGTTTAAGGAAAACACTGCTCTTCTGCTGCTCAGAAAGCCAGGCCCTATTGTTTAGGAAATGTTCAGCACTGTCTACACATGAGTAGGAAATTTGGAATCCCAAATGTAAACTCTTCTCTTCTTTGATTTGGTTCCCATTAGCCCAACCAGGACTTTGTCTAGTTGAAAGTGCTGGTGGTGGAAAGGATGTAGAGTTAATACCCAGAGGAGTTATTTACTTGGATTGTTTTGCTTATTACGAAGAAGGTTCTCTCCCAAAATGTGGAAATTAATTTTCAAAATCAAAATTTCAGTAACACTTGAATTCCTACCTCATCTTAGATACTTCTGAAAATTTCTTGTGTATGTAGAGCTCCTGTTTAATGGACAGTATACTTCCTCCAGTACTCTCAAGTACAGTTTGCCTCCTGCAAGAACTACCAACCAGCCAGATCTTTTAAAAGACCAGAGACCTCCCGAGTGAAAGTAGGGAACTACTTTAGCTCTGCTCACAGAGCGTGACTAATGGAGCTGATGGACATTTTCCATTGATTTCAGTGCAAGCAAGATCAAGCTTCCTGAACTTAACATGGCTTAGACATTAATTTTGAAAAATTTCAAACAAGGTGAATGGAGCAGGCCTTTTCTAAATCCTTTGTGAGTATGACAGGCGTCTGTCAGGCTGCATCAAGAGGAACACCTAGTACCATCAGAATCCCACCACCATAGCTTACAAGTGAAACTACATAAACCAGTGGTTTGATTCCTACCTAGTATTTAATAATATTGCTGGAGCAATATTTGTGTTGGCAGTGAAGACTAAAAAAAATCTTGAAGTCTTCTCAGTACTGGAAAACATAAACTTTTAACTCCGCAGCAAGCCTGGGGTAATCCTTATCCTGCAGCTATTTTGTTTCTGTTTTCCTGCGTACTCAGGAGTCTTATTCCTAGATTTTCTTGCTCTCACAGAGCAGAATTAGCCTGTGGAACTCCTTGCTGTGCACTTTAATAGAAATCAAGAGTTTGAAAAATTAAGAAATTAATTAACCAAGAATATGAATTAGACAAATAACTGGGGCTATAGTCTTCATATGCTTGAAGAATTTTGAAAAATTTCCTTCATTTATCTGGGCTTAGACACTTGCTGTTTGGACTGAGGAGAAGATTTTTTATGGGCACATTACTCACTGTTTAATATCAATTTTCGTGTTGCAATAGCTGGTCCTCACCATTGCTGTAGCTGGACCAGAGAGTGCCAGCAATAGCCAATTAACAATTCCTTTGGCTTATTGGTGAGTCACAAGCATTTCGGGCTGTAAAACAGTTTCTTTCGAGAGAAGAAAATATTATTGGCAGAAATTGAGTTTTTAACTCTCTAGGCTTCTGATGAGTGATGTATGTCTTCTCATGGGCAGGTAAAGTTGGACCTATTTCTCAGGAAGCATCTGTGGCTCCTGCTGTTGAAAAGGAAGCAAGGCACTCCTCTAACCTGCCAATGACACCCTGCAGTCCTGCTGAACCGCCCTGGCTGTCCCTGGCCAAGAAGAAAGCCAAGGCATGGAGTGAAATGCCCCAGATCGTACAACAGCAAATGACATGAGCATCCTTCTTTGCATTGCCAATAGCTGTGTTAGCTCCATTTAATCCCTTCATTANTTTTTTTTTGAGAAATAAGAGCCTTAAAACTTTTGATCAGACTGTTGTATGTGAATTCACAATGAAGAAATGCCATTGTGGGCTTAATTTGATGTATTAGGAAGCTGAGCATTTCCTACTACCAAACACTAGGAAAATTTGATTCATTTTTATATGCTTACACATCTGATGGTGATGTTCTAAGAAGACATGCTTCAGGCTTTTGAAACATTTCTCTAGCAAAATATGTTTTTAAAGTTTCTTTTAAAGAAGCTTGTTCTTTTAAACAGACCGTACAGTATTTTGTACAGTTTGTCTTTGAGCTAAGAAATTAATGTATGCTTTAAAATAGATACAATGCTGGGCACTGACGCACCATGAGTCATGGACATTGATGTCATCACACTTCTTTCTCTAGTGCTCTTCGATGGGCAGCCTGACTCTGCTTCAGATTGTTAATGGACCTGTTTTGTGATAGCTGTAGGATCTAAACACACCATGAGTTGGAATGATTCTGGCTTTTGTGTGGTTTGAGGCCACAGTGCTTTTGGTCTTGTGCTTTGCTCACAGATACCCACTGCAATGGTCCAGAGCTGCACACCCATTCTCTCCCATGCACTGGAAAACCACCACACTGTAGCATATAGTCTGCTTTTAGTTTTACCGTTAGAAATCTGGGTAAATTAAACATTCTACTAAAAAAAATACTTCCTTTCTTTAATTATGGCAAATTGTGATTTTTTTTTGGTGAGATTCCTCAGCCAATTGTCTCTCTTAAAGAGTGTGTTGGGGGAAGAACTTGCTCCTTAGAAAGTGGCATCTTGTTTTGAAGAAATGCCACTCTCCATGTTCATAAGGATGTCTATTTAGTCAATTGTATCTAATGTTAGTCGTAAAAGGGGCATCTGCTTCTCTTCTTGTCTCATCAGTCTTTAACCATTAACTCGACATCAGTCTGAGAATGTGCAGATGGAGCAGGATTATTCTCTCAGGGCCTGGTCTTGCAGCCACTTAAACTCACAAAAGTTTTGCTATTGACTTTGAAGGATGCAGACATTTGAAAAATAAGCTTTGTGAAATGGTGTTGGTGGCTTAAAAGACAGTGGCTCTTACTGGTTCTTCCAGTTCCTGCAGCATTGCACGTTTATGTAGTTTTTGTTTACAGTCAGTGCAAAATTTGAAGGCTGACTTGGCTGATGGGGTGTTTTTAGCTGGAAAGTTGGTCAGAATTTTTAAAGGAAAATATTATCTATTGATAGGATTAACTGCAAACCAAAGAAAATTTGGGTTCAGATCAGCTCAAGCAAGACTTTTATCTTCCAGTCTTGGCCTGAGTTTAATCAGTAGCTTTTGCAATTTGAAAACAGTATTAATTAGGAGCTAGACTCTGGTTTTAATTTTTTTTTTAATATAGGTGAAAACTTATAAACTTACTTACTTGCCCAAGAAGGCTCAGAATCTATAGATACTATTTATTCTGGACTAACACCAGGAAGAGTAGGAGTTTCACATTGGCTTGGTAATCGATGACTATTTTGTAACTTGTTTTTCTCTGCTTTAGGAAGCATATCTTTCCTTACAAAGAACCGAAACATTTACATTTCTCTGAAACTTTTGAGTGTAATGTAAATGAATATATTCAGCTTTGATTCCTGAAGTTTTGTACAGCTGTCATTCCACCACAAGCTTACCGACCCTGTGTAAAATACAGGCCTTTCTATATTTACCAAATTCTCTTCTCATTCTGTTAATGTGGATTGTGATTCTTCACCCAAAGTACTGCAATGGATACTATAATTTCTCTTTCCCTGTGTTTCCTTTTGATCTTAATATTGTGCCTGTCTTTTATGTTTGGTATGTATATATGTTTTTGTAATCTTTGTCTTGAAGGAACCCCTTTTGTATTCCATTGCCATATTTGGTTTACTATTAAATGCTGTTGCCAGTGATGATGATATGATTTCTGGGAAAAGAAGAGGGGTGGATGGCCCTCATTCTTTAAGGAAGAAATAAAAAGAGCTCTTTGTTCAATATTGACTGTATACATGGATAAACTGCATAGATTTTGAAGTGGTTTTGTGTGACTTAAGACAGATCAACACAGCTGGTCAGACTAAGGAACATTTCTACATCTAAGTTTAAAACATCACGAGAGAGCTGATGGCTCTCCTGTTGTTCTGGAGTTATTGCTCCTTCAGTGCAGGGTTGGTTTGAAGGCAGGCACTCGTGGTCATAGGAAGCCTTGAAAATACTTGTTTGCATGTGTTCAAAGAAGCTGCTCTAGGACATTTTTGGAGTGCTTTAACAAAGAAGGAAAACACAAGAGAATCATGTGATGTGTATTTGAAATTCACCTGCATTCTGGATTTCTGCCGTTAATGTTTTCAAGTCTCTCTGTGCAACTAAGAGAACAAAAAGCATGTAGAGAGAACATCAAAACTGAGCCTCGTAAATCNTCAACCCACAACAGTTCAATATTGACTGTATACATGGATAAACTGCATAGATTTTGAAGTGGTTTTGTGTGACTTAAGACAGATCAACACAGCTGGTCAGACTAAGGAACATTTCTTCATCTAAGTTTAAAACATCACGAGAGAGCTGATGGCTCTCCTGTTGTTCTGGAGTTATTGCTCCTTCAGTGCAGGGTTGGTTTGAAGGCAGGCACTCGTGGTCATAGGAAGCCTTGAAAATACTTGTTTGCATGTGTTCAAAGAAGCTGCTCTAGGACATTTTTGGAGTGCTTTAAGAAAGAAGGAAAACACAAGAGAATCGTGATGTGTATTTGAAATTCACCTGCGTTCTGTATTTCTGCAGTTAATGTTTTCAAGTCTCTCTGTGCAACTAAGAGAACAAAAAGCATGTAGAGAGAACGTCAAAACTGAGCCTCGTAAATCACAGGACGTTAGAAGATGGGATTATAAGATAACTGTTGAAATATCAGTGATTTATTGTTGCATTTACGGAAGATGGTAACTCTATTAGCATGGTTTTGATTTCTTGTTGTCCTAATGTGGTTTTTAGGTGTTCAGTGAGTAGAAATAACTAATATAATAAACTCATTTTGAGTGATTTTTTTCCAGACACAGTCACTGTCTTTGAAAATAAGTTGTGTTGAAGTGCAGAGTTCATTGCAGAATGTCACTGTGAGGTTTTGTGGCTCAGAATCTGTAGTGGGTGATGTAGGAAGCTGTCTCTGGAATTCCCTGTGCCTGGGCCTTGGCTCTGTGTGACAGCAGAGGGTGCTGGTGCCATCCCTGAGCAGCACAGGAGGAGGATTTCAGTGTAGGTTTGTATGTGCACTGTTAAAATGAGAGGAAAGCATTAAACACAAGCCTTCTCACATAGAAGTTTGGCTAGAGAGGGCCCCCCCAATGTGTTATATCTTTTTAAGGACTGTTGTCTAAAATAAAAGATGTGATTTGTTTTGAAGTATTACAGTAGAAATTCTCAGCTCAGAAAAGCTGCAGTTCCTGAGTGTGTGCCACCTGCTCTCCTAAGTGCTTTTCAGATCAATACAGGAAAGAAATTAGCCTGTGAGGGTACTCTGTCCTTTAGAACTGTTCCTGGAAGAGGATAGATCTGAAGGATACAGGTAATGGGAGATGTGATTAGCAGCCTAATAAAAAAGGCAGACCTTTCTCTTTGTGTTTTCTTCCAGTGTTTTCTAGCCTACCTACAATTCTGTTCGAGATTTATCCTGGTTATGAGGTTTGACAAATTTGTCACATCAGTCATCACCAAAATGTTAGTAATGATGATGTGGAACCTCTTGGGGAATCTGAGCATCTGTTTAAGATTCTGACCTCGTTTTGCTTGCTATACTATAGAATTCTGTCTCCTCTATGTTGTCAGGAAGTATTGCACCCAAAGTATCAATATGTGTTACAGGCTACAGCCTGGGAGAGTTCTTGGTGCAGAGGTTCACTGAAACCTCTGTGTTTCGTTGAAAATGGCTTTTTATGTCTTTTATAGAAGTAGGCAGGTGAAACAAGCTGTAAATTCTGAACTTGGAACACAAACCCATGCATCTGCCCAGAACAAAAAGGTTACTCAGGGTATTTGAAGGGACGTGGCTCAATGATGAATGAAAGTTCAGCTTGAGAAATGACAGGCTTAAAGTGGGAAGCTACAATTCAAATTACTCTTCCATAGTGGGATGGATCTAAGCCCAAGGAAGGGCACTGAAAGGGACCTTTAAATAGTGGCTTTTCCTGCCTTTCGCTCTGCACATAAGGGATACCAGACCTTGTTGCTTTGAACCATGTTAATCAGGGGAGCACCGTGACTGCACTGCAGATCAAAACCCGTTGTGAGCTGCTGATCAAATCCATGGCAGTGCAGCACTTTAAATGGAATTGTTGTCTGATCTGTGCATTAAAAATGCAACTTCTTAGGAGTGAGCTAAGCCAAAGTTTAGCAGCTTCCTGTGACTTGAGGGGCAGATTATTGACTATGGAAAATGTGAGATGCTATTTTTATTCTCATTGTGCTAGGAGTGATTTAAAAAGAATCTATTTTAATAGCTGTTTTTTTTTAGAGGCACTTCAAAGAAGAAAAATCTAGAGGGAGATTATCTAAACAGGATTATTAACTATCAGTTCTTGGACTGACCTGTAAGCCAAGTTAGTTACTAAACAAGAAGCAGGTATGGAAATGGGTGAAGTGCAGAGTATTTAATTTATATAATTTTGTATGATGTAGAAATAGAAAGACAGAGGAAGAGATTGATTGACATAAATAACCTATATGGAAAAGGTTGTTTGGTACCTGGAAGACTCGTTCCAGCCTTTCTTCTCTCTGCCTGAGAATATATTGCTTTCCTCTCTAAGCATTCTTACTTTTCATTTGTGAGATCAAACCCAGTTTTTATTTAACCTGGTTTGTAGTCAGTCCTATTTTACAGAATTTGGATGAAAAGCTGGCCAACCCAAGATCACATACCTGTCAATACTGGCAACCCTTGTTCAAAGTTCACCCTAATTGATGGGGTTCAGGTAACACTTCATTGCATTTTCCCTATTATACCATTCTGACTCCAAATTAGTTTTGATTTACAGGTATTTTTCAAACACAGAAGGGTGAGGTTGACTGCTTTAAAATTAAAGCCTTTCCACATTGCTTAGGAATAAGTTTCTGTGGCATTGAGGTAACTTCTTCCAAGTTACACAACCAGTTCACTGTAGCAACTGCAGCAATGTATGGGAAAAGGTCGAAGTCCTGGGGCTGTGTTGTGTTTCCATAGAGTTTGAATTCCACGCAGCAGCCTCCCCTAATGGTGTCACTGGCAGCGCTGAGAGCTGACAAAGCAGGAGGGGATGTTGCTGGTTGGCTCCTCGTGGGTGACACTCAGGCTGTGCTAAATGTCTACGTCACTGGTGACGTGGGCGAGGGGGGGAAGTGACAGTCACAGAGCAGCAGTGCAGGGGTGACTTGCACCCCAAAGGTGCAAATTTACCAGTTGTGCCTGTGGGATGAACTCACTTCACTGGACTTTGTGAGCTGTAAGAAATATGTTTTATTCATACAGGAGTAAATAAAGTGACATTTCTGTCACAGCTAGATGTACAAATTAGGATATCTCTACATTAAACTAGAGCTGTGTTTTAAACACAAGAGGCATTTACTCAGTTTGGATCCTGAGTCATACATATTTCAAAGAGGAGGAGTAAATATATGTTTTAGTACAGCATTTAATTTGTAAAGGGAGTTCTACCCAAAGGTGAGTGACCTCATCTGTAGTTGCATGAAAAGAAATCAGAACAGAGCCTCGTTTTATGGGGGTTTTTCTTCCACTTTGACAGAACAATTTATTACATAAGCATCCTTAGTGTTATGATCGCTATAAAAAAATAACTCCTTACTTTTTATTGTTTATAAAATAAGAGTTTTGGCTGGGAGATGTACTACATATTGTGGTAGAATAACCACAAAATAATTGCATGTGAAATGCTAGAAGAATCAATATCAGTTCTTATTTGCTATTTATTTAATAATTTCAGAGCATGACTTGCTACTAAAGCCCAGGTTCTGTGAAGTAGTTCCTCATGGTTCGGTGTCAGCTGGGCCTTGGACTGACCCCGTGGGGCCTGTCCAAAGGTGGATTGCAGGTCTAGTCCTGCTCTTCACTGGACACAGTGCGAATTGGATTTGACCCCTTTTAAGAGATGTTTAGGCAAAGTGGAACAAAAGCTTCCAGAAAAGTGTGGTCTTTTTTAATAGCGAACCATGTAATGCAAATTCAAACAATATAACTCAGGGGTGATGTGGCACGGCCCAGTGTGACAAAGTGTAATGTTGCAATCTAGAGTCCAACCATACTTGGATGGGGGAAAAGTTGGGTCTTACAACTTACTCCTGGGAATCTGAGCCTGGTAACCTAGTTGGTGTGGTTCTGGGGCTGTACTCAGCCTAATGCCTCTAGGACATGTGCTTGGCTTAGACTTGCTAGGTGTGAAGGTCTTCACTTATTCCTAGGTAATGCACCCCAAAATGGTATCTGAAGTGGTCAGAAGTTCCAAGCAAATGCATCTTCTCTAAAGCCACATTCGATAGGTCACTCCTGAGAGTCCTTTAAATCCCAATGAGCAGTAGCTGCTCCGTGCAGAGCGTTTGCATCCGTGCCCAGAGGCACCCTGCACGTTTGGCTTTGCATTCAGACAGAAGCTCCCTCCTGCTGTACAGCAGGAGAAGTGTTTGTGCAGCTTCAGTTTAGGGGCTCTCTTGAGAGAGCTGTGGCCAGTCCTTACCCAGGCAGGTGTGTTCCACGGCGTGTTTGATTAACCTGGCTCAGTGGGTTTCCTACAGGACAGGTGTCTTTACTGCAAGCCACTGATTTGGCCCCGTGCCCTCAGTTTACATGCAGCAACAGTCTCCTTTGCAGTTTCACCAGAGTCACTGGAATTGACAGGAATTGGGTGAATGTGATTTGTTTATGCTGGTTTATATCTTATTCCATCCTTTTCTTATGGATTTCACCTTTGAAGGCAGTAGCTCAAAAGTGAAAGTATACAGACACACTGCTCTGACTAATTCATTTTTAGAGCGTGCCACTCCTTTAAAAGGGCAGCTGGTATCTCTCGAAAGCTAATGACAAAGCAGAAGGAGCTGGGGTGGAATGGTGGGATGCCTGGACCCCTCTGTGGAGACTTACGATGTGGCAGAGCCTATTCCCCTCCCTGCTTGACCTTCTGTGCCCTGGTCAGAAGCCCGAGACCTGGCTTGGGAGCAGCGGGGTGAAGCAGGAGGTGGAGTGTCCCTGCCCATCCGTGCTCCGGGCGCTGGAGTCCCGCGGTCTGGGGCGGCCCCGAGCCCGCCGGGGCTGCCCGGGAGCCGCTGCCGCTCCTCCCGGCGGGGTGGGCGGCTCGGCTTCCCGCGGACACTCCGCGGGCGGTGCGGCTCGCGGGCGCGAAGCCCTGGCGTTTATTTACTCTGCCCTAGTGTTTCCCTCGCTGTGCTGATGTAACCAAGGCCGTTGCATAATAACCTAGTCCTCAAAATTACTTTCTCTTAGCTTTTGCCGTGTGAAAGGAGTGGAGCCAGCAATGCTGGCGGTGTCCAGAGCCAGAGCTGCTGGAACATCTGATTCCTTTGCCTCGGACAAGCAGCTTGTCAGCCTTCTCACTCTGTTTAATAATGGGAATTTCGGAAGTGTGTGCACACGCATTTGTATTGACTGAGCAGATAAAACCAACAATTTTCCAGACAGAACTCATACTTTTGCTAGACTTTCGCACTTGTTTTTATTAACAGAATGAGTCTGTAACCACAGTACTGCAGTAAAGATTTTCTATTTTAGGGAGTGACCTAAACAGCA
Source organism: Cnemophilus loriae (assembly GCA_013397755.1). NCBI lineage: Eukaryota > Metazoa > Chordata > Aves > Passeriformes > Corvidae > Cnemophilus > Cnemophilus loriae. The sequence continues at coordinate 78,813 of VZTF01000382.1, read as the reverse complement.
ACAGCCTTTATGCAATTTTCCAAAGAAATGTAAAATAACAAGAAGGATTTCAGTGCTAAGTGGCACTTCGGGCTTTCTTTCAGATCTGAGGAACAGCTCTGTCAGACAGGAACAAATCTGCTAAAGCCAATAGAATTAGTTTGGTCTAAATAAGATTATAATTGGGCCTTTCTGTTTCTGCATTGCTCAAAAATAAATCCCAGTAAACAACTTCAGGTCAAGTCTCCTCCTAGCTATGCCAGAACTATGTTGAAATTGAGGGAAATTGCCCCAGAGTCACACTGCCTGATAGCCTACAGCGTGAAAATGGTTGAATATACATCTGTGTTTCCTAGGCTGACCTTTCAGAACTGGACTTGTAATTAACAGTTCTAGTTTCTTACTAGAAATACTATTTTGTTGGCTTCTTTGACTTCCTTGATGTCCCTGCAGACATTCCTTCCCCTGAGCCGTCCCAAGGTGGGAGATTTCACAGGATGACCACAGCCGAGTGGAGGTTTTGGTTCTGTGTGTTGTGGAACTGGAATTCAGATACACCGCTCTGGTCCAAGTTTGGATCTGAACTCCCTCAAAGTGTGGGGATATTTGGAGGATTGTTTTTGTTTTTAAACCCATACAATTTTCTTTTTCTTATAAACAGTGTTAATTTTGGACTCACTCTATTAATATACAGCCTAATAGCAGAATAGCTGCTACTATTAACACGTAATCATAAATATTTCTACTAATAGCCCAAGCCTGACATTCTGACTAATTAATCTGATTATGCTTAATAATAAATTGTAGTAATGCTTTGAACATATTTTTTAACTGATGAGGCTGCTAATCAGTTTTGCTAAAGTGGCATTCACTGGGCTAGGGATTTACCTTGCTTGAAGGCAGTATTAATCCCTGGCTAAAAAGATGACTATCTCTGTATTTCTGGAATCATCAAACTAACTTTTTTTTCTTTATTCTTTGTAGTGCAGTGAGGTGCATTGAAAGAAATCCATTTTTGGGAAACAGCCTGTTTACAGCGTGAAAAATAGTTTTGGGGTAGGTCTCAGTTTATTTCTGCTTTCTGAAGTCTTTGATGAGTTAACAGCTGTGTGCTTAAAGCACAGAAATGAGAGCTAAACTGAATGACTTGTGACCATTTATTGTCACAGAAGCAGTGAAGTGCCTGTGTCTAATGCAGGCCTATGTTTGGAGGCAAATTTTCTTTAGCTAGGAAGGGCTGAAAATAGGAAGCTGCTTTCCATTCTGTTTTCCCAGAAGAGTGTGTGTGTTTTGGCTCCAAAGAAGGCAGGGAGTAGACATAGAGCTTTTGCCTGCTTTCTACAGGATATCTCACTTCACTCTTGCCTGATACTTATTTCATGGAATATGTTCTCCAAATTTGCCTTCTAGCACTGGTTTGCTGTGGAAACTTGTCCAGCGTCTTTTATGCTCTGGTGAGACAAGGCTTTGTGAGACCTGCAGGTGCCTGCAGGACTGGTGGATGGCTGACTTTGACCAATGTGAAATGATGGTTTCAGTTTCAGTGCCTTTGTTGAACCACCACTGATGCAAACTGCCTCCACAGAATAAGCCCAATGTAAACTTTTCTTAAAGGATTGGGGAAAAAAGTTGGTCTCTGGCAATGAAATGCTGTTTTTATTTTAGGCATCTCAATGTATGAGTGAGGAAGTAATCTGATTAGCACATTTGCTAGAGAAATGAACCAATGGGAAGGTGAAAATATTAATAAAAGATAGAGTTGATTTATACTCAAACTAGCCTTTAAATTTGCAATATATGCTGCAAGAACATGCTTATATAACCTCTATTTCTATTCATAAAGGTTTATGTGGGTCTATATTGAATTATGCATTTAAAATTAATCCACTGAGGCAGCCCACTGAGATGCCACTTCTCATTTAGTAACTGCATTAAGGACTTTGTGCTTCATTTAGAAACTGTGAGAGGCTTGCTTTGTACTGTGGAGAGGAACTGGCCTGCCAGATTCAGACTGGCTATCATAGGGTCTTTAAAACAACCATCTCTCTGTCTCCCTCTTTCCAAGTCACCAGTAAAACTCTATTCTTGACTCGTGTGACCCGACTCATGCAGCTTGGCTGAACCTGACAGACCCAACCGACTTGTGTCAGATTCTTAGAAGAGATTAATGATTTTCTTCAGGGGTTGGGAACAGCTGATTCTGCCTTTGCGAGGCTATGGGGACCCAGAATGAACAGACACACACATTAGGTTATTATACCAGCAGCTGTACTTCAGATTCATTAAGTGTTTTGTTAGTGTAGCTTTCCAGTTCCTCAGACATTGCAAAAGGGTCAAGAGCTCTTCTAGATGTTTAAATGGATTTTATTCTAAGAAATCTTAGACTCCTAGTTTGTCTGATTTGCATTCTTCAGAGTGCAATTATGCTGCAAAAAAGGCATTGTGAGGCTCTGTGTTGTGTCTGAACTAAACTTCTTTGGCTTAAAAATAAAAGCGTACTAGTTCTGTATGTCCACACCAGTGTAAAATACAGATTGACTTATCCACAAAGCCTATCTGTTGATCACAAAAAATGACTTGTTGTGGGAATGAGTGCCTTTACTGACTCTGGGCAAACCTGTTGTCTTCCTATTCTGCTTTTGATTGTTATTATTGCTGAGATAGGGCTTTGTGGCCTTAGTTTAAAAAACTTGTGAAATACCTGGCAAGGCTCAGGTTGTATCTCTCATTCTGGGAACTGTGCTCATAGTGCTAAAATATTCAAGTGTCTTCTGAATAATTAAGAAGTTAATTCTGTGAATACTGACACTGAAGACGTTTTCTCTCATACAGAGCTGTGTATCTTCTCTTCCATATTTCGCACCGCATTGTTCCCTGTCCCTTGTATTCTCCACTCCACCTTGCAGATAGTCCAGAGCCACCTGGAAATTCACCACCTTCTCCCTGTGTGCACCTGCATTTTGGGTGATTGGCTGGCAGGTTGAAATTTGAAAGGAGGTGGTAGAAATGTAAAAAAAATTGGTTAAAAGTCAGCCACCTTGTTCAAAACTTCTCAGAGATGATGGACACGCAGGACCATAATGTAAGTGAAGCTCTGTATAAACCCAGGCTGAAAGTATAAATAGTTGTAAGAAGAACATTCTCTCATTTTTATATTGTTTCCATTTACCAAACTTGTTTTGTTTGCTGCTTTATTTTTGTGTGAGAGAATTAACATGTGTGATTTACTAGAGGGAAGCGAAGTTGAAAAAAGGGATTTTTATGAAAGGACAGAAAGTGCTTATTCCCCTGATAATTTTTATCTGCTACAGGATTAAATTCCATAGTCTAGATTCAGCTGCTATAAAAATTTTGTCTCTTGCATGTGTGACTGTGGTCTACTAGATGAAGGTTTCACTGCTGAAGAGTGTCACGCAGCCAGTCCCAGAGAGGACTTCGACTGTCAGGGTAGATACTTTAAGCAAAATGCAGTAGGGTAAATAACATCTATATATCATAGACATTATTTAAAAACAGTCTAGCCTTTGACAGATATGTGACAAAATTAAGACTGAAATCCTCGAAGTTATTTAGGTGTCTCATTAATGCAATGGAGAACTGGATGTCTGAGTATTTAGGGACCTGATGTTAAATCAGAAAACAATGAACATCTTGAGGAAAGTATTATCAAAGAAACATCTTCCTTTAAGTCTCACCATTTTAAGGACTCCTTACAGGTTTATTTGTGTTTAGATTAAGGGTAAATAAGACCATAAAATTAAATGTTCATTTTGATATGTGAAAAGCAACTGGTTGCATAACTGTCGAGTTATGAAACCTATGTTTTTGTCCTCTGCATTCTGAACATCTGTGGCCTATATTTAATTGTAATTTTCATCTTCAATTTGAAGAAACAATGTTTAGCCTGAAGACAAAAGTGATCTGTGTAGTGAGATCAGCTAAATAGTGTGGCTGAGTCTCACTTGCTAATGGAAAAGGCATTTTTATACATGTTCTAAATTAGAAGTTTTATTCATTTGATAGTTTAAATACAGTTAAGACTACTCTGCTATTCTGAACAATGTGAAGAATGAAAGTATTAAGACATGGAGGGATTGTAACTCAAGAGGAACAGGTGCATGAGGATAGAAATGTGGGGCCATATTGCAGCATCAATTTTTAAGCAGAAATCTGTACTGATTCCAGTAGGAAGCAGTTCTGGTGAAATATTGATGAAATGATGTGATATGACCCATGGGCAGGAAATAACGAAATGTGCAAAGTAAAGCAAGACAGTAGAAGTAGGGAAAATAATATGAAATGAAGAACCAAAAGGAATGAGCAACTTCAGAAGTAATACACCTGAAAAGTCTGGAGAATGATACAGAAAGAAGGTTTTACATAGGGTGGCAACATGATAATGTCATCACCTTTCCCTCAGCACTCCATACAACCAGATAGCTTCAGCCCAGATTTGCAGCTGTGATCTGTGTTTTGCAGTTGGTCCATAAAATGGACTGGATGAGGTTTCTGTTTCAGTCAGCCTCCCTTTTTTGACATGTAATTCAAATCCAAATGCTAATCTGCATCTGTGACTCAGAAATCTCTGACATCTTTACCAAAGAAAGAAAAGATGGAGCCTTCATGTAGAAATAGAAAGGTGATGTTTGAAGGGTGTTTCTTAATTTTTAAAATGCAGGTAGTCAAAAACTTCTGAGATGTTTGTGTTCGATTTGCTTCCACATTATTGTAGCTGTTAAATTCAAGGTCTCCATAGGCTTCTTAGCCCATGTCTGAGTTGCAAATCAAGCTGTCTGCAAGTATACACTGCTGAAAACAAAGCAGGTTAGGCTAACTTAATTTTAAAACAAATTCTGTCGTTAGATGTAAATCTCAGGTTTGCCAGGTGCAATCTTGAGGAGAGATTGTGAGGTAAAACTACAGTTTGCTCTGAAAAAATATCATTTATTTCCACAGAGGTAAGGAATTCTAAACTCCAGTTTCTGCCTGCACATCTCAGGAAACAGATAGTTGGTTTGTCTGGCTTGGGATGGGCTGTTCAATAATGAGGTCTTGTTCATAGCCATGGCATTAAAGAGCCTTATCAACGAGGTGTCCCAGTTAACTGAATTGAAGGTGGAGATAGTTCCATCTGCTATTAAAATGTAGCTTCTTGTATTCTGCCAGAGACATAATAAGCATTTTGAGAGTTTTCTAACACATTGCCATTCATTTCCCCACATTGGATCTGTAGATTGAAAAGAACACAAAAAAGGAACCCTCAAGCATACGCCAATAACACATGCATATTTATGCAGCCAGCAGTTCCCTTGTTTAAGGAGAGTACTCAAAGAATTAAATTTCATAATTTTCTGAAATAGCAAGGACATTTAAAGAGCATCTGTGGATTAGTCTGAGTAAGTTTGTTCTGTGAATTGCTCGAAAAGAAAACAGACTCTTCCTAGGTATTGCAACAAATTGTTCCCAGCACTTCAGCTTAATACAGTAAATGAAAATTCAGAGGAAGCAGCACAATATTGGATGAACCTGCTTCAGAACATTGGCTCAGGCCACAAAGCAAGTAATTAACAAGCTGAATGAAGCATTTAAGCCCACGCCTTATCATTTATGTAACTAACCTTTGAGTTTTGGACGCACTGGTATGCTGCAGTGAAGCCTACACAGTGTTTCTTTTATGTGTGTGTATTGAGCAAACGGGAAATGCATACCCTGCCATTTGTTTTTCACATTTTCAGCACTTATCAGAGTTCTCTGGCTGAGTGATCTTATATTGCAAAAATGTACGCCTCTTGGTCCTTTTTTCTGTAGTGCAGTATGAATCTAGACAAGCCTCAGCCTTATTGTGTGTGGGGGATGTATTCTACATTTAAGGGTGCTTTTGAGCTTGTTTAAAGCATCGTTAGTAGCACTAGAAAAGAATTAATTGAATGCCTGTGTTCACCAAAGAAGTGAGCAACAAAAAGAGTGACGAGGATTCTGCAAAGTCCTTGTTTATGGAGGCAGCCTTCAAAAACAGCTTTGAAAACAAATCAGGAATGCTGTGAACCAATGAGGTCTCAAAAGACGTAGTTTCCATCCTTGTCACACATCTGTTTTTCCCATCCTGAGAAATACTGGGCATAGAGGAACACTGAGACTGCTGATGACAACATTAGTTTCCTACAGAGCTCGTGAGATGTAAGTGGAGTGTAACATCACCTCTGCACTTGGGAAATGAGTCATTTTGCTTATTAATGCTCTCACTTTTGTCTCTCCCTCCTGTTCTTTTCTCCATCACTTTATAACCAGACTTATTTGGAACTCTTGTGAGACAAACACCATTTCTCCTTGGCGGGAGGAAAATAAAATAGCATACTTAACATGGTTATATAACACACTGCTACACATGCCTAAAATGAGGTCATTTTGATTAATACATTTATCTGGTGTGCAGCTGTAACAGGACATGTAATTGTGATTAAAAGACCACTGTTTTCTTTAGTCTCTTTGCAATAGCATTCAGTTTTTGTAACTAATATTCCTGAACCTGATGGGAGTTAGTTGCTGGTTATGTCACAATTTGTGCCCTTGGGCTATGGTCCTAGCCCTCCAAACCTCAGAAAATCGTTGTGGTGTGAAAACACAATTTCCTTTCTCTCTTCTTTCCTCTGTCAGAAGTTAGGCAAGAATTCTGCACTAATTATGTTTATTAGAAGTAATCCAGCACCATATGCATAGAAGGAGGAAAGAGAATGGGGCAAACTGTGGAATTCCTTAAAGTTGGAAATGTTGCTGGATGGTGGAGAAAATAAAAAGATGAGATGAGTGATAAAGCCAGTTACAGTGAGCCAGGAGAAAAAGTGGAGCAGCATGCTGCAAATGTCTCTAGTATCATCTGTAGGAAAGAGAGAACCGGTAGAATCTGCTTTTGGAATACAAGCAGATGTATTTTTCTTTTGGGATGTTGAACTGCCATTCTTCAAAGTTCTGACGCATCCGGTTCTATTTCGGTTTGATGACTCCTAACTAGACACGTTAGGCGGCTGCTGCTCAGAAGCCAGCATTTAAAAACACTGTTTTTCTGTTCGACTCTTTCTGGCAAAAAGCTCGTTATTCAAGTACTCACTCTAACCTTTAGTTACCCTGGTTGCATAACTGGAAAGCAGCATCCCACCATGCACTTCTGTGACCCAGTTGTGCCTTTCCAGTAGTGACTTTATGAGTTATGAAAGGTGTGTCTGCCACATTGCTACAGAAACATTTACTCTACTGACCCTGATTTCCTAAATATTATATAGTCATTGTTCACTAAGGAGTAAAAACCAATGTAAAAGCATGTGAAAAAAACCCCTAATTCCGCTATCCTGAAAATCCTTGTGTATGCTCTTTAGCCTTGATAGTGTTTGGACTTCTCATTGATAAAAAAAATACTTGTAGAACCAATTTTGAAATCATTAATGCTTCAGTAATCTTTCAAAATGAATTTTAGATGGTACATTCAGTACTAATAGTCACAGTACAAATCATTGACTCATCCAAGGAAGAGCCTGAATAACAATTGCTTTGTTGAACTGATTTGCAGTCTACATTGTGATGTGCAGCGTTCACATTTTCTAGACTGTCTGCAGACTTGCTAAAATCCTTCCACATTATCGTATCATCTATTACCCTGTATTCTACTCATGATAAAACCTCCCTGTGGATGAGAACGAATTTCTAATGTCACATAGAGAAAACTGTTTATTGCTAGAATTACTTTTACAAAATCTTTCTGTAGCTCATAGAAAACACAAAAGAGACGTGCTTGGTTTTCTTTGCCATCACATAATACAGCATAAGTCAGTTATATAAATAAAGTCACTTACATAAATAGCTTAATTCTCCTTTCATTTATATGGAATTATAAATCAAGAGCAGATCTACTGAAACAAAAGATGTTACACTGGCATAAAACTGGTATTGACAGCATGTGCATACTTTCATTATATAGATTCTTTCAGCCAGTGATTTTTGGGCTTTAACAACTTGAAAATCAACCTATCCTAAGAAGTAAAGTATTTAGTATGTGTCAGCTGAAGGCTGGTGTTCATAGCAAAGCTTAGTCTTTACATCAGTTTTCTAGTAGCTTCTGTATATTAATTTTTGGTATCAATATACAATTTATCTGTGTAGTTAAAATATAACATTACTCTTGTCTAGTAAGCACGACATAACCAGTTCTTCTGTTGTGTAGGTTTTAGAGAACTTGATATCAGTGACTGATGATAAAAGCCTGTTTGAAAATCAGAAAGACCTCTACAAAGCCATCCTAGCCCTACAATAGTTTAGTAAAGCATTTTCTATTCTTCTTTCATCTGCACATGAGGCCAAGAGGCTGAGAGATGGCACTCCTTACCTTGTCCTTGGCTGTGAGTAGTATGGAGCAAAGACTGGGCGATCCATGGTTCCTACAGTAGAGGCTACAGAACTGTTGAAACTAAGAAGTCAGCACCTCTTTTGAAGATAAAAACTGTTGCCATCCTACCTTTCACCCAATCACACGGAAAACCATGGCACATTAAGAGATGTTCCAGGATTTTGTGGCATCTCATTCACAGAATAAAAGAATATTCCTGACAGCATCTGGAAGCTGTGGCAGGGCACAGCCAGGAGCTGTGCCATGGCCTGCCCTTCCCTTTGCCCAGGATGGCACAGGGTCCTGAGCCCATGCACAGCAAAGTCACCACAGGGGCTTGTGTCAGGGAACTGGGGAGCAAAGGCTGACTGGAAGCAGTGGTATTCCTTTAACTGCTTTACAGGATAGAAATCATCCAAAATTACTAATAATCATTTTAATATGAAGCATTATGTAAGTGTAGATGACTTTAGCATATTTCAAATACCATTTGAATCAATCTGTGTAGGTACACTGTTATAAAACGAGGACATAGTGAGAAAGTAGTTGGGAAATATTTTGCTATCCTATATTTGGGTTAAATTCTGTTTCATATTGCATCTAAACCTCTCTTTTTTATAACCACCCTTAAAGCTTTCAAAACTAAAGTTATGACTTAAAAACAACAGTTTAAATCAACATGTTCCCAAGAAAAGCTTCAGTTTTGACTATTTACTATTTCCTGATGAAAATGCACTTCAACCAAAGCTTCCTTTGATCAGACACAAATATATTTTGTTACAGATAACAGAGGCCTTGACATAATGAGTTGTAGGCTCACCATAGGCCTTAGCCTGTGCCCTGGATTCTAAAGTAAATGCAGAGCCTGAACAAGCTTACATAAGAGGCCAGCAAGGCAACCTCTGACCCCAGCAGTGGTTGGAGCTTAGGCAGCAAGTCACAAGGCAAAAAAAGCAGCCCATACATATGTAACTTGCAAAAAATTTTCAAATCTTCATATTTTTTGTAGAATAAACTCTTAATATTAGGTTTATGAATAAAGGTATTCTCTAGCTTGCTCTGTGAAGTTGAGTTTGAGAGCCCTATGGAACTTCTTAAGTGGTCATCACTGAAAACAGTCCTTTCATCACCACACAGACACAGCTTAAATGTGGCTGGGATGCATTCTTGCCTGAGACTGTAAATGAAAAGGTATCCTGGTTGTAGGTTTAAACCACAGCAACCTGTAAAGCAAATAGTAATGCATCAGAGGAACCAAAGCCCAGAGCAGTGCAGGGCAGTGCAGTAAGCCAGGCCTTCTTCAGCTCCCATTATTTTTACTTTACCACAGCAACAAAGGAAGAGAGGAGAAGAAATAAACCAAACCCAAAAAACCCTAAAAAAGCAGCAACACTTGCTGTCCTCTTCTACAGCATCTGAGGTTTGAACAACTTAATTTCTATGGTTTGGCTTCTTCACTTCAAGTGTTGTTGTGTGACTGCAGGATCTAGGAGTTGTTCTTTGTTCTTTTATCTAAAACACCTACAAAAAGCAGCTCCCATGTAATATTTGTTCACCTCTGTAGCTGTTATGCAAGCCAAAGAATAAAGAACACAAAAATTTTAATTAGGAAACAACTCTCCACACAGACTTTGTTGGTACAACATAGTTATAAGTACATCTACAAACACATACATGTTCTTTGGACTATGATTTTTTAAAATATATTTTATATGACAATGCAAACAAATCCAGAAAAAACAAATTACTTCAAACTTATGTAGAGGTAGCTGAACAGTACTCTGTCCAGTGATATGAAAGTATAACTTAAGTTTCATTTCAAGTTCATTACAGTGCACAAAAGGATGTTTTACAAACAAATGGAATATACAAGTCCACAAAACTTTTTATTTAAAATGGCTTGATAAGATATATTTCTGGCACTCTTGCAACCACATAGCTTGATGGAATTAAATTGGACAAGTATATGGTTCCAGATTAAGACATCTTACACAGATAGTCTTTTGCTCCTCATTTTTGTACTTCTCCCGTTCCTCATCAGGGAATTATAGAAGCTATTACATTGTTTTTGCTACACTTCTGCTCTGTAAACCTTTGTTCTGCAAATTGAATGTAAAGATTAAAAGGTGCATATGTTTTATATTTATAAAATATATGGCTATGACTATTAAAAAGCTCAAGAATGGCAATAACAGAATACAGGCACTTCTATGTGAGGGTTACTTTAGACCTTATGAAAATCCAACATTAGTAAGCACTTCACATGATACCTGGATGAGTAAGTCAACGTAATAGTTCAGGTTTTTATTATCCACCCTTGTAATCCTGTCTAAGCAGATTAGTTTCTTTCTTCTTTCAGACAATATTTATTTAGCAAAGTGCTTTAAGAGAGTGACTTTGCTCAAACTACCATTTTTCAATCGCCATAAGACTTTCAGTGATTTACTGGGTTTTGGAAATAAACCCCAGCGCCTAAACTATGTGCTGCACAAGTTACAGTTTCAGTTGTGAATTAAATGAGAAGTAAGCAAGGGTTGAAAAGAGAGATTGTGTTCATCTGATGTAGGACTCGGGGGAAATGGGGCGCACTACCCTCAGTGCATATAGGTCCATGGGGTTTTTATGCACAAAACCCCTATAGTTAATTTTCACTTTCTTTTTTAAATAAGTGTTTGTGAACATGTTCTCCATTCCTAAACATTGCATTTAAATACAACTCCTGTCATTGATTTAAACACCAGTAAAACTTAAGCACCAAGTAGAACTCATTAAAAAGAAAATTCTTCACAATGAGAACAATCAGCCATTGGAATAATCTTCCCAGGGAAGTGTTGGATTTCCCAACATTGGACACTTGTAAGATTTAGCTGGATAGCCTGCTGGACCATCTTGTCTAGACCATACTTTCGCCAAGAAAAGTTGGACCAGCTGATCCTTGAGGTCCCTTCCAATCTGGGATTCTATGATTCTGTGAAAAGACCATCTAAAACAGAACTCAACTCCATGAAGCTCTTTCTCTACAGCACAGAGTAAGACAGACCTGCTACATCCAAATCCACTTCTTTTTTTTTTTTTTTTTCAGATTAAAACAATCTTTGGATTAATAAATCCATGGTTGAGGTGTTCTGTCAGTAAGCAGTCACACAGGACAGAAGGACAGGCCGTTCAGTCTGGCAGCTGGTATCTCTTATTGCTACAACGTAATGGAAGATAGCAGCACTTAAAGTAATTACAGAAAAAAAAGCAAGAGGAACTTTTACAACTAACACCAGAATATCACTTAAGACTTAGCATAAAGGCCTATCACACCATTTTATCATTTCATTATTAAAACTACTGAACTACTGTCTAAGCAGCCTATGCATTACTTATGCCCCCAAAATGATTAATCAATACTTCTCACCACACAGGAAATGCAAGTTTGAGTCATGATTTGGTTTGCTGGGTTTTTTGTTTTTAGCAGATGAGCAAGACTGGTTATAAAACTGGGTTTGGTGTCTAGAAAAATGTGAGCAGCTTAAATAAAATACTCCCCCAATTAGTATTTCATCTGATCAATGCTATTTCTATAATTAAACTGAAGGTATTTTTAAATCTGTTCAGCTGTTTATTCATGCCTGTGATAAATGTTGCATTTACATCCTTGTACTTATTTATGCAACTGAAAAAATCAGTGATAGTGTGGCATACTTAGATTTTTTTGGTTTTAAATATCATTACTGAAACTTTACCATCTCATCGTAATGAAGGGTAAGGGTATTCCTTGTCCAGGTCTTCCTGGACAGCTTTGTATTCTCTAGCAAATATCTTTCTTAGTATTGTTTTTAATTTCTGATGGAATTTGCAGACTTTAGCCATTAATCTAGGATGTGTGGCCATAGAGCAGCCCCAGAGAGAATGCTATTGTACATGTACAGATGTACAGATGGAATTTTGATTTGTTGCATATGCAGATCACCTGTTTGCATTACGTGCAGTAGGTCCAGTGTTTCCAGGCTGCAAGAAATGCACTGGGTGTTCACGATGCAGGGCATGTACACAAGTCTCTGCTTAGGAAATTCTGGCAGCTTTACTCAAGGCTAACAGAAAAGACAATATTCATTTTTAAAATCAAGGATTCTTTCCATGACAGTTTCTAAAACAACAAAATATGCAGAATGAGTGTGTAGAAAACACAACATGCAGGATAAAAAAATAATGACATCAGTGAGAAAACAGCTTAAATAAAAAAATAATGACATCAGTGAGAAAACAGTTTAAATTAGGTATTTAAGGTCCTTTTCTCACAGATAAGAGTAACAAAAGTGGAAGCTTTTTTTCCTGTGGGAGCAATATGAGACACTTATGCTCTGCAATAGTACATAATAGTTTGTGGAAGAATTGCATTTAATGCAGCTTCACTTCCAAACAAGTAGAAATCACTTTGTTGTTGACTTATGAAGACAAAAAGCCATAGCAGGTGTCAGCCACCATCACGTGGTACCGTTCAGAACATGTAGCTGTTTTTATACGTTGTTTACAGCATGCCAAGTACCACTCATGGAGGAAGTGCAGCAATCCAGCAGCACGGAAGGAAGTTACAGCATTTCTAAAGCAGCTCAGTGCAAACAGGATACAGATTCCACGTGCACCACAAGGGTGAAACACGTTTGTCTTCCATTTGTTTCTTTGGTACCCTTACAAAAAAGTTCTACAGAATTTAACAAAAGGGGAACAAAGGTAGTAGTTATAGAAATTACTTTTAACTAATAAATATTTCTGATGAGATAATGGAAAACCACACACAGAAAAATGACATTAAATTCTACTGCATTTTTTTTTCATAAAGGCATGAAATGGCAGAGTGCTATCCTGCATAAAAAACCCAAAGAAATTTATAGTATTCCATGACATTCTCACTTCATTCTAGTTTTTGCCACTGGAAAGGAAATCAGTAGCTTAGAGTAAAAGGCCCAGTTATGCTCACATTGAAATCAGTGAAAGTCAAAATCAGATGGAGGTAAGAGCAGTCCCAGAAAGTGGTACACGGTAAGCAATAAAAGCAGCAAAACAAGCATATGAACTGTTGATTTAAAAATAAAAAAAAATCGAAACCGAGATACTTCCTGTTCTCATTTCTGCCCTATTTTTACCTGCTTTATAGCTAGAAGTAATCATGCTAAAATTCACTTGCTTTCCTTGGGAGATAACTATTATTAGCAACACTACCCAATCTCTTAAGAGAAAAGCAATGGCTGGGTAGAGATTTGAAGCTAACAGAAACCTGAAGATTGGGGTGAAATAAATAGCATTTATTACAACATATTCCTTCTTATGTGACACAAACTACCCTCTGAGTCCTACAGTTCGAAATAACTCCCCCCACCCCCTCCCATACACACACTCCAAAGCCAAATTCCACCAAACAATTAAAAGAAATAAAACTCATCTTAACAGCAACAAGAGTTGATTGGGAAAAAAAAATAAATCTCTGTATTAACCTACAATGAAATGACACCAGTACTTCCAGTTTTCTCTAGGATAAGCCACTTTCCATATATTGCAGCTCTTTCTTCACAGTTGTTTGTAGCCATTGTCCATTTTTGCAAGAAAGAGTTCAGATATAAATTCAACTTCAAGTTATTCTGTTCTGTGAAATATTAGGGGATAGATCCTTCTGTCACCACTATGGTCAATTCCCACTGACATCAACCATCAGTACTCGAATTTACCCAAGCACTTGAACACATGCTTAGGCAGGTGCTTGACTGTTTGGTTGTATCAGGAACCTCGCCACAAGCATAGGATGAACCTTCAACAGCTGTGCTTGAATTAACTCAGACAATCTGTGTATTCAAAGACTTCAAGGCAGGATGTTTTGGGGGGCATTCTTAAGCTACAGTAGAACTGGGGATGAGTAGAAAAACATTCAAAGTATTGGAACACAGATAACTGAAAAATTATCAAAGCAGTTGCTTGTGCACTGCTAGAATCATCATTTTTGCCCCAGTCATAAATATACGGTAAAAACACTATAAATAGAGCAGCTCACTTTCCTTTAGTGAATGAACACATAAATAATATACATTTTGAAACAAAAAAATCATAGTGCAAAAATAAATTATCAAACAGAAGTTGTGAACATTATTTTACACAATGCTATATAAAACCTGAACCATTTGAATAAAAGACTTTGCAGTTCACTGAAATAATGCATTAACCTTATTATTTCTGCTTCACATTAAACTGCACAGTTTATCCTTTATCCACTAAAAATAAAAATAAAATAAATTAAAAAAATCCTTAAGATTTTTGAAAGGTTTATGGCAAACGAGATCACATTTTGTTCTGTCACATTTGTCATTAATTTAGCAGTGCACTGATTGAATACTCGTCTCAGTTCCAAATGGAAACTATTGAAGTATCCATAAACATCCCCTGCTCTTTATAACTCATTCTCTTCGAAATTCAGGCTTGAAACATCCTGACACTCAAATCTGTAAGACATTATTGCAGTTAGATGAAGTTACAGGAGACAGTCTGCAGTCAAGGACTGTGGGAGAGTCCCCAGCTCTGCTCCTCACCATCACCGCGATCGTGTACGAGACATGAATGTAAGGACACGTCTGATGCCATTCAAGCGGTCTTTGAGGGATTTCATGGCGAGGAACGGCAGCTGAGCTCTGTTCTCAAGTGGGAGGACAGCCAGGACCCACCAGCACCAGGCTGGCCCATTGGGGTTAGCCTGCAGTCAGAGGTGAAAAAAAAATAAATTAGAAGTCAGGATTCATACAGCTGGTAAGGTCCTGTTTTTGAGGATTTCACTCTGAAAACACAGTTTTTGATAGCAATGTAGCAAGCAGATAATTTCATTGCCAGCCTAATGGCTTGTGATTACTGGCTGGCCAGAAACAGATTACAAACAAGTGGCACCTTTCCTAAAAATAGGATATTAAAGGCATTTCTACTACTAGCAACAACTTGCAGGCTGGGCCTTCTGGATTTTTTAAATCTATTTTTTTCCCCATGTTATTACTGACCCAGCTCTTCAGGATTCCCGCCTTCCTTCTCCATACTTTATGACACTACTTCATCTTGTTGCTATATTTTGTTATTTTAGGACCCCACCATTTGCAGTCCTTTAACAAAAGTAACAAGTTTCCAGTTGCCTATTTACTCTCAGTCATTTAACTGGGGAAGTAGAGCAGGCAAAAAGGCAGTTCAGTCTCCTGGGATTAATGCAGTGAGATAAATAGTCTCAGAAAGCTATCAACATTAAATATGAGCTTTTTCTTTGCAACTGTGCTACCACTGGTAGTGTGCCACTGGTGTGGCAACACAATTTAGAGGCTCAGTTTACATGAGGTAAATGCAGAGTATTCATATTTTCATCCTAAAACACAATGCCTGCCAGCTTATCAGATATCCCTGCTATTTCTGTCTCTAAAAGTTACGTAAGCCACTGATTCTGGATACCTGTGGGTCAGGATCCTTAGCTGGCATTGGACCAAAATGACTGAGAATTCGACTTTTGAGTGCTTGCTTGAGGGAGTTAAACCACATATAAGCCTGATCATAGACGGAGTCATGGAGAACAAGTAATGCAGCATACTCTTGTCCTTGCACCTGGAAGGAGAAATGGGAGAAGGAAGGTTACTGGTAGTTCGGTCTGCATCCTGGGGAAGGCATAGCAGTTTTAGGATTTTCTGGGGTGGGTAGGGGCAAGGAAAAGGAAAAAAAAAGCATGCCAAAAGAATTCCAGGATAAATACTGAGAGCTCATTTGGTGTTTCCCCTTCTGATGCCCCTCCCCTATCCAAATTCTTCGTTTTGCCTGTATTCTAAGACAAAAATATCTATTTGTAGAATTTGCACTTTCCAGATTGTTGTATGAAAAAACCTTTACACAAACATCACACAAAAGCAGAAAAAAAGGTTATGCAAAGCTTTTTTAAAAAAAAAAAAAAAAATCAGTAGAGCCTCAGAGTAGACATTTTATCTTCCCATTACATACCAAAATCTCTTAAGAATTAACACAAGCAATTTTGAAGGTTATGGTGCGCCCAGTCTTGCTGCTTCTTACCTGAATGGGGATTTTCTAACTGGCATCCATACAAATGGTGTCAGGTTCCCCCTTCACCCTCTTATAAACTGCACTTATTCTGTCTAGAAGAGCAGTAAGAACTCATCCTAGATTCACTTAGCCTTGTCCTCTGATAAATACCTCCAGGAAACACTCTTCAGTACATGGGCAGTGTGTGTGCGTGCTTGTGCTAACTATTATGTTTCCCACCTTAACCATGAGCAGTTATTAAATACCACAAATTTGTTTTATTAGAAACTTCTACAAAAAACGAACTCACCAAAAACATTCGTGCTTAGAATTTCACATGTAGTATGGTGTAAATGAAATATTTCAAAATTTACCTTTTGATCCTCAATGTACTCAATATCTGCTGTATTATATCCATCACGCTGGCTGTGCTGGATCACCTTAAATCTCCTCTTGCCAATGCTGTCTACAACAGAGCGACCATCAGCAAAGAATTCAACATTTCTTATCTCCAGAATGCAGCCATAATCTGCAAACCTATTGAAATCAGAACAAAAGCAAGTAAAACAAGTCTTATTCTCTCCACCCTGAGTTCCACAGAGCTGCCATACAGCCAGTCCCTACCACAAAGGTATTTACCAATGTCAGCTCATTTCTATTGTTCATAGCACTGACCTGCTGTAGTTCAAATTATTCCACAATTGTTCGCAAAACTATCAGGAAGATTCAGACTGTCTAATCTGATTAATGCAAACTGGATGTTTTGGAATACAGGGAACATCTTATGAAACTGAAAGTTATACAGATCAGAAGCACACTTTCTCTGTAATCCTAATATGTTCAGCCAATTTGTACAGAAGGACAAGTGCCATTCAGAATATTAGCATTATGGAAGGACTAGGAAATCCACGAAGAAAAAGGTTTTTGCACAATTTCAGCAGGATTTTACTTTGCAGGTGGGTATTTTCTGCAAATCATACTTTTCACAGTGTATACATACCCAGTAGGTTTATAGCATAAAAAGAAGAGAGGAAAGCTAAACAGAGAGTCAGACATTGAGGTCAAATTACCCAAGACTGACTGTAAATGGCTCAATGTAAATGCTCAGCCAGTCCTTATGAAGGTCCTGTTACACCTCTGCAGCCTCCACTATATTCAGGACAGTGAGGACATAAACATATCCCATAATTTAAGGAAATTTAGCCCAAGAACACACCTTACTGCCATTTCGATTTCTTGTGGCAAAACATTCAGCAGATTCAACAGCAGTAGAAAAATACACTTTCTTTTCATGTATTACAGGAGGTCTGCAGCTCAATCACGTTACTCACGTTCAGCTATGAGTGTTTTGAGAGAACAAACCACCATATCAGTCAGAATCCAAGTGCCCAAGAGAAAAACTTCCATCTCCTCAATGTCTTGAGCCTGCATGACTGGGAAGAAACCTTCTCTGCTGGAAAACTACCACAGATACTACAGCCATGGACCTTTCTGCACCTCTCCACTGGCTCCAGACAAAGTGGGTACCTCACATGGCCCAAGCTCTTCACTCACCCCTTGACAGGGTCGCTGATGCACATCCCAAACTGTCTGGTGCCAGTCTCCATGCACCGCCGGATCATCAGCCGATAGCACGGCTCAAAGATGTGCAGAGGACATGGGACTGTAGGATAAGCCATTGTGCACACAAATATGGGAACATTCTTATTTAGGCTGTAAGAAAGAAAGGAAAAATCAGATACGATGTTTTACCAAACTACTGACATGTAGTAACATTCTTTAAAATTATGACATCTTTAAAAAGAAGTTATAACATCTTTAGAATAAAATTCTTAATGGAGTAAGCTAAAATTATTTTCCCTTTAACTGACTAAATATTCTAGAAAATTATATACCACTTGATAGCAGACAAATTTTTCATTAAGCTTTCTGGATTTTCTAGTGAAAGCATTATTGTGTCTCTAGTATTGCTTTTATTTATTTTATTTCCCTTAATCCCATTTCTTCCCTATTTAGTATATTCCAAACCCCATTCTGTCAGACTACTTCTACCTATTGTCTCACTCTGTGCCTTTCACAGAGGTCCACTGAAAGCAGACACATTGCTTTGTACTTAGTTTATAAAGCAACCTTCTGGATTTCTTCTCTTTATTGTTTAGCGCAGTGTCTAGTTTTTATGCTCACTCAAGCACAGTTTCACCTGGATCCTGTTCTCTGAAATCACATGATACAGAGAAAGAAGCTCCATCAGCATCTCAGCTTGTGCTCCACAGCAGCCAGAGCCATTCACAGCTAACAGCAGCAGAATTAGAGATGAGATTTTACATAAATGGATTACATACTTGGAGAGCTCTGCTATTTCCTCTTCGTAAATCTTTCTCCTTTCAGTGAGTTCTTCTGGAAGATATCTGGCTATTAGCTCCTCCATTAGCACTGTTTTACAGTATTTCCTCATAGCCAAGCACTGCAGTAAGAACACACACAAGCAGTTAGAGAGAACACCCAGCACCTCACAGTGTATGGTGCCTGGGCAAAGGGCACCATCCATTGCCCCCACTTTCTGATATCTATGATTCTATCATCTGTTAAACTTGCCACTGAAGAGTTGTTTTTTGAACTCTTCCCTGTGTTGCAGACATTTACTTGGGAAATCCGGAAAGTAAAAATCACCTACAGATTTTCTAAGTACAGGCCTGGTCCTAAGGTTTGAACAGAGACTAGCCATGCTCGGCAACTCACAAGAGCATTTTAAAAGTCACATTCTTCCTGAGTTATGGAATATTTCTTTTGTGTTGGGAAATATCAAGGCTGTCTGAAGGTGAAGTTGTTCCTATCACTTGCACTTGAACTTGGGCTGAAAAAATCCAAGGATTACCTCTGAGAGCCCTTCCTTGCACAGGGGACATTTTGGGTTGTGATCCAAGCATCTCTCCAGACATTTGAGACAGAAGGTGTGTCCACAAGGTGTAGTGACAGGTTCATAGAAGAGCCTGGATTGGAAAATCCAAGAGCAAAAAGACAACAATATCGTGTACTAAAGTAAAAGAAAAAAGTTGCTACCAAAAAAAGCTGCATTAATTCACTAACTTAACTACTGGGTACTACAAGGAAAAAGTTGCTTCTTGCTTTTAATTTCTTCAACCAACATTTGTATTTATTCAGCTTACAGACTTTTTTTTTGCCAGCCAACATGAAAGGCAGCCCATGAACTCTGACTTCAGTGAATGTGAGGGACAATATCGTCATAAACCTCCAACAAGCCAGCATGTCATTTTCCTCTGTGTGAGCAAATAAACAGAACCAGAAGTTGGACCATCTGACTTCACTAATGAAATTGAGCAATACTTGCACAACTATTACTGAAATTTTGTGATTACTTGTATGTGTAGAGCTAAGCATAAAATACCTATTTGCATTTGCTCTGGAATAAATGGTGGAATGCAAAGATCCTGGAGGTCTTTTCCAACCTAAACAATTATATGATTCTATTATTGCCCGCTCTAATGGATTTTTTTTTTTTTAATACAGTTTTTAACCTTGAAGTGACTGCTTTTCTGGAAAATGAGTGACAGGAGGTTCATGTTTTATCTGGAAGAATATTTAAATATATAAGGCCAGTTCTTCAAAGTATCATGGTACCTATTCTTTACCTACTTCAAGTACCTCTATGACACTTATTTTCATGTAAAGATTTTTTCCTTATTACAGTTACGTGATATTGCAAAGTCATGCTTCCTTGTCAATAAAGACCTTAAGGAGATGTAAATAATACAGAAGTTTTGGAATATACTGTACTTTACAACATACTGTCTAAGCATTTTAAGGTCTTAAATACTAGTCTCATCATTTAAGTGAATTAATAATTTTTCTTTAAAGTATTAGTTTATCAAAACAGTACACTATGTTCTGTTAAACACGTGGAAATTATAATACGTCAACCCACGTTTATTAGCAGCTTTGACAAGATGAGTGTATTTACGAATGCAATTGGCTTTTAACAAGACTGCCATAGAGAGCTTATTAAATGTCATTAGTTACTAAAAACATTGACATTTAAGCAATGGAACATGTGAAAGAGGATCTAAAATGCCACACCTATCTTATTGCAACTTGACGGTGTAACTGAAAACACCCGTTTATTGTTTCATGAACAGAAACCTCACTTAAGCTATGTGAAACTCTGAATTCTACCCCGCGTTCCAGTAAGCACTGCATTGCATATGTAATTATTTGGTAGGGACTGACTTCATCTGAAATGTAGCATAAAGACAAGATACTCCTGTTAAGATCCCCGAGTCTGCCCCAGCTCTCACAAAAGCCAGCAGCAGCTTTTCCTAACAACTCTAAGAGGACCTGGACAAGCTCCATGACTTGCAGAAAGAAACACTACACAGCAAGACTTCTCATGACATTATTTTGAGCTACAGTAACAGCAGAAACTAAACTGCTGCTGAATACTGCTCCTTCTTTTCTCACCAGTATGTTGCTTTGACTATGTATTTTCTGCTTGCTGCTGGAGCAAAGGTGAATCAACGACATTTTGGCCACTCCATCAGACAAACAGGTTAATAACAGCTCCTGCAGCTAATTGTGAACAGGTCAGTAGGTTACTGGGTAATTAGCCTGAAGTATCTCAGGAACCAAATCCCCAAAACACTTCTGAAGATCATGGCAGGAAATAATTATAACCAGCCTGCATAAATAACAAGAAAGATCTTAGGAGAGCTTTCCTGAGCACAAGCCTTCCTTGGGCAGTGATGTTACAAAGCTGAGGGTATCTGAAGGCAAGGCCTGGATCTGTGACTGCAATTACAAGTGGAGCACCTCTACCATCCTCTGTACTGTAAGGGAATCAGTGATCCTTGGGCTAATTCCTTTATAAATGTATTGTAGTCTGGCTGTTTCTGATTTAACATAGAGGAGGAGAAAGTAGGACTAATTAATTTTATTTAAAACATCTGAAAAATGCTTTGTGGACATAATGATTAGCAAGCAGAATCACTAAACCATCTAATTATGTGGCTTTCTGTTAGAGGAAAGTTTTGCTCTTTGCACTATTGAGCGTTTTGACAGCTGCATAAACTTTTGGAACATATTTCAGCTGTAGATAGGCAGAGGGAAAGGGGACAGATCTGATTTATTCCAAGCAGAAGCAAATCAGACAATACAGCAGTTAGGCCTCAAAGCTTTCAGTTTGTCCGAAACAAATTGAAGCTTCCTCTTCTCTATACATACAACAAAATCCAGATTTCTCAAAACACAGGCCTTCAGAAGTAAATCTCTAAAGAGGCTATCTGCTATTTAAGAATTAAAGAATATTGTGCAAAACTAACCCCAACAAGAATTATAGATCATCTGAGTAATTAAAAAAAACCAAACAACCTAAGCAACACTCACTGCAGTGAGTGAAACACCTTCCCAGTATTTCTATGTCAGTAAAAATCCCCCACATAATGTATTTGCCAAAGTTAAAATGTTTTGTGCAAAACAAGTAGTAAAATAGATGCAGTTGACAATTCCTACTTGTTTTACTAAGTCATTGCTGTGCCCAGGAATAACTGTTGTTTAACTGGAAGAAAAAAATCTTCAAGCAAATGGAGTGACTGCCTCAGTAAAGTGAGGAACACATCGCTTAAGCAAGAGGGTTAAAACATACTCTTGTTTACTCACAAGATCCTCCTATTGCAATAGCAGCAACACAGTACTTCCCATGCAAACTCAGAATATTCATTGGATGTGGTCTCTTTAGGTATTTTGTGCTTTTTGTGACAAACAGCTCCACAAATTCCCAGACGACAAACTGTGGGATTGTGCACTGTGTCAGTGGCTGGGTGGGTGCCAGTGGTGAGAGCAAATCTTTCAGACATCTTCACGAACACGCTTAACCCTCACATGACTTTGTGTGCCCTTTCCAAAGCAATCACTACCCCGGAGAAGATCAAAGAGTCCCCATTCATCAACAGTGCTCAGAACCAAAGGTCTGGAAATGCATCACTAGAGTAACAATCACAGTAAAAGCTCATGTCACAGGCAAAAATAAGTACCAAGTGAGCTAGAAAGTCTCTAGGTCATAAAAGGGAGGAAGATACAGCTGGAAAGCCATAGATATCTGTGAGAAAAGAACACACCTCATACACAGGGAGCAGTCCAAATCTGATGGATCCACAACTTCAAATGGAATATGTTGTCCAGTACTATTTTCCTTAGTATCAACTGTGTCTATCAATAAGAAAAAAAAATGTAATTGAACAGAACTACGCAGGCACAATGCTATCTCATGCATTTACACCAGCATCTGATATTTAAATGTGTGTTGTATATACTTGCAACTTAATGAACCATGAAGCATCATTACAGTAATTTCTAGGCAAAGCTTCAAATTCAGCCTTGGCACAAATCAGCACATCTCCCCTTAATTTTGGTCACATTATACCCACTTACAGAGGGTTCAGTTTGGCCTTGCATTAGCAATCAATGTCAAAACACTTTTTGTTAGTGCTGAAAGTCTAAAGTGAGACAAATTCTTCTCTCATACCATTGTAAATACATCCCACAGCATGAAAACAAGGCCAGATATCAAGAATAAATAGAGTTTGTGCTTCTAAACTTTTAAAATTGTTATAGAAAGTGCTAAAACCATGTGCAACATTGATGTTCTTTAAAAGATTCAGAGCTCTGCTGGGAAAAGCACACAACCCAACATTCTTTGCCCCTTTTTAGACTTTTTTCTCTCTACACGCAAGAAAGATTCCACAACATGCATGCCTTGATTAGGCAAAAGAGAAAATATAAAAGGCAAAGGGTAATTTGGTCCTTGTTTGTCTGTCCTACAAAAGAAAAGTTTCTATGGATTGCATGCTATGGAACCTGTCCTGTGTGTAATTAAACATACCTTTCTTCATCTGCTTGCAGGGCACCTCAGCATTTCGCATCTCCTCTGAGCAGCACTTCCTTTTCAGGAGGCTGCATTTCTCAGAGATGAGAAAAGTAGACTCTGGCATGGAGGTGAATTTGTTCTCCTCCTCCAAGCAGTCCTTTTTGCTCTCTGTAATTTGTATAGATTTCCTCAAACTACCAGAAGTAGTTACATTTGGCTCCTCTTGAATGGAAAAACCCTTTTTCTGTTCCACATTGACCTGTGTGAAGAGACGACTGACATTAGACCAATCTTCCAACAACAAGCTAAGGAAAAAACTCAACCTGTCAAAAATCTTTAATATTATGGATCACCAGGAAAGACTTTGTAGGTCAAGAAGCAAGAGTTTGAGAATTGGTAATCCTAATTAAAAAAAACCCAAACCCCAAAAAGCAAGCAACCAACAAACCTGATTTCCCCTCCCCACCACTGAGTATTTTCAGCCCTTTTGTGTGGCTTTAAAGCTTGAAGGTTGTGAAACTGGATTCAGGCAGAAATGTGGCTAGATCTCATGTTAAATATATTGTTATCACTGAACCTATGGGAAAATGCATATTGTTTATATCATGACGATGGTATCAACCAACAGAACAACCAAAACAATGTCAGTTTATTTTAAGGAAGCAGTAAGAACACACAAAATTTATAAGAAAGAAAATGCCCAGAGCTTCCTCTTGCAAGGCAGATTCCCTTCTCAGAGGATAAACCACTCAGGGTTTATCCCGTTATGGCCACAGGACATCCTGTGAGCAGCCTGCACAGGACATCACCTGTCAGCTTTGTAACGTCAGCTCCCTGGATGGACCCAAAACCAGACACTGTGGATTGTGATGTGTAACGTGCAGAAAGAGGAGTGACCTGTCCCGTGAATGGCATCGTGAAATAGTCATGCAAAAGGGTTTCTTGTCAGGATATCCTAACAGCCTTTCCAGAGGGCAATGTCACTGATTGTTTCTTATCAGTCTCAACAAGGCTGCTCAAAACCTACCACTTTTATTTGTAAGGACTAGCCAAGTTTTCTCCTAAATATACAATATATGCAAACCCCATCCCAAAGTTCAGGTTTCAGTGAAGCAGAAGTGATCCTCACAAACCTATGAATGCAGCCATTTACAAAACTACAGCTGCAGAACCAAAGTTATGAAGTAGCTTATGTAGCTCTACAATAACCTGTAAGTATACACAGACTGAGTACAGAATGAGTTTGTTGCTGGCATCACCAGTGATAGCTCAAGTTGAAGCTCTAGATTTTAGCATCTCACAGCTTTTGAAGGTATCTAAATCCAACCTACAGAGGCCCTTTTCCACTACCAACTACTTGAAAGACCTAAAGACAATTACAGGAGTAGAACCCACTCAATTCTGACATAAAATTTATCAGAACAATAGAGGACTTCTAGTAAAGAAAAAAAGTCAAATAAGGAGACTTCAGTAAGTTAACACTGTTTTGTATGTTCTGAAACTCAGTAAAAATTTGAGAAAATGTATCCTGCTATCTCCCAGAGACAAAAAAGAGAGAAGGCTTCCCAAAGTGAACACAAAACACACAACAAATTAAGAACCACACATCAGACTTGATCTTTACCTTGAGCAACCTTTGTAGGTTATGGCTGGTGCCTCCAGATCCCACTGAATTTAGAAGATTCCCCTTTAATCTAGAGTGATGTGACAACAGCTGCAGGATATCGGGTAAGTGTTCCTGAGCATTTCCCGGGATGAGTGAAAACAAACTAAGTAGAAGCTGTGATATAAAACAGAACACTTCACTGCTTAGTTCCTTCCTTGCAACCTCTAAATGAAAAAGCAAGTAAGGGAATAGCTGAAAGAAGCATCCATGATTTTGTTAAAACCATTTAAAGAGCCCTTTAAACTAGGCTAGGAACAAAAAGTGCAAGAGCTAATGCAATGCAGGCCAAACAGACAGCGAGAAACATTTTCAGAGTTAAACAAGCCCACAGAGTTATTAACCATTCTCTGTGATGTGACACACACATGCCTTTGTCCTCTTTGTCCTGCAGTTCAGGGCTCGCCAGAAATTATTAACATCTTTCTTAAATGTTTTTGGGTTGGTTTTTTTTTGCTGCACATCATCTTTCACTGGAGTTTACTAGTACAGAAAGCACTCATCTCACAGGCTTAATCCAAGATCAGCTGGGTAAATGTGTCTGATACTGTAAACTGTAGCTATTTTTAATTCACTTATGTGAGAATACAAAAAAGGTAGGCAGTAGAAAAGTGCTATTTTTTCATTTGCTATAAGAAATTAAGTGAATCTGCTTCAAGCAGCACCTTGAAGCATAGATTATCAGACAATTATTTAAGGAAAGAAACAGAGCTGAATAGAAGATTCACACTTCAAAAACTAATTTCAGCATACTACTGAGGTGATCCTGCTGATGCCTGAGGAAGCCACATGACAGCAGAGATTTCTATTTAAAGCCAAAAAGGATTTCACAGGATCACACTATGTCCAAACTAACACAGGCAGACAGTTAATACAAGCAGAACATCACAACTGCACCCAAAGAATTTGGTAAAATGTAGTATGTTGTTGTTATGCAAACAGCCTTGGAAATGACCCAGTAAAATATTGCATCATGGATGAACTCTGTGTCTGATGAGTGCACAAGTAATTCTTTCAGTCATAAGAAGCCTAGTTTTTCTCAGAACCCCACTGCTCAGAAATTAAATGTCTTGGAAACGGCTATTTGGAGTCAGAATTTAGAAACATATCTGTTTGTTTCTGGTCTTTTTGCTCTAGTGCACAGAAAGTCTCCCAGCATGACTGTGAGCACAAATCATGACACAATGACAATGAAAGACTGCATGGAACCCACTGGGGAAAAAAGCAAACAAAACCCTCAAACATCAGTGACAAAAAAATCCTCAAAGGAGGCTGAAATCTCAACCATATATAAAATGAGACAGACATTTGATTTCACCCCGACCATTCAGGTTATACTCTGTTATCTTCATGAACAGAGTTTTAGTGTAAGAATTCTGCTGTGCTTTTAGAAAGCCTTATGTGCTACAGCACATAGAAACCCTAATGTTCCCATCCCACCAGTGACTGAGAATGGCATAAATCCACTGCTATAAAGGAAAATAAAGCTATTATATTTTTATTGCCATAAGTAATCACTGCAACACGGAGCCTTTTAGCTATGATGACAACAAAAAAAATGGTCAAATATCAAAATACTGATTTACAGGACATCAGACTTGAGGGGTGGTGGGCAAAAGAGCATTATTCACAAAAGCCATATAAAAATTCACACCTGTTGTAGGCTGCAGCTGCAAAAAGCCTCACTGCAGATTGGTTTTTTTGGTTATTTAGCATTAATTATTAGCAACCCTAAAAAACTATTTTAAAACTGCTCTTCCTTTGTTGACTGCTTCCTCTTTCACACCTCCTGCACACACTGACACTTGGGCAGCATGACTGGCAGTAGGAAGAAAGCTGCTGCTCCCAAGTGGAGCTTGATGAGTGCTGCGTGCTGTGTTCTGCCAGTCAATGGCCTGATACATCATTCAGTAGCAACTCCCCCTCTTCTGCACTCCACCATTGGTAATAGATTGCCAGGCTAGGAATCAGATTAGAAATCTGAGAATCACAATAGTCTGTGGGTGGCAATTATTAACAATTCAGTTTTCCTTCAAATTTGTTGATGCTAACACTGTAACTGTTCCCACTGAGTGGCTGCTGAGTATTTTCTTGCTACTTTCCTATCTTCAGATCAGCAATACACGACTCAAATGTGAACAACAGTCTGGATTTGTATCTCCATCCAGCTTTCTGCAGTAATGAGAGAGATGAAGAGAAAAAAGCTTATCCTCCTTTATGAGAGGCCACTGGAAACAACTATGCAGTTCCAGATGATTTAGGGAACTCACCTTTTGCGCCTCAGACTTGGCCGTCTTGTTCCCAGTATCTAGAGCAAGGCAGAATAGAAACTCCCTTAAAGCTTCTTCTGTTTTCCCCAGATTAGCTAATGCTTGTCCTTTCCTTAGGTGACCCTGCAAGGAAACACATCCACAGCTGCAGCTTTTGTCAAGAGAATACGCAATAAAACCACAGTGAAAGTACCAAAGATCTTCCTGAAGACGGAGAAGTTAGACACGAAAAATCACTATAACCATGTCTTACACCTAGACACTGCCAGTGTCTGGGTTTCTAAACACAGCAGTCTTGAAAACCACAAGCATAAACAGGATATTCTCCCACTCATGCAAGTATGATTCTCACAGCACCTGAGTCCAACTGATCTTGGAAACATCTACTTCCCCTACATCCACCTTCTAAAATAGTCATTTTGTCCTTAGAGAATGACATAAGGACAGCAATCAGTTTTTAGAGGGTTCACAAAATTGATATTCATCCAAGTCAAGGATAACAAATAGCCTTAGCTCATTCTCCAGGACTAGCATTCTCTTCCTTCACCCCAGGAAGCTCAAGAATATCACGGTTAAATGTCTGTAAATTGCAGGAGTCCAGGAAGTTACAGGACTTAAAGCCTTCCTCAGATTGCACTGTCTGACCACTCTAACCATTTCCTATCAGAGCAGTATCAAGGTTTTAAAAAAGTGCAGCTGGAGTCAGAACTTACTTTCAACCAGTATGGCTGGAGCCTGCACGCTGTTTCTGCATCGTGCAACGCATCTTCACAAGCTTTCAAAGTAGAGTTAATCTGGGACCGGTTGCTATATAGTAAGTGGTCATTTGGAGCTGTAGGAAATAGAAAAAGTGGTTGATTAAGTAAAAAGCAATTAGTTACATAAGCTTTATTCCTTAATTTTTATTTTTTTTTAAACACATGTTGGTGCTTCCAAGTTGTACAAACCCACGAAATACCCAGTTTTTAAATAACTATGTACTAAATTAAACCTGGAAACCTCTTTGGGCAACTCCAGACAAAATGCCAGCTACGTATTATATAACTGCAGAGAACATTGCATAAATAAATGCTGAGACGCTCACACAATGAATTACCAGCACTGACTGAGGATCAGATGGTTGGTAGAGACACACAGGAGACATTTAAGACAGCAGGAGGAATGCTCTCATACCGTAGGGAGGAGTTTTAAAATCTGTAGCATCAAAGTTTTTAAGTGATAAATGAGGGTCTTTTCATGCCAGAGCTCAAAACGCAAGAAAAGAAGGGGCAGCGTAAAGAATCAGGTAGCGCTACACTGATCACCGAGTTACACACACTGTAGCATCGAGACAGCGTGTGCTGGGGAAGCCCGGGCAATTTTCTTGGGAACGCTTTCAGTGAAGTGAAACGCTTCCCTATAATACCTTGCCTTTAACTTCCACTTAGCACGTGCAGCGTGAGTCACTTTTCCTCAAACTGCGTGAAAAGGACCGCATCAAAAGTTCTCCCTGCACAGCCCCGCGGGCGCTTCCCGGCGATGGGGCGGGAGGGCCGNCAACGGCGCCGGCCGGGGGGAGCCCAGCCGGACCGCAGGCTCGGGCTTACGCAACCGCTGCTCTCCTGACCCAGTTTCACCGCGGGCTGAAGAGCCGCGACCCCTCCCCGGGGCTCCCCTCTAGGGCTCTCCCGACACTCGCCCCAGGACCCGGCCCGGGGAGCCGGCGGCGAGCGGGAGCGCGTCCCGGGCACACTCCCGGACACCGGGGTATCCCCGGCCGAGCTCAGGGCTCGGCGGGACGAGAGATGCCGGAGACGCCGCCAGCGAGCCCCGGCCAGTAGAAAGTTATCTCCCCCGGCGCGGAGCCCGGGACCAGCACCGGGGAGGGGGAGCCCTTACCTAGGCTGACCGCTTCGTTGTACTTCTGCAGGGCGGCTTGGAGCTTCTTCTCCTTGTAGAGGAGGTTCCCTTCGTGCCGGAGCTGCGAAGCCTTCACTTGGCAGGGGAACCACTTGGTCAGCAGGTTGCTGAGGATGACATTGACCCGCAGGAGCTGCCCGGCCGCCGCGCCGCCCTCCTCCTTGCACAGGACGCAGCGGGACTCGGGCGCCCGGTCCCTCTCCAGGCACTTTTTGCAGAACGTGTGTCCGCAAGGCAAGGAAACGGGCTCGAAGAGGAAGCCCTGGCATTTGCGGCACCTGAAGACGTCCCACTCGCGGGGTGCCGAGGGCTGCCCAGCGGTGGGCAGCCCCTCTTTGATCCGGACGCTCTGCGCCAGGCACTCCACCAGCTTCTCCAGCTGCTCGGCGCGCAGCTGCTGGTGGCGGGACGCCAGCTGGTACAGCGGCAGCGCCTCGTGCAGCCGCC
>VZTF01000382.1:0-49123 GCA_013397755.1 Cnemophilus loriae | reverse complement strand
GGTTGTTACAAAACCAGGCGGTTTTGTAACGCGTCGGGCCCGGCCCGCACCGGGAGGGGCCGCTCCGCTCCGGTCCCGGGCCTCGCCGCCCCCCACCCCGGGACGGCTCCTCCGCCCCCTCGGACACCCCGCCCGGCGGTTCTTCCCCCGACGCGAGGGCTGGTTTGAGCCGTGTGGAGAACTGAGGCGCTGGGCTGTGGAGCGCTGCCCGCCGGGCACACCGTGCTCGGAGTTCGGTTTGACCCGCTGGTCTGCACGGGCGCCTCGGTGAGACACGGAATTCGCTCCAGGGTTCGGTGTTTTGGTACCTCCTTTAATGCGAAAGAAACATCGGCTCGAAGTGATTTTGAAATGACAGAATGCCATTTCCTGCTAGAACTGGAAGCGTGAAGCTTTGTAGCTACACAGTTAATCATTCTCTTTAAGGGAATCTACGTAGTAGTGAAGCTATTTTAAAGTCAGGTACTCCTGGTTTTAGAACAACTAAGGAAAACATTAGAAGTAAAATGTTGTGTTTATTTAGTTTTGCAGTGTGGCATGTTGCACAGCTCTACCTGTCCGTGCCAGATTCTAGATGGAAAGCACATGTCTTCTGAAGCATCTTCGTTTTATTTAAGAGCAGCTCTGTCGACCGTTTCAATCTGCATGTTCCCACCAATTCTTGGTAGATGAGAGTTGCGCTAGTTGTGTAACTGTCTGTGCTAAATGTAGTCTAGGGAGAAAATCACCTGTGCTACTACAGAAAAGAAGCTGTTCTTCTAAAAGAAGTTGTGTAATGCTTTTTGTTTGCAGCTTTATGCATATTTGCAGTTACCAGAAATGTCCACATTATGTATACATACACTTATATTCTAAAAATATAGAGCACTTTTCACACTGTCTTAAAATCCACAGCAGAATTTGAAATTTCTGATGATATCCTATTACTGATCTAATCAGCCTCCTCACGAAGCTCAAGAGAGGGGATGAAGGAATTAACTTCCATTTTCTCACTTACAGAAGTGTCTGGACTCCCAAGTTTAGACTGTGTGAGCTAAGCAGGTATTAAGGGACAAGCCCTGCCTGCGGAGCTTGAATAGACAGGAGAAAAGATAACAGAAAGGAGAGGCAACCTGAGTTTTGCAAGACCTTATTTAGGGAGGATACTTGAGAAAATTCAGATGACCTTAGATTTAAAGAGAAAAATTAGTTTAAAGCTGCTTAAAATCTGGATTTTAACTTTTAATGACACATGCTTTGACTTAATAATGAGGGCTAATTTATGATATTTATGTATCCATGTGTAGGCAACACTATGCTTATACAGAAAATCAGATATGTACCTGGAAACAGAAGCCAGCCATCAGACCCTTCAGTTGTCTCTGATTCCTGTGATGTGAAGATATTTTGCAACTGCCAAAAATTTGGCACTTGTCTCTAGGATACTTGAATCTTAAAAAAAAAAAAGAAATAAAAAGTTTAACATCTAACTGTTGTTCTCAAGCAAGTCCTTTAATTAGAAAAAGAACTGAATAACCACTGGTTTCAGTACTTCCTTCTGCCATCACTTAAATCAGACAATAATCCAAAGTATGGCACAGCCTGCCTGCAAGTAATCCAAAGAAAGGTGGGACAACTGAAGCACTTAAAATTTCGGTTAAGCAATGCTTCAGAAGAGTTGGAAAGAATGAGCACTTGTGCTCAGGAGTGTGGGGTTTTCCCTCCAGGCTCCAGCTTGCTAACATAGCTTGTTTTCCAAACTTCCATGCAAGAAAATCTCATGCTATAGAAGAACAAAACCCTTGAGAAAAAGAAGAAAAATGCTTTCTCGTAGCCTTGAGGTCGACAGTTGTCTCTATTGCAAAACTATAGTCTCGGCAACCCCTCAGTGTGTTATTTTATAACCATTGTCCTGAAAACCACTATGAGTCAAAGCCTATTCAAGCGAGGGAAAGTGACATAACCACTGGTTACCAGTAGCAATGCAGCGACAATCTCTATCAGAGATACGCCACCCGTATTTACATAGTTACATAGCAGACACTTAAAGAGATAAGTCACGGTATAAAGGGAGGGTTTCTAGCAGCACACGAATTCAAGATAGGGAAGGGGAATAGATTTATCATAGGAAATGCAATCAGCATTTGTGCTCTGAAAGGAACTTCCACAGCTCCTATTCTCAATATATGAAAGCATCTGCAGAGCTGGCTGGCAGTCTGAGCACTCCGGACTGAAAGAAGTCTCAGAAAAGCACTGGGAAATGCACTTCTGGGAATTCTCTTCTACCAGCAGGACATGGCTGAAACATTTCAAGGGAAAAGAGCAGCTGTGCTTATGAACTGCTCCCCGTGGTGGGAGCTGTGTGCTTAGGAGCGTTCAGAACACAGACCTTTATCCCAAGCCTGCAAATAATTAAGACCTTATGACAGATGGCCCATGGGCAACAACTCTCTGACTTTTTAGGGGAGAAACCAGCTGGCTCTGCCTCTCCTAGTTCCTGGTATGTGTGGTGTTTGGTAAATGTTAGTACTTGGTAGGGTGTGACAGGTACAGAGTGAGTTGTACAGTCACTAATAGCAAAATACTTTAAAGCCAAGATACTAATTTACTGTTCACAAGAAGTCAAACAACTACTAAATATTTGATTCTGACATCAGGCCTGGCTCTGCAAAGACTTTTTTAGCAAAAACAGCTGTGTGAATTGATCATACATAATCTAGATATGCTGGGGTGTTTTTATATAACACATCCTGAAAGCATAGAGTTTTCATACATTCATACATATATTCATGGATTTGGAGCAGCAGTAGGTCATGAGGTGTACTTGATTAGAAGGCAAAAGAAAAAAAGAAAAAGGCAAAAAAGCACCCTCCTGCCTACCTGCATTGTTCATGAGATCAAGAATGGATTTATCCTTTACTTAAACAGAAAAAGTTAAAGTGAGGAGGTGACTCACTCTGCAAAAGCACATCTCCCTTGTATGATTTTTCTGCAAAAGGAGGTTTAATTTCTTGCTTTTAATGACAACGAGCATAATACTGATCTTCTTCCAGCAGTTAATGGCTGGTATAACAGGCAGCATGAGAGCATGACTACATTCTTCAGCCTTCCTCTGGCTCTATAAACTGCATCAGGCTTTAAGACCACAAAAGCCACCAATAAAGCTGCTTCTTTCCCCTCTCAAACACAACTAACACAAGTGTGAAATTCCAAACCACCAGTCATGCTGACAGAGCTCCTTCTCTAGTGGAAGAAGGGATGTGAAAAGTCACATCACAAATACAGCCACAGATGGCTTTTTATTTCCATGTGCTCTGCACGCGCTGTAATAGTCCATAGCAAGAACAGATTTGGACTGATGGCCCATGCAGTCGAGGCAATTTCAAAAAAGCACCGAGCAGGAGGCCTGACCATTATGTTAGGAAGCTGCACTAACTTATGCATAGGGAACAAGAGGAGAAGACATGTTTTGCCACTGAACCATACGGTTAGAAAATCACTATAATTAAGACACAAACACATGATCCAGTTAAAAAAAATGCAAGGCACCAATAGAGAGAGCAATTAGATCACGGGGTGTTGTTTTTCAAGGAAAAATATCAACAGAGCCTGCAAAAGGTTCTTGTTACCTACTGGTCTATGAACTGTGTAATAAGAAAGAACCCCAGTGCCCTTCCCACACAAACCCCTGCCTGCCTAATTGATGACTGACTAGTGATCAGCTTGACATGACCTTAGGACCAAAAAAGCAAGCATCCCACTCAGGCTGTATCTCTCACTGCATGATACTGGAAGGGGGATTCACGATGTGCCCTTAAAGCGTAACCAAACCTAGAGTGACTTGGATGAAATAATTTCTGTTCAGCCATATCCAGATTCTTAGAAGGTTACTTTTGTTCTGCATCGGAATGAAAGGGCTACAGCCAGAAATTCAGTGAAATTCAAATTCCAGAGTATTTTAGTTGTGAAGGAAGAAGATATTTCAGCATTGAACAAATATTTAACAAGTAATTCACTATGAATTCTGAAAAACCTGGCAACATTTTGAAGACTCTTATTTCAGCAAAAGTGAGGAACTATACACTATGCACTCCCACTAGCCATTTTGGTGACAACTTCTGCTTTACTAATCTGTCAGGAGGAAAGGCCAAATTAATTATTAAGTACAGAGGAATGAACACCCCAAGTTTTCAAGCACCCCTCAGCATACATGGTAAACCTCCAATTACAGTAAACTGCTGCTTAATGTGTGGCAAAACAGACTCAAGACTAAGTGGTCCCGAGAACATGACAAATCCAGTCAGGAAGCCTTTCCACTTCTGGAGAACATGAGCAATTGTTCTTACAGAACCACTAAAAGAATATATTCTGTCTAGAAGGTATTCGTGGATTCCTCTGCTCTGACCAGTAAAAAATGACTTTGCAAATGCCTTGACCAATAGGTCATTTTACCTCCATGCAGCAGAATTCTTTTTGTCTGAAAAGACTTCCCTTAGGCTCAGCTGAAATACATTTCCAGTTTGAAACCATGTAAACCTAAACATTCAGAAAGGAAATGTTGTACCAAGGAACACAGGGATGTATGCTTTGTTTCACAGCCTGTGATAATATCATTCCAGAAGGAAGATGAACAAGCTTCATAGAGGAATTAATGCAGTCTACAGTCCACTTGGAAGTTGAAAGACTAAGGTGCAGTATGGATCAAAGCTGGAAGTTATTGATGAGTCCACTACAAAGCAAATGGAACAGGAAGCTTTTGCACTGTTTGAAATCCTGGCTGATGGTTTATTTGAAACTACAGGACACATTCTTGCACAGGTTTTAAAAGCTTTCTGGACCACAGCTATTCAGCTATCTTTAGATTGGTATGGACTGCTGTCAAAGAAGTCTCCTCTTTAAAAGTATGACAAATAAGTCTTTCTATGCTTGTTGTGATTTTTTAAATCCAAAAGGCAAGTCATCCTTCCCTACACAAACATCTGTGGGAGTGTAAAAGGCCTCCTTAAACCACAATTTTAATTTCAGTAGTTTTCTGCAGGGAGTGAGGGAGATAAAGGCAAGTTCTACAATCATAAAACATGAAAGAGAGAAGTACGGGTGGTATTACTGTGATATAAACCCTGCAATTAGCTAGAATAAGCCAATGCTTAACAGTAGCAGTGGCATGTGCTTTCTAAAGTACATCTGGCTTCTGACAAACTGAGTTCTAGAGCCCACAGGCTGCTGTCTTTGGGCAATTACTCACAGCCTCCCTGTATTTGCTGCTGGGGAAAATTCATTCAGGCAAGGAGTGATGAATTAATCCATTTTTAGCAAAGCTCTTAGGGACACAGATGTGGTCCCATAGCATTTAAAATGAGACTTGAACGTTTCACATTAAGGGAGTCCTTCCAAGGTAAAATCATGGGCCAAAGGAGTAACATAGAATACACTATTCCAGTACAAAGGGAGGGACCTACAATGACCATCCAGTCCAACTGCCTGAGCAACTCGGGAAACTTCGGCCTGTGCTTGACTGCCTTCTCAGCCTGGGGGCTCGGATAGCCTCATACCTGTGACTTCCATCCCAGAGGCTGCAGGCAGCCCCTTCATTCTGGGATCTGGCCTGCACGATTGATGAGCTGTAGTGGGTTACAAGATCACTGCCTCTTTCTGCTCACCATCACTTCAGGGCCAGAGGTTTCTGCCTAGTCATGTCAGCTGATTTAACCGAATCAAACACAGGCAACACATGAAACAAGAGGCAGGCATTTCCAGTTACAAAACTATGAGATTACTACTATTTAGCCCATTCTGATCAGCCAGACAAAGACACAGATCTCACCTTTCCACTGCTGTAATTCCATGAAATTAGTCCTGGAAGCTCAGATGATACTCCTTTCTTGGCCCACAGACTTCAAATTTTCTTCCATATTCTTTAAATATCCATAGCTAAACCTTAGTCACTTAGTAAGAAAAAAGGCAACAATTTTATACAAAACTCAAGATCACATTTGTCATACTAGAAGGCAGGAGTGGGTTTGTTATTTTATTTTTTATTTGAAATATTGCAGAGCTTTCTTATGATACATACACACTGATGGGGCTTCCGGCAGCACACTTTCAAAAAAAAATTAGAGTTATGAATCATAATCAGAAATAAATGACTCTTACATCTATTAAGACAGTTATTTAAAAAACGTTTTGATGAATCACGCAAAAGTGTTCACAAACAGCATTATACCTTTTCATAGATAGATGTTTTGTTTTTCCTAAGTCTTACAAAAAGAACTTGTGCTTTTAATACTTGAATTGAAAAAAAATATTTACAGCAGACATCATAAATGCCGCATTGAAGTTCACAGAGGCAAAGTGGTGATGGTCCCCTGTTTTGCCATTCACAAAACACACTGAGGGTTTCAGATCTCTTCCATAAACTCCCAATCTAAAAGTGTTCAATCTTGGATCTTCAGTATGCTCCTCTTCTCCAAATCATTCATTTCCTTCAGTATAAGGGCAACATTGTATCTCAGTTCTTGAAACTTTGCAACAGGCAACTGAAACAGAATACTCAGGTTAGAAAACACAAGACATCTCAGGAACCTTGACTAGGGCATGCCTATGGATACGGAATATTCCACAGTGTAAGGCCAATCTCTCGTAAAATACTTATTTTTTTCAGACTTAAGACAAAAGATTTAAGGTTAATAAAATTCAGTTAATTCAACTAAATCCACATGGAAAAGGAGAGTGGGGAAAAAACAGAAATAACATCTACATGGTACATTTTCTGTACTGCCTGATGAGAGAAAGGAAATGCTCAAGGATGTAAACTGAGAGCTGCTTGGGTGATATAAAAGTCATGGACTGAGGGAAAGGCATCTGGAAGGCCGTGGAGACCACAGAATTCTCAAGCAACAAATTCCAGATATTCTGCTTGTCCAAACCTGCAGGAGAAAGGAATCGAGATCTGAGGCAAGAGACTTGGCAGCAACCTCAGGAGCAAAGGGCACTGGGCCCTACATGTGGAAGGCAAAAGATTCTGGGTTAAACATATAAAGCATTTTCAACTGTGCAGGAGACTCACGGGCTCTCCTTTACCATTTCAAGCCTGAGAAGCCAAGTGAATGGAAAACTTATCTATGAAGACAGAGACCCCCCGGCAAGTGCAGGCACAGACTGGTGACACAGACTGGTGACACAGACTGGTGACATCAGTGCAATGCAGACACATGCTCACACGAGTGCCCAGTGCAGTCTAGCTGGTCCCACGCTGTCTGCACAGCACTGCCTAATTTACTCCTTTGACTGCACTGAAGACAGCAGTTCTTTTGGCAGAGACCCTTGTCATCCTTCTGCCCACTGTAGCACAGATACCAATTATAAAAGAGGAATCCAGCATCTGATTTGCATTTTCCATCATAGATCAGAAATGCATAAAAAAGTGCCACGTCCTTTTCACTTTTGACATATATACAACAAGACTCAAAATGCTGCAATTCCCACTGCTTTTGAAAAAATCTTCAGTCAGAAGTCACACGGTAATTAAAATACCAAATGGAGACCAAAGAGTGTAACTTCTCCCTGTGCTATATACATTTTAAAAATGTTCACAACAGAATTATTTTCTGGACTTACCATCTTACATAAGCCCTGTTAGTTAGCAGGACATTCTGAATGTGTTCAAATAAAGGAAAACTGAAGAGCTGAGGACTATATTTACTTGCATATGGTACCTTGAACCAAAACACAAGTTTATCCCAAAGAGCAACTATCTGTGGGAAGACCATTCATCAGATATAGAAATCCTGTTTGCAGTCACGTCCTTGGCATTCAGATCCAAGCAGCAGCAACAGCAAAGAGCTGATACTAAGAGAAGCACACTGTTTGTTATCGGATATCTGCACTCCTGCATGTGCTGGACAAACACATCTCCACTGCAGAATAACAAAGAGTCTTCCACAGACTCACAACGACAAAAACAAACCAACCCTAAAAGCAAATCAAACCAGTCAGAAACAATGGCTCCAAGACCAACACTTCACATTATATGCCAGGAAATAAAGTGGCAATAGAATATAAACTACATTTTATTCTCACAAGTGAAACTTACCCTGTTGTAAAGGGTTAACCTGAAGTCCATGGCATCATTTAAGTTCCATGGAAGTCCTCAAATACAGTGTATGGGATGCTCTGAGCTGGACTGTCCAGAGGGGTAAATTTGATCTCCTGTGAAGCGACACCCTCAACACTTTGCAATGTAGCACAGAATTTACACCTTCCTCAACAAATGCTTTCTTGCAAAACAATTTAACAGTAAAATCAGTCTACCTCTTTCAACCCACAGGGCTTTGGTGCTTCTTCCAGACTACTACTAATGAGAGAAAATCTGTACAGAGTTCAAATGTAACAATGCCTGCTGTGCATTGAATTCCTGTATGCACCACCATGTTATTTATAGAACAAATAGCATTCCTTTCCAAAGGCTAAAATTATGGAAGAGTTTATGCCATCTTCTGGCAAGCCTTTAGGTACAGTGTCATAAATACTGCCACTGACTAATCCTGTAACAAGCAAAGAGTTTTTTTTTACTTTCTAGCAGCTAGAACAGTTCTGAAAAAAAAGAATAAAACTACCTCTGCCATAGAAAAGAATGTTACCATTCTCTGCCAAATGCAGGAGGTTTAGAAGTGTTATCATACATTATATAAACTACCCCAGTAATTTTCCTGCCCTCAAGAGCCACCATGAAGTCTGAAGGTTACAGTTCATAACAACCCCATAACTTTTAATCAAACCAGATATTATGTAACAGTGCTTTCCAGTAATTAATATTCTTCTAATAAACTGCAGTTCAGCAGAACATGTGTAGGAACAAGGTATGAAATGATTTTGATTCGTAGTTTGTTAAATATTTTATGTGGCTACACTGAACATGAAGGATTTCAAAGCAAACCAACCAATGGTAACACATCGTTTACAAAAGCTTTAGTATTTTAAATAATAATTCAACTTTCTAAATAAAACTTCAAGTGGTTTCCTTACTATTTATTATGGCAATCAGACTTACTTCAAAGCGATGAGCTGTCCCATCTGAAAGCTTCATCATCATCAGAATGGATGGTTGGAGTGCACGGGCCAGTGAACTGAAATCATTGACATCATTAGTATTACAGCAGTAGAGATCAGCAGTGTGATGAGTACAGCATTACACATTAACAGTTTTAGATGTTCATGTAGGCTTTACACAGAACATGAGTAATTTCAGTCACAGAGTCTGGCTGGAAGCTCATGAACACAAGAGTTCTGTCCAATTTACCTCAGTACTGAGACTTAACATTTTGTTAATAGTTTAGTAACTGCAAGTTTAGGAGCATTTTCATTTTTAGATAATTAGTTTAGTGGAGCTGTGATAGGGATAAGAGCTGACCAAGTACTGCTAATAATAATGCACAGTTTTCTTACGCAGTTTACCATGTTGCATTAATCATTTCCATCCCTTCATACGTTCAACTGCCACCTCATGTGGGGAATCAACCTCTTCCAGGCTTCATCCTAAATTTGCGTGTTATTTTATTTGATGACCCAAAGAAGGGAAATGAGTCACTCTTGCGCAGCTTCCATAGCCGATGTTGCCAAAGCCTGCTCAGGTACAGACAGGCACTACAGCCCAAAGCTGCCATACCTCCCTGCAGAGGCTGTTGCTGGATGATAAATAAGAAATCCCAGGGGAAAGACTAACTGAAAACAAAACTAAAAGGAAGGAAAACAAAAAAATGGTAATGTATTGCTCCTGTGTTGTTTGGAAAACAAATCATAGGATTTGCCTTCAGCTTGCAAGCACTGTGCCTGAGGATGTTTATCCGGACATTTTGCTCTCTTATCAATATAGATTCTTTTTCTACAGAGTGATTCCTCTGTGGTGCTTACAGCACTGCTCATCAGAAAGTCACCTGAACTAGTAGCTTGTGGCCATTCCAATTTTCTCTCAGGAGAATTTTTTCTTGATTTCAGGAAGACAGTCCCTGATTAGCCATGGGCCTCTCAACTCTGGCAGCAAAGAGACTGCACTCTCACCCAGATGCAGGTATTCAGACACGCAACATGAAGTCACTCATACTAACAATTTACACTACTAACAAAGACTGGATCATCTAATTTCTTTCAGCTTGGTCTGCCTCGGTTAGAACTAGACAGAGACCAAACAGCACAGACAACAGGTTTCTGTTTCCTTCCGGGTCTAGCCAAAGATCCATCCCCCAGTTGCCTCCATTGTGGCAGATGGTAAGAAGCTGTTCACTGCAGGCACAGGCAGGATGATCTCAAAGGCTTTTACTCCTGTTTTGTGAAAGAAACTAGGAGGTAGTTCAGTGACCAGTTACATAACTATGGTAGTGTAAAGGTGCTGTCCTGAAACCTCTCTTTGTAGAAGCAGAGCACAAGAGATAGAAAATAATTTAACATGTGCAACAAATGATGGTCTGCTTGAGAAGCTGAATAGATGAATACCCTCCCCTGTTCCAGTGAAACTAAGAGTTTGCCTAGCTGCTTGATGCTCAATTTGACTAATTTATGCCATCATCACCAGGACCTGTGGATTTGTATCAGCTCCATTAAGTTTTAAAATGAGAGACTCAAACTTTGAGTGAAATGTTACCAGTAGTAAAGCGTATATACACGGACTTCTACACTGTTCAGAAAATTCCACCTGTATCTGACTGTTTAATGCTACCTGCCAATCCCTAATAGCAAGGCACTTTTTGACCCCATAAAAATGTTTAAGCAGCACAAGAAATCAGTTTAATCTTAGGTAATTCTAGGGATGTGCATGATTCTCTTATACCTTGTGGATATAGCTACATCCACTCTCCACTTGAAGTCCTGGATACTTGGTAGCCGACTTCTTTGTATCAGAGCTGTGCCTTCGGAAGCGGGGCGCCTGAAGAGTGAATCAGAAATAGGAGACTGGAATGTAAATTCATAAAAGAAGAAACAATCTAAACAGAAAATAGGATTCCTCAGTACAAACCTGTCCAGAACTTGCTTCTCTCCTACATCTGTCCTCACTTAAAGAGGTCTGAACAAGTGGAGATTTTAAGGATTTAAGACAGCTGTGCTCAGATTATCCCCTTTTTGTATGCTTAACTATGGTCCATGTTGAAAAAAAGAGACCAAGTGACTGTGTAATTCTAGTAAACTGCTGTCACTATAAAGTTTAGTAAGAGCCATCGTGGTGGATGGCATACCTATTACTTCAATTAGATGCAACTGTGAGGCATAGAAAGGTACCTGCAAATATATCTTTACCTTCATGCAAATCCAACAGGAACAAGCAAGCAGAGACAAGACGGATGACTTAGGCAAAACAGTTGCATAAGGTCACTGTCCTTCTTCAGCAAAAAACATCTAGTACTGGCAAGCAGCAATGTTTTAAAACATAATATTAGTGTATTCAGTGTATTTTGAAGTATACTTAAAAAAATCCACAGTGGTTCTTGTTAATCCAACATAATTTACAAACTTTAAGTTCCTTACATAATGTTCACTGCCAACCTCAGCACAGCCTTCAAGATTTTTGCCTAGTCTAATGTGTAAGAAGCCAAGCACTTCATTTGTTACTCATATTGCACAAAGAATCAGCCTGATCAAGCCCTAGTTTATTTCTGTGTGAAAATACAGTTAACAGCAATTAAACTTCAGATGGTTGTCAATCTTTAAAATTTTAACAGCATCCTAAGTTCTGGATAACTAAATGACAAATCTGATACAAATATATAATAACCATTCATTTTTAGATATATATGCAGAAATAATTTCAGAATGAGGTCACTGAGCTGTTCCATTCAGGAGCTGGACTTCTGGACTTTGCGTTACTTACTTTTTTTTTTTCTTTCCTAAGCATCCCATGGCCCTGGAAGTTATTTACGGTACATTTCAAGGCTACTCCAGTACTTCCACTAAGGGCAGGATAAGAAACATTATATCCTTTATCCATGGTGCTAGACATAATCTAATTACAGACTTTGCATCAGAAAGGAATCCTCTCTGAACAAATCAAGCACTGTAGGAATGGCAGTCTAATATCACTACTCAGATTCTTGTATGCAAGTTAGCTGGTGCCTTTAGAAACTGCCCAGAAATATTAATGATCCAATAAAGTACACAGGACTGATAGG
The DNA here is from genome assembly GCA_013397755.1 of Cnemophilus loriae. Lineage (NCBI taxonomy): Eukaryota > Metazoa > Chordata > Aves > Passeriformes > Corvidae > Cnemophilus > Cnemophilus loriae. The sequence goes on along the minus strand of VZTF01000382.1, from coordinate 36,989 downwards.
CTGAGATCCTCCAATAGTCCTGCATTTTGCAAAGGTGATATAAGAAAGAATTTATCTCTTTAGTGGGGGGTGGGGGGTTGGATGGTGTCAGAAGTGACACACATTCCTAACAGAATAGTTTGGTAAAGGAATGAGCGAAAAAAGTAGATCAGCTGGTTCTTACTCACTCTCAGCTCCTGGATAGGAAGTAGGTCACCACAGCTGGGTGCAGCCATGAGGAGCTGGAGTCTAGAACAGTCATTAGCAGGATTAAACAATAAGAACAGGCCTTTCCCTCAGTGAAGAGCTGCTGCCAGAGCATTGCTTAATTTGGAGACTCCCTAAAAATAGCCACACTGCTACCGTTTCCTTAAGACATGCTGGCTCCCATCAATGGAAGTCAGTCCATGCAGTGCAGCACCAGCACTCTGGGGGAAGAAAGGAGTTTTAAAACCAGAAAGATACTCTACTTAGCAGTGGTGGGAAATGTCAAAAATGGTGACCTCCCAAACAGAGGGGAAGCTTCTGAATATTGTTGAGAGATGGCATTTCTGTGGTCAAACATGAAGCTTTATTTCTGGTCAGGACTGCACTTCTATGCCATTCTCCCAGGAAGAGTCACAGCTTCTATAGCTTAGTTTAAGCTTCTGTCAGGACCTTCCCAGCTCGGACAAGACCACAACGAGAACTGCAAGAATCCTGTAAAGATGACAGAACGTGCATAGTGGCCAACATGCATACAGAAATTACACAGGCTGCTAATCAAGCCATTGATTTCTGAGAGGAATACCAAAACGGAGCAGAAAAGACTCAATGAATCTTACATCCAAAACCTATAGCCTATAATTACATTTTGTAAACACTCTGTGCCAGCAGCTGCAACATACTATCAGCACATTGTGCAGAAGGCAGAAGTCAGAACAAGTAAAGGACCATGGATCAGGTAGAGACCATCCTGGAGACCATACAAGCTATGGTGGAAAGGATGATACACCTGGTGACAAGAGCATCACCTGCTCAAGGATGCAGCAGAAGAGCACTTGAAAATGAAAGATTAGAGAATTTGGAGCAGCAGCTGATCTAACAGCATCAAAACTAAAGACAAATTCTGGATGGTTCCCTATGCACATAACAAGACATGCCTAGCAGGCCACTGAACTGCAAGGCTGAACAAACTGGTACATGTGAAATGCTGACAAATGGCACACAGAATGCACCCTCCTGGTAGAAACTAAAGCTACACCATTAGAAAAAGAAAAGTGGTGCATTTATTATAAACATTCAGAGAGGGGGAAGTTAGCGTTATCCTTTTCCTTAAAAAACAGTTTTAATTTCATGTAGTTATTTGATGGTGTCAACGTGGCAAGTTTTTCTTTCAGTCTACATAGCTTGATGGAACTGTGGGGACACAAATACAAATGCCAAATACTTTAGGGCTGTTATTTAGTGAAAAGAACTCCAAAAATAAGATAAGATGCCAGAAAAAGTATTAAAAATGGATTTTTCTGGGTTATCTAGCTCATACTGAATTATTGAATTTTTGATCACATGCTAATGCATCTCTTACCATCACAAACATATATATTTACAACTCAATACGCATATGTATGATTCAGTGTTACATTTAAGATTGTAGAAGCAGATCTGTCTAAAAATCAAACCTGAAGTGTTCTTCACTGGTCTCAAAACATAGAGCAAGATTACACTGGATAATCACAGCTTTCAAAATGAGAAAAAGCTAAATTTTCCAGCATCGTGATTTCACAGTAGAAAACAGACAATCATGCATGCTTCAAATTACATCTAAATTTATCTTCTTTCTCTACTGCAAACAATATTTCCACTTTGCAACCATGAATTTTGTATTCTTAACACCTATAATTCAAACAGAAGAGCAAAGAAAAGATGAGAAGACTGAATTTATTTTTACACCAAGAACCTTTAGCTGTAAGCCAAGATCTTAACCAAAGAAATGAAAAATATTTTTGACTTTGGTAGCAGCACTCAGGCCCTTGAGGGTAACTGGAAAACCACAACTACGGTTACCAGGATTCCATGCAGAGAATCTGGAGCAGCATTGGGTTAGCGATGCTACGTACTGAGTGACTTCAAGTTTCAAGAAGAAAAATTGGAATCACAGAGTATCCTGAGTTGGAAGGGGCCCACAATGATAATCACAATCCAGCACCTGGCTCTGCGCAAGTTTTGCATATTCAAAAATGCTCAAGATATTTCTAGATGTAGAATAGGCTAAATATGGTTGAGCAGAGAAACTTCTAGAAAAAGGGAATCCCAAGAATGGACAAAAGAGACAGGCTGTTCAAAAAGCTCTCGATTTAGAACTTCCTGTGGAGTTACTGAGGAATGTTGCTTAAAAAGTGAATTATAGCAGTCAGAGCACTTGATATCTCACACGTGTTGTCACCAAGTCACCCAGTGTGAATTCCCAACTGAACTGTACATTAAGACTTGAGAAATGCTGTCTGAGAAAGCTGCCATGAACCAGAGCGTATAGAGGGCTTATGTAGCCTGCCTCTTTTGCTATAACTTGCAATGATAATGATGGCAAAAATGAGTAATTCTGCACTGCATTTTTCATCTGTAGGTATTGATCCACCTCACAGTCTATAGAACTTTATAAAAACTGATGAACACAGAAAAACTGAAAATTGGCAAGAAAGTTACTTAATGCATGTATTGCCATGCATGATGGACATCATACTGTGCTGAATCAAAATAACAGGACAAGTCTTGTTCTCATTAATTTGGAAAATATTGCTGTTCCTTCAATACACCAAGGATTTGTGTCAGCAGAGCTCTGTGCAGCCCTGCTGCACAGTGAAGACACTAACCTGTTACCAAAGACTACACTGGAAAAGTCCACAATGAAATCTTCTGGTATTCTGAAAGAGAAGAGCAAGACAAAACAGTTAGGTCTTTTTGTAACCACAGTTATATGGCCTTATCTGAAAAAACCCTAAATCTATTACAGAACACAAAAGATGTGCCAACATTTTCCATCTTCCATTGCTTGAAATTGCCAGCACTTACGTAAGCACTTCAGTATTGATTCAGTCAGGGCTCTCAAAAGGACAACCTATGTCTGTATTTCAAAAACCCTAAAAACTGTATTACATCTTCCCGTCCTACCTTGTATGGCAACAGTGTATTTCAAAAGAACCCAGTATTAGCTTAACTTCTCTCAGTAAATTCAAGAAAAATTTTACTGATGGCTCTGACAAGTGTAGAAGGCAGGCCAGCAATACATGCTTTCAAAAATCCCAAACTTTCATGTTTCATTTCATTTTCACCTGAAGTGTAATGAAGACAGAAGGAATTGCCCCCTCAGAATTCAAACAGAGGCCCTTGCAGCCAAGACTACTAACAAAAGGAGCATACATGAGGACTGGTTGAAGAGACTAACACACTCCATCCACCCTAAACCTCTCCACTCCTTCACCATTCCTCTGACACTGCTGTTGCCTTACAAACAAGCTGCTGTTGATTTTCAGTTCAATAGATCAGGCTGTGAATTGCAAAGACCGCAGAGCAAACACTATCCATTCAGCTGCCTTTGCCACAGGGACAGTAACCTCCTACTGAGAGGCAGGTTGGACAAGTGGGAGAAGTCACTACTGCTGCTGCCACAGTTAAATCCAGCACTCACCATGAATCAGTGCCCAGAGACATTACTCACCAGTGGCTCGAGACACACAGCAGTGTATTGAAGAAAAATCAAAGCAAACAAGGAAGTTATCTCTCCTAAAGAGCTTACAGTGGCTAACGACCAGAGAAAAAACAACTCATCAACTCACACAGTGGGAAGATGAAACAGCAGTTACTACGGCTTGAATTCATGAAGGAAGAAGTGGGGTTAAACCACATTTTTAAATGGTGCTTTGATAAAAAGGAATTCATTTTAGCAAGCACTAGAACAGTGCTTTTTTGGCTGCAAGTCTGTCTTTCAGAAGAGACAAGACTATTTCTGCAAACATTACTTATACTTTCCATGAAAGTGTTATCATTTAGCCCATCCTGACACTGACTGGATATCCTGTCTATGTAGTGGAATAGCTGGAGACAGGCGGCTGTAATATGATTATGATGATACCTATTACACCACTTGCTTGACCCAAGAGCAAGTGTTACTAAAACAGAAGCATTAACACCTTTGAGTTTGCATTATTTCTGCTGTGCAGTCAATAATTTTGCTAAAAATTCTTCGCTTCTCGCTCAAGCAGCACACAAGGCAAGTCACATACCACACAGATAAGACACAACATGGCACAGTTCAGCCTGAACTACAGATGGTAATCACTTGTCAAGGGAACATTCTGAGGAAGGGACTCAAAGGGCAAGAAATGTGTGACAATGTCTCAATCCCATGTTATTGGCCTGAGTCACAAAGTCATTAAATAACCTGAGAGGGGAGGGAAAAAAAACCACCTACAATTTAATGTGAATTTATTCCCACTGGCTCAGCCACTCAGGCTAAGAAATAGGGAATTGCAACTCTTTTAAACCAGTAATATTGATCTACTTAATCAGAAGTGGGCATGTATTACAGCCTCTCTCTTCATCGAAACTAGAAGCCAAGATCAGGTACCTCACCAGAAAATTGAGAATTACATATGGGCAGAATTAGCTCAAGCTTCAGATTCATGAAAGAAACAAAACAGAATGCAAGAAGTAAAAAAAAAAGGTTACATGGCACAGAGCTCAAACCTTTTAAAAGAAGACAGAACAAAAAAGAGGGATATAAGCCCTTTTTCTGCCTTAAAAGGCAAAATACCTGCCCAAACACTGGATGCCAATAATGCCAAGACACCACTGTTCAACCAATGTAATATTCTTCACACACTTGATCACAGGATAGCCACTGCAGCAGGCTAAGTGTCTGAATGTAATTAGTAAGTGCTTTGAAAACAAGCAAGTATTTTATCTCCAAACCCAAGCCCATTGGGAAACGTAGGAAATGATGTTTTCCAGAGGAACTGAAGGTGCTGAAGGTGCTAAAGGTGCTACCAAATTTCTTACTATCACAGCTTGAGAGTAGAATAAGCTATCTAGTCTTCTAAAAGTTTAGCCACAAGGTGAAGAGAGCTACTCACAGGATGTAAGACTGTCAGAGATGGAAGCTAGGAAGAGTCCCCATACTGTGAGAATAATGGGAGCATAGCAGCAACTAGCAGCACATAAAACCCTCAAGTCTGCAAGCAGCACAATTGCCATTACCTAACTATTGCTGCTAGATCAGCCATATTAACCAGAACAATAAGATTAAAAGATTTATCAAGATATAAAAGATATAAAAAAGATCATCCAGACTGAAAAGTGTCTGAGTAAAATGTATGAATAAACCATTACATGAGAAAAAAACCCCCCAAACACAACCACAAAAGCGTAAGTTATTAAAGTGTGGTCAAATGACAAAGACAGGGACCTGGGAGTCTGCATTTCTAGACACAGCCCGGATAGTGACTTCTGACACTCCTATACCAACACTCTCCACTGCTCAGAAGAGGAATATTCACCCAGCCCCAGAGAATTTGGCATGGGGCTTTTAGTATTCTTCGTTATTCCCTAACCAAACGTGGCACATTCTGTTTGCACCTCAAAAAACACCAGCTCCCACTGGGTCAAAAGCAATTCATTGGTCTCTTAGTGACCTGTTTTAACCTGGGTGTGAACTCCATGATGTGGCAGAGGCTTGCATTTAAGCTCTTGAGACAAAAGGCAGGCCGAACTCCAGCACTGAGCTGCAGACAAAACTGTATCAACTTGCCAGGCACCATTCACCATGGCCCAAAAGACACCTTTCATTGATTACACCCCAATTACATCTGCAGTTTTAGTTTGCCTGAAGTTGCTCATAAAGTAAATCATGCTTAGGACTTAACTGCTTATGAGGAGAAAGCCAATGTACAGGTTAACGGACAAATAAGGATGAAAAAAACAGAATTAGAAACATATCTATTTCTCCTAGGTAGCAATCAGAATGTTAAAGAAATGTCCGAAAATAGTGTTTTAAAATAATAAAGCCTTGGTGCAGAGGTTTCTCTACAGAAGAAAACATCAACTGCTGTTATTCTCTCATTGCTACTGAACATAGAAATAAGGGAAAACCTATAAATACTACTAGCATCTAATATCTAGCTTTTAGGACATCGTCCCTTCAGAGATACTCGTGGAAGACTGATAGAGATTTTGGCAAAGGCTGTAACAAAGGTCATGGTTTCTTGGGTAATGGGCAGGAGAAATCACAGCTGAACATGGTGGTAGGGTTTCATGAGCGTTATATCATTGACCTTTCAAAGAAAGAAAGAAGTAGGGCAGTTCTTAGCTTCTGAAATGCTACCACTGTCTTACCAAACACTAAAAAATATTGCAGAGCAAGGTGGGGATGGCAGAGAGAAGGTCACTCGTATTTGCATAACCTACATTACAGACTAAATCAGATCATTCTCCCCGGCAGGTGAAATAAAACTGCTCATGCTCCGTGCTAAATCAAGTCTTACACAACACCTGTTTTTTTCCTCTGGCTTTACACGACGTTTGGCAACAGACACATTATATGGTACTTACAGGTAATTTTTATACCAACTTTTTTGTGTAAAAAAGTTAATTTAGGGAAGCAATTACATAAAAGCCATGAAAGAACATACTTTAAAAGAACTAGTGTAAACAGGCATACCTGAGCTCCTTCAGGTCTTCCTTAAAAACCTAAAAAGACAAGGAAGATGAAATTTTACATGATATAGTCTTAAATGATCATTTCTTACCTACTGAATCAATAGTGGTTACTTATTTGGTATCTCTCTCCAAAAATTTTAGTCTCGAGTGCCAGTAGTTTTGAAATGACTGGTGATATATCGAAAAGAATTTTCAGAAGTGTTCAATCAAGCTGTGATTTAAAGACCTAAATATCTTAGAAGCCTTTATTTTTCAAAGCAACATCTCTGCCACTTCTTTTATGTAGCTATTCAGAAACATTTTTCTTTTAGAGTAACTATGTGCCCTTATTCTCAAATACGTTTTGCAGTAACTTGTTTAAACTATGACAAGAAAAAGGAAATGGCAAAAGATAAGGTCTGAATATTAAAAGCATACTTCCACTACATTTCCTGCAATATGGGAGCTTTCCCAGTATGCCTGGGTAAATATGAAGCTGTATCTTAAACAAGAGGTACTGGAAACCCAGAAGTGGTTCACTCATGTAAAAAGGAGAAAAGAAAAAATGTAAGTTAAAGGAACTTAAATATGAAGAAAATAGCCACGAAGAAGGGATACGGGCTGGGAACATGGTGGGTGTGTACATATCCACACCAAACATCCATAGCATAAGTGGAAATTGCACTTTCTTCCAAATTCCACTATATTGTTCTGGCCTTCTTTCCTCTATGGCAGAAATATGAACAAAGGCAAGCAAATAAATATGAGAAATTATAAGCATGGACAAAAAAGAGTAGTATGTGTGAACACCCAGTTAGAGTAAGAGAGAGTGTTGATGCCTATGAAATCACATTTTGCTATGATTTCTTAGGTGGTTTTAATTTATAAGTGAAAACAAACGTGCACAAAACCAAGATGCTGAAGCAGAAATATATACAGGAATCTTTTTCCTAAAGCTTAAGTATTTTTTCAAAAAGCTCACTCTAAATCTACCCAACAAGTGAAATAATAAGTTCCAGATTTTTAACAGTTTCTTCCAATAACCTTAACTTGGAGCACCATTTTTATATGCAGCTTCCCACCCAGGCAAATGAGATTTAGATGGTGACTTGTGTCTGACACAGCTTTTACCTTATCAGGGTTCCAAGTACTCCCAGAACTTACTTCTTGTTTGAAAGTTGATAAGGGGAGTCTCAATGCTTCTCGGAGGAGGGTGTACATGCCAGAAATGAGGAAAGCAAGTTGCTCTTCTGAGAGATTAGCACTTTCTGCGATCAGCCTGACAGATTCCTTGCAGTCTTTTCCTTCCAATGCATTTACAGTGACTGTGAATAAGAAAGCAAAGCAAGATCCTTAATTTACTCAACCGTGTAGCTCTTGATTTTGATGGTCAAAGGTGCCTTGAGAAAATTCTCACCACAGAGAGAAGCCTCACAGACAAAAATGAAATCAGTCATTGAGACAGTGTAGCAGAGCTTGCAATAACACTGGCTGGATAACCCTCAGACACTGTTACATGCAGTTTTTACATCATGAACGGAGCAGACATATGAACCCTTATCTCATTTTTTACATTAGTCATTGTTTAGCGATAGACCAACAGCAACATCCTCGAAAAACGAACTTGGTGCAAGCGCAAGAGCAATTTAGATACATGGTGTTGAAATCCATCACATCTTCAAAGATTACAAAACCTTCAGAGGACAAACTGCTGCCCTGCAAACTGTGAGTCACAGGCCAGCAAAAGCTGACAGTGATGGGAGATTTGTGCCAGCTCTGCATAACCTGGAGGGAGGCTGTGTCCACCCACTCCAGGGGGATCTGCACTGGGGTCACTGCCCTGGCTCCAGGCAGTTTGAAGCACTGTCTGCCCCCGCTGCGGTAGGAAGCATATATTGCACATCCAAAAGCAGGTGATAATTTACACCAAAATTAAACCCAGACAGTCAGGCTTCCTGGCACTCATAAAGCTTTTCAGTCTCTGTGTCCCTGCACTAGACAGCAAATATGGTTCAACATGTGTATTTACTTCTGTCCCAAATGCCTCTGCCTATACACAGCTTTATTGTTCCAAGTATTACAAGGAACCCCTGAACACATTGCTCCATGTCTGCTAGTGTGCAGCAACACTAGTTCTAGAGACAAACCAGCTACCAGGTGTTTTGAGTCCTTCAAATCAAAAAGAAAATCCCTGACAGGATGTTAGCTGAGACAACATGTCAGGGTCACACCATGCTGGGCAGCAGCTACCCTCCAGCAAGCCGTGATTTCGCTCTGCTAATCAACTATTCCATTATTCCATGATTGTTTTACATACCCTAATTTACTGAACTGTGTAACTCTTGATTTTGATGGTCAAAGGTGCCTTGAGAAAATTCTCACCACAGAGAGAAGCCTCACAGACAAAAATGATATCAATTATTGTCAATCTTACAGCCTCAACCACAATAGGACACCTGCACCTTGGGGTTGCTGTATTGTGTCCTGCACTTTATGTAGATGCCCACGGGGTCTCTGACTGCCACACACAACCTGACAGTGACTGGGCTGCTGGCCCTGGGGCACAGGGATGAGAGGAACGACTTCAACAGCACTCAGTTGAGTTTGGGGGCAATCCACACCTGCAGAACTCTGTTCCTCATTATCACAGATTTCACAGAATTGTAGAACACAACGAATCAAGCCCCTCATTTTAGTCAAAGCTCAGCCCTAGCTTCCTGTCGGGAAAAGCAATGGGAAGTGCCCCAGGAAGCTGCAGCCTTGCAGCTGCAGTCCCCCAGCTGTCACAGAATCACAGAATGTTCTGAGTTGTAAGGGACCCAGAAGGATCATCGTGTCCAACTCAGCCTTGCACAGCACACCCCAACAATCCCACTGTGTGCTTGAGAGCATTGTCCCAACACCCACCGAACTCTGTCAGGCGGGTCCTGCGAAAGGGCTTTCCTGGGGAGCCTGTTCCAGTGCCCAACCACCTTCTAGCGGAAGAATCTTTTCCTGATACCTAACCTAAACTGCCCCGACACAGCATTATGCTGTTCCCTCGTGTCCTGCCACTGGTCACCAAGGAGGGCATCAGTGTCTGTCTCTCCGCAGCCTCTCGTGAGGAAGTCGTAGCCAGCTATGAGGTCTCCCTTCAGTCTCCGCCAGGCTGAACAGTCCGTATGGCCTGCCTTCCAGGCCTTTCATCATATTCGTTGCTCTCCTTTGGAAGCTCTCTAATAGCTGTCCTTGCCTTCCCGTGAGGATCCACGGCTTCCTCGGGGAACGCGGCTCCTGCCCACGGGCTCTGGCTGGGAACCCGCCTCGTCCCTCTGCGGGGGTAGAGGGACCCTTCCGCGCCGGGGCGGCGCCGCGCGGGCCCCGCACGGGCCCTACCTTTGAGGAGCCGCCGGAAGGTCTCCTTGCCCACGTCCTGCACGCCCCGGGCCATGGCCTCCACCTCGGCCGGCACACGCGGGCCCAGGAACCCGCGGCCGCCGCCGCCCTCGCCGAGCCCCTGCGCCGCCCCGGCCGCCATGGCCNCCTCCCCGCGGCAGGGGGCGCTGTGGGGGCGCGGCGCCGGAAGGAGCGGCCGCGACAGCGCGGCGCGTCCCGGGACCGGCCGGTGATGGCGGCGCCGCCGACGCCGTGTGCCCGAGGCGCTCCCGCTGCTGCCTGAGGTGCTCCCGCTGCTGCCCGAGGCGCTCCTGCCTCCCCCGCGGCCTCCGCCATGACCGAGGAGCCGTACGAGAAGTTCCTGGCCCCCGAGGAGCCGTGCCCGCTGCTCTCGCACCAGCACCCGCCGCGGGGCGGCAGCTTGAGCCTGAGCGAGGAGGGCTGCCTGGACGTCAGCGATTTCGGCTGCCAGCTCTCCTCCTGCCACCGCACCGATCCTCTGCACCGCTTCCACTCCAACAGGTCCGCTCAGCGGGTCAGGGCGGCCGGGCCGGGTGATGCTGAGGGGCCGGGGCGGGCGGCGCGGAGGTCGCGGCAGGGTCGGGGCCGGCCCTGAGCAGGGCCGCGCATCCTTCCCCCGCTGCCCTGCCCGGGGCGACCCGGGCATGGCCGGGCTGCAGGTGCTCCGCGTGTCCGCCGCACGCCCTGCTGGGTTACCCTTCCCTTTGGCTTAGTCTGTGTTCGGCTCGTCACGTTACAGTTGACAGTGTGAGCTGGGTCGGTTTTTTAAGATGTGTTTTTTCGCAGAATCACAGAATGGTTTAGGTTGGAAGGGACCCTAGAGGTCATCTAGTTCCAACTCCCCTGCCCTGGGCAGGAAGACCTTCCACTAGGATCAGGTTGCTCCTAGCCTCATTCCGAGTTTCTTAATTTTTGAGATTTTGATCAGTTTTGAGGGCTGTGGGCACCTACAGAATGGTGTGTTTATAAGACTTAAAGGCAGGCCTTGGATGGACACCAGGCAGACCTTTAGAGATTCAGACTGACTTAGGCGGCTTGGTGAGTGCACTGACTCCTGCAGAAACATTTCCACCCCATGCTGCTAAATAAGGGCAAATTATTCTGCCTGTAATTTGTAGAAAAGGTCTATTCTAGAAGTGCAAATACACCTCTGCAAAGAAATTCCAGTTGTGTTCATAAAATCAAAACCACAGTCCTGCTTTCCTAAGAACCTAATTCTGCTAATGCATGTTATTAAGCTTGAATATAGCAATAGCTTTCTTTGAGAATAATCTATGAGATTTCAGTCTCCAACATACGTGTCTCCAACATTCCTGTTCCAGACTTGCAAGATTCTTTTATGGGTTATTAGTATTTCTGCAACACAATTATGAAGAGTGAATTTGTATGAAGTCATGGAAATTGCACTTTAAAAGTGTCATTCACAGGGGCAGACTCTTAATTATATGTTTTTAAATGATTCAGCATGAAGAGCCTTGATCAAACATGATACACTTTCATAATTTAGTTCTTAAGTCATAAGACACGAGCAGTATTCTTAGAAAATCTGTAAATAAAAGTGTGTTAGTCACCAAATTTGCATTTAATTAATTTTGTACATTTCTCTTTGTGTTGCCTTCCCAAGTGTGTTGCTCAGGTTTGCTCATTTTACAAGCCCAGGTTTGTAACCCAGGCATCTTGAGGTGCTGTTTCACTTCTCTGGAAAAGGACATGCCCTGTCTTGCGCTGATTAAGCCATTGCAGATGTGCAGCTCAATCTGTGGTGTTCACATAAGGCTTTCTATTTTTTAAAGTTAGGAGTAATTTTAATGTAGTTCCCACTTGTTAATCCAGTTCACCCCAGGGAGCACAGCAGGCTCCTTGGCTATGAGAAAGAGAGGGCTGACTGCCTGTACCCGGAGTATCTGTGTAGTTTGTTGGTGCTAGAGCCCCTGTACCTCACCTTTCTTTTGATATGTCTGGAAACTTTGTCCACTCTGTCTTTCCTTTCATCATTATTCCATGGATTCTGAAACTATATTCATGTTAAGTAATGTGCTGTGTCACCGCAGTCTTGTTCTGCTCATTACCAATGGATTGCCCTGCCCACAAGAGTCTGTACCAGCAAAGCCTTGCACATCTGTAAGGGATGCAGAAAGGGAGGCAGGGCAAGAACTCCTGAATCTGTTATGAGGAAGGTTTTGGAAATGTCTTTAGCATTGGATAAATTCCCATCTGGCCAGGTAGATAAGGGAGTAAATCCATCACAAACATATTTAGCCTGGTATGCAGCTTAATGAGATTGAGGACTGGCCTTTCTGGTGATAGGATTGCTCAGTTGGAGAGAAGAGTGTTTTTCTAGTTAGCCAGGCTGAAGTGGACAGGCTGATGGAACAGGAGTTCATTGTGTGGGTTTGTGTGGTGCATTTTAGAAGCCCTTTTCAAATTGTTTTGGCCATATTGCAGTGCTGTGCTGACTCATATTTGCCTCGACCTACTTTTCTCCAATATGTAAAATAAGTCCAGATATGGAGACTGATTTCATGAGCTTGTCACATTCTGGCTTACTCTCATTAGAGTAAAAAATCTGTTCTGTGAAAATTGAGTTCTCAATAGCTTTCTTCTAGCAACAGCTTCAACTAGCTTTGTAATGAAATAATGAGGTGAAAAAAGTGTTTAGTTTTGGCATGGTATCGTTTTCACACAGGTCACTTCCCCATCTTGCACTGTCTCATTCCAATAGCATGTCCAATGTTTCTGACATTCAGAGTTGTGAATAATAGATCCATAATGTGTTTCCTTATTAAGCCTTAATTTTGTGGGGGATTATCAACCTGAAATTTCTTTTTGACTTCTATTTGTTCTGAAGTAAAATTGATTAATTACTTAGTTCTGTTTATTCCAGTTTATATGGAAGTTGAAATATCCCAATATATGGAAAATTCTATTTTTAGATCAGTGTGTTTTAAAAACCCAACCAGCAGCATAAAAGAGCGATTTCCATACTACAGGAGTCATAGCTCTGGGGTAGAAACTGATAATATATCAAAATAAAGGTGTAATTGTACTAACTGTATGTGGATTTTTGCCTTGATATTTGTAACGTTGGTGTTGTTTATGTACTTTAAAAAACTATTTAAAAATAGAATACTTCAATTTACATAATTATAACATTTCGATAAAATCAGTGTATAATATCACTGACTAGCAAAGTGGAGATAGTTTTATGAGGCTTAAAGGAATTTCTTAGGACACACCATGCCAAGGTTTGCCGCTCTCTCATTGTGTTGTCGTGTTTTGCAGGTGGAACTTGACATCTTGTGGGACAAGCGTGGCCAGCTCGGAGTGCAGCGAGGAGCTGTTCTCGTCTGTGTCAGTGGGGGATCAGGATGATTGTTACTCTCTGCTGGATGACCAGGAGTTCACCTCTTTCGATCTGTTCCCCGAGGGCAGTGTCTGCAGTGATGTCTCCTCTTCTATCAGCACATACTGGGATTGGTCAGACAGCGAGTTTGAGTGGCAGGTAAACTGGTTCCACTGGAGATGTAAGATTTTCTGTAGACTATTGCATGCTGGATTCAGCTGTAGTTGTAAAGTAATAGAATAGAATATCCTGAGTTGGAAGGGACCCACAAGGATCACTGAAGTCCAGCTCCTGGCCCTGCACAGGACAAGCCTAGGAATTACACCCTGAGTCTGAGAGCGTTGCCCAAACGCTCCTTGAGCTCTGTCAGGTTTGGTGCTGTGACCCACTGCCCTGGGGAGCCTGTTCCAGTGCCTGACCAACCTCTGGAGGAAGAACCTTTTCCTGATATCTAACCTTAACTTCCCCTGACCTGGCATCCTGCTGTTCCCTTGTGTCCTGTCATTGGTCACCAGAGAGGAGAGATCAGTGCCTCCCCCTCCTGTTCCCCTCTTGAGGAAGCTGTAGACAGCTCTGAAATCTCCCCTCAGTCTCCTCTTCTTCTGAACAAACCAAGTGACCTTAGCAGTTGTTTCTTTGTAACTACCGACCATAGGAGCACATATCTGAATCTTCAATGATAAAAAAAAAAAGTTTTGTTTCATTGTATTCCAACCTCCTTAATCAGGAGGAGAGACTGAAGGTCAGCTCTCCAAAGAAGGACACTTGCGTGTTATGGTCGTTTGGTTTTAGGGACCAGAGTGTGTTTCTTGTAGCCATGAGCTTAGATCCTTTGTACTGAGGATCTGCCCTGCTAATGAAATCTGGTTATAGATACCTGATCTTACTGAAACTTTCTAGTTAAAGTGTAGAAACTCTTGCCATAGCTTATTTCCATCCTATTTTTTTTCTATGCCAGTAAAAGTACAGAGCTCATTTTGTCTCACCAGGATGGGAAAAGTGTGAAGGTGAATCACATCCTTTTCCCTAGTCTATGCTGGATGCAGTCCTTGTTGGGTATTTCTGGTTTGTGATAGTCTTCCCTGTTCAGCAGTTTTTCAAATGTGATATGCGTTTTTAATATATTATAGACCTAAATTGACGTTTTATATTAAAGACTTAATCAACTATGAATGTATACATACCTTTGAAATAGGCAACATAGGGCTGCAGAATTTACTGGGGAATACTTTAAAATTGTTTCATAAAGCTTAGTCAGAGCATGTAGACAGTCTTCTAAGGACAGTACAAGAACTGAAAACTGATTTCAAGGAAGCTCAAATCCTGTTCCAGAAGATGCAAGTGAACTTGAGACATGTATTGAGATCAGCTTTGAATTTCTGACTGGTTTAGTCCAGCTGCTGCTCTCGATGTATGTTATATCACTGAAGTTACAAGTGTGTGTGTATAATGCAGCCTGTAGGAACAACTCAGGTTGGATCCCAAAGATTCAGAGCTTTACTGAGTTGTGAAATTTTAATTGCCTGATAAAATTGGCAATTGCTTTGAAAAGAAGCCATTTCCTATGCCTTAGTTAGCTGACAGTATGTTTGATTGGTAACTAGCTTTTTTATTACTCTTTGTTTTTTAAAACAAGCTTTTCTTAAGAGACTTACTTGATTGGATTTGTAGGATTTTGGAAAGACTGTTTTGTAGTTCTTTATGGTGTTATCTGTCAGAATCTGAGCACAAGTAATCCAACAGTCTCACTTTAACTGGAAGTGCATTCAGAAATCACGTCAGTTGTATAAATGAAGCTAGGTGAAGTTCTCAGTTGCTTCCAGGCAAATGACAGTGATTTTAATTGAATTGTCTTGTGTAATTACGGAGTTTGGTAGGCATTACACACGTACTGTAAAATTATCTTCCTTAAACTAGACTTGTGCTCCAAAATGGGAAGTTTAGATTTACATTTGGATTGTAATGGACAATTTCCACTGATGGAGGAGGAAAATAGTTGAAATGCGACTTCAGTCTGCTGTTTTCTTAAATACAAATTTTTAAAAAGAGGATTGATAAGTAGAGAATAGTGTGAATTGAGTTTGCTGCACTTGTTGTTTGTGGAAAGATTCAAGGGAGTATTGCAGGTTTATGAGTAATTACAAAGAGTTTGTTAAAGTACAGACATGATCAATGCTTTGCTAATTTGCTGGTATGTTTTGAATTGTTAATAGTGTTAGAATGATTTACAATCTGCCTACTGTATTCTAAAGCTTTGTTCTTCTCTTGCATGTTACAAGTTGCCTGGCAGCGACATTACAAGTGGGAGTGATGTGCTTTCTGATGTTATACCGAGTATTCCAAGCTCTCCCTGTCTGCTTCCCAAGAGGAAAAACAAGCATAGGAATCTTGATGAACTTCCATGGAGCGCAATGACAAATGATGAACAGGTGACTTTTTTCCTATGTGAGAACTGCGATGTACAGAAGAAATTCCAATTAAAAGACACAACTTAAAGGCCATCCTGTTTGCTGTAGGTGTAAATGCAGGCCTGTGCAGTACTACTTGATTCTCAAAACTAAATCTTGTCCTTTGGATCTGTAGGAGGCAGCTAAAGGCCTACTCAAGTTTTCACCCTAAGTTTTTAAGGATACTCAAGGCTAGAATCATGATATTTGAGCATGTTTTATTCTGTCGGTTCTTTCTTTTTTCTGTCTCTCATTTAGAATCAATAATACTTCAAAATGACCTGCCTTTCTTTGGGTCCTAGGTTGAATATATTGAATATTTGAGTCGCAAAGTCAGTACAGAGATGGGCCTCCGAGAGCAACTTGATATTATTAAAATTATTGATCCTACTGCTCAGATCTCACCTACAGATAGTGAATTCATTATTGAATTGAACTGTCTCACAGATGAAAAACTGAAACAGGTGAGTTAAGGTTTGTACGTTTGACTTTAGGGTTTCAGCATCTGATTATATCTTGCAAAATCTTATGGTCTAGTGATCAATTGTTATGCATCATCATTAGATATAGAGAGAGACACTAGAGCACAATACTGTCAGTGATGGAAAACAGAGTTCAAATGCATATTGTATGTATTAAACCTTTACATTAAAGACTGGTTATATATTCTCACTATGTGTTAAGCCAGAGCTGGTGAGTGTGTAATGAGTTATGCTGTGGACCTGGTGCTGCTTATGGCACTGTACTCCACTTCATGACCATCAGCTAGCTGAGAGTCTTCATTTGCTCACCGAGTGTAAACTAGCATTTAAGACTCCAAAAGATTGGAATTCATTGGGGAAGACCATAAATTTCATGCAGAAAGGGATAGAGAATAATGCGTTTTAAAGATGTTACAAGATGAAAATTATAACAAAAAAGAGTGCCTGGCTGATAGGGTAGATACATCCTACTGTCTTCTCAGTCATTGAATTATTGAGGTGTTGTTGGGAAGAGATGCAGTGTCCAAATAAGCCGGTCTCCTCAGTGTTGCACCGATAATGATGATGATAAAGTTGAAAATGGAAAACATTCACTGCTTTTATGGGCTTGGTCCGTTTCATATTTCAAGCATTTTGTAGGTGTCGTCTGAAAGTAGAAAAGTGTTTTTTTATTTACACCTACTTTTCTTTGATTATACCTAGCAAAATAAAGGGTTTTGATACATTAAGTAAACAACTTAGTTCAGTTGAACTGGACTGATATTCCTGTTTGATGTTAAAATAATAACATATTGCTACATAGTCACAAACCTTACAGGCAAAAGAGGCTAGAACCCCCCCTCCAGCCCTCCCTACTTATTTTTCTTCCTTCCATAGTGAAATGTCACAAATGTTAACTTAGTTAAGTTCTCTGGGTGACTCCAGATGGCTTGGGATTTAAGCAGCCACAAGAAAATGTTTTAAAAGCCTGACTGAACTGACCCAATAACTTCATCATTATTAATAGGCAGATTGTGTTTTTTCCATGAAAAGGAGTATCTCAGTGCAGCATTTATCAAACTATAGTGATTTTGCTGCCTCTGTTCTAAAGGTGAGAAACTATATCAAGGAACACGGACCTCGCCAGCGGTCTGCAAGGGAGAGCTGGAAGAGGAGCAGCTACAGCTGTGCGAGTACCAGTGGTGTGAGTGGTGCCAGTGCCAGCAGCAGCAGTGCCAGCATGGTCAGCTCAGCAAGCAGCAGCGGCTCCAGCGTTGCCAACTCCGCTTCAAACTCCAGTGCCAACATGAGTCGAGCGCACAGCGACAGCAATTTGTCCACAAGTGCTGCAGAAAGAATCCGGGATTCAAAAGTAAAGTTCCTAGTTATGTATATCTAGCTTTAATTAAAGCTGTCTTAGCTCATGAAGCTTGCTCATGTGATCTTACCTGGGATATTTGTCCTGAAGGAACAGAGTACCTGAATTATCTAGCTAAACCAATGATCATAAGGAATTTAAACGTGTGTTCTTCCCATCACTTCTAACCGAAAGCCTGATCTTTGTGTGTAGTATTCTAATTCCTTTTGTTTAGGATAGGTTGAATGGGCTTGAAAGGGGCTTATGCATCTAACTTAAGAAAAACATTGTTTAAGAATGATCACCCTAATCTAGGCATAATTTCTGGACAGTAGAGACACCCTTGATTGTTTTTGGTTTTTTTCTCAACTAAAAGTTTCATCAGGCTTTTTGAATCTTCTTCAGTTTATTCTTCGAGCATGTCTTATGAGATTCCTTGGTGAGAAGGGACCCTCTGAAGCATGTTTCATTTAAAATAGTACTGTGGCACTCCTGTCCCCGTAATTTTAATTTCAAGTGTGAAGGAGAGGAGCAGTTCTTTCTTGCTCTTCAGCATCTTGGGTTTGTTAATGTAAGACTAACATTTCTCCAGCAATAAAGATTCCTCCAATCAAAGACTTGACTATGCAACATCACAGGGTAATGCTGTGCCTCAGGCTTCAGTTGTAGTAAATGGTCTTGATATTTTAATATCAGGTATGATTCTGGATGAATGTTTACACCACCTATGAGAATTCGTATTTGTTATTTTTCAGAGCAGATGTTATTTTGAGGTTAATTTATATTTGCCAGCTTTAGGGGTGTTTTTTCTAATTTACAGAACAAAATCTTATGTTTTGTCTCTTCTGTATTTTGACAGAAACGTTCCAAGCAACGGAAACTCCAGCAAAAGGCCTTACGGAAGAGACAGCTGAAAGAACAAAGACAAGCTCGTAAGGAAAGACTGAGCGGATTATTTCTTAACGAAGAAGTGCTGTCTTTAAAAGTGACTGAGGAGGACCATGAAGGAGATGTGGATGTTTTAATGTGACAGGGGTGAATTTATCAGTGTTCTTTCTAAGCCTTAAATGTATTATCCTTATTGTTTACATATATTTCTTGACCAAATTTTGATTAGTATTAACAATACAAACCAGATCTTTTCTCAAGTGTAATTTTGCTAAGAAGGTCTAAGTATTGAGTAACTTCAGCTTTTTGAGACTAATTTTGCAACAAAGAATTCAGAAACTTATTTGTCTTCTGAAAAGCTGCTGAACAGATACAATTTTAAGGAAATTTGAACTTGGCTAACATGCTAACTTACTTGCACATAAGTCTAGGGGTGCTTTTGGATGACACAAAGCATGCATTACTATGCTTCAGCTTTTTTTGTTTTATTCCAACTTAGAGTTACTATTATACTTGACTTTTTCTGTCTTCCTTTCCCATTATTAGGAAGATTGTTTAGCATGAAGAAAAATCTTTTGCTCTATGGGGTTTTCTTCAGCCTTGCTCTTGATTTGTACAAAATCAAAGTACTGTTGATACTTTTCTAAAAGTTACGATTTAACTACATGGAAAACAAGAAGCAGGACATCTAATGCAGAGAGTCTGTAACACAAATACTGCCTAATAATGTAGTTCTTAGGAACCAACTAAAATTTAAAAAAACCCCTCAAAATAATTGCAGGCTTAGTCTTCAGAAGGTTATTTTGCTGCTCAATATCTTATGGTTGTTACTAATGGTTCACCAGTACATCCCTAATATTTCTGTGAAAAGATTCCAATAAAAACACATTTATGCTTTGAAAATACACTAATCTGCAATTAAGTTGTCTAGGACATTACTTCAAATAGTTAAAAACACTATTGGAAACAGAAGTGCAAACAAGTGGCACACAGCTTCAGTGGTTTTCTTCACCAGAAGCATATCTAAATAGATTCATATTGTTGACAGAACTAAATTAATGCAGCTGTACTTTTTAAATTGTATGTTTAGCTGAGATTGTCTTCTGTGTGGGTTATTACACCATGACGTGTATCAGAATTCTCCTTTTGTTGTCTATCAGCTTTTGAAATTTCTCATGATAAGAAAATTAGGTAAAATTGTGGCTTTCAGATAGGGAAGTAATAGTAGTTTCAACCTTTTTCTTAATTCTGACAATCTTTAAGCTGATTTTAGTCTTTATCTTGGAACTACTTTTATAGAACTCCTTCTCCCCATGGCTGAGATAAAAGTGATAATTCTAAATTTTAATGGGAAATTTAAAAGATTATAAAAATATTTTTGAGTTCTGAGTTTAGGAAATAATTTTTTATTATGTTGATGCTTCATTGCTTTAATTTTGCTCTTGAATTAAGGAGTTTGACAGTTTAGTGTGGCCACAGGTGTCTGTAGTTGCAGGATATAGCCCAATCCTGCAGAAGGCATGATCAGCTTTAGGACTACTGTCATTAATGTTCAGTGTCCTGCACAGACTTACTAGCCCTGACAGCTGAAGTATTTTTCTTTCAGAAGTGGCATTCCTTGTAGCCTCAAAATAAACTAACCAGTAAATTATCTGAACAATGGCCTCTGAAAGGGTTTTGATAAGAAATAAATGAGGTCCGTAGTCAAACTGGTATGTTTGAACTTACTGCTGCTCTACGACAGGTCCCCAGGTTTGGCCATTGTCTGACTGAAAGCCAGGTAATGTCATTTTAAGCTCATATTAGCTATCCCATATAGCCAATTATTTGTCCACTAACCACAAGTGTCTGTTACCTGTCAGTATTTGCTTGTACTGCACTGTTGCTAGTTGATGCCTCCCTCCTGTATAATCAATACTGAAAACTTCTTAACAGTATACACTTTACTGAGAATTTAGATTGACTTAAATCTGGAGCTTCTTTTAAATATCTTGTATGGAAGATAAAATTTAATTGCTATCAATTTGGGTAATTTCAGGGTGCTGTTGCTAAACTCTTCTATGGTAGTGGATGAATTCATCATTAAATACTTCGCCATGGGTACACTGTCACAGTTTAGTACAACCTTTATTTTCTACAGTGACTTTGAAATGTGATTGAATTTTTTTTCTGAGGAAAAATGCACACTTAGTACTGTAGAGAATTGAAACTCTGAAGTGAATTGTAAGAAAGGTGCAATATCTCAGTGTGGTGGAGCATGAAAGTGTGTCACTTTATTCTGTTTCAGCAGTTATTCAGAATTTAAAATGCCTCAGGTTTTGTTGAGAGAAGACCCAGTTATTTTGATGAGGTACAGTTCATTCTGGTCACCTGTCTACTAGCTTCCAGAGATCATGAAGTGAGGGAGGATGGTATTTCCATCATAGTGGGAGCATGTAAGTATAAATTATTCTAAGTGATTAGATGGGTCCAGTTGCTCATCTGTTACATCGGACGAAAAGGTCCTGGGTGCCAGAATAGCTGATTGTGCTGCGTTGTCTCCAGCAGGTACTTCAGTCATGTGTATGACAGTTAAAATGATAGAAGAGAGTGGATTTCCAGGGATTCCGTGCTAATAATTTATAGCTCTGTGATCTCATAGATCCAGGATGCTCATAAGAATACAAAGAATACAAAACTCTGAATGTTCTGGTAAGAATGCAGAATAGCATCTTGCTTACCTTGAATGTTCTTTGCCAAGTACTCAGAGATACAATGTTGTCTTTTCCTGATCTCAGAGAATCAGGCCTGAAGTGACTGTGGGATTCAAGAGTTCTCACATACTTCTACACATTTGGGTTTTTTTTTTCCTTTTGCTTTCTCATCCTCTGTAGTTCTAGTGACACACTCATTTTGTGGTGGGGGGAGGTTTTTTGTCAGATTCGTGTTTTTTCCTGCAGTATGCTCAACGCTTACTCAGGAAGACCCTATCCCTGGAGGTGTTTAAAAGACGTGTAAATTTGGCACTTAGAGACACGGTTAGTGGTGGGCTTGGCAGTGTTAGATTTAGGGTTGGAGTTGATGATCTTAAAAAGGACTTTTCCAATCTAAATCTATGAATTTCTGTGAAATACCCATGGTGTTAGTCAAACAGTTGGAATGTCAAACAGTGAGTGAAATCTGGTCTTGCTGATTTAAGTTTTGGCCATTGTGGCTGCAGGTGTAACTACTGGGTTCTGATGAAGAGTAATAGACTGCTAAAATAATGCATCCTTATTGTGTTTTTTTCTTAAAAAAATAAATCAAATCCCTGCTTTTTATTAGTAGAGGAAAAAATGTCAGGCTTAAAAGCAACATAGAGACCCACAGGAAAAAGCTCATAGTTACATGGCTTCATGGAACTGAAACTGTGTCTGTAGGAACTTTGTACCCACTGCAATGTGAATATAATCAATTTACACTCTGTAATGATAAGAGTTTGCTTCCATGGTAACTTTTTCTCTAAAAAGGCTTAGAAGGAGCACTGAAAGTCTGATTGCAATAGGACTGTAAACAAGAGAGAACATTATTTTCTAATATGATTTTAAATATGAGGAAGAAAGCTGCCTGACAAACTTGGCTGATTTTTGTGTATCTAATGTCATCTTTTGTTAAAATATCTATTTTTTTTTTATCTGGGAAGCTGATAAAAAGATGGTTACAATGTGGTCAGTATGGGGTGCTTACTCAGAAGAGCAAGAAAAGTCTTTGCAAGACTTTCCTGGGCTCAAATTTTAGTTCTCATATTGTGGTTTGAAACCTGTGGTGATCATTCTCTGGGGAGAAAACAAACCAACCAACCTGCTTGAACTTACTTACATGCATTTACATCAGAGTGCATTTACAATATACAAAGATAAAAATGGCAATATTTACTGTTCATCTGTGCTGAATGGCCTGAAGCCATTTCTTTTCTCCTAACACTCTTTCAGCTTTGAAATCAGTTGATGCATTGGTCTATAAATATTAATAAACCTGACTGTTTTGGGAGCTTTTAAAGTTCATTCATATAAGCCAGAATTTCATAGCAAATGTTGTTAGATTTATTGGTTTAATGTTCTTAAGCTTACTGATCTTGCAATTCTTGGGCACAGAAAAGTCAACAGTTGTCCATTTAAGGATTGCAAAATTAGTTTATTAATCTATCAAGGGCAAATCTAAGTAATATTCAAAGTTTGTCTATTTTGACTGCTAACTGATGAATCATATTTACATTCTCTCTCATCTGGCTGACTTTAAAACATTTCCAAATGACAAATAAATTCTTCAATGTAAAAAAAAAAAAGGTAATATTGAAGCCTTCAATATAGTTAATAACCAAAGCAAGGGGAAGGTGGGGGGAGGTTGATTTTTTTTTTTTCTTTTTGTTGGGGGGAGAGATGAGGGTATAGATTAGAGTATATGGTATTGCTTAAATTTAGGGGTTTTTTTTCCCAAGTTCTCTGCTAATTGTATTGCTAAAATGCACTTTTGTATAGAAAACTGTTCTCTGTACATTCTGTATCTACTTTACACAATGTTTATAGAGATTTTTCTGAAGTTGTGAAGGATTTACTGAAAGCTCTGATGCTGTTGAATTCAAGTTTTCATTGTATTTGAAAATAGTTATGTGCATAATGAAGTACAGGTCGGAATTAAAATTAATGATATAG
This sequence comes from Cnemophilus loriae, assembly GCA_013397755.1. NCBI lineage: Eukaryota > Metazoa > Chordata > Aves > Passeriformes > Corvidae > Cnemophilus > Cnemophilus loriae. The sequence continues at coordinate 13,776 of VZTF01000382.1, read as the reverse complement.
CAAAGATATTCTTATGAAACTATGTGGTATCTTTTTCAGAGCAGAGGGATTCATATACAGGACCTGCAGAGTCACTGTTCAGGCAGAAAATACAAATAAAGTGGGACATCTTAACTGTTCTTGATGGCAGAAAGCAAACTGGTCCCCCCTTAACTAAAGGGGTTTGTTATCCTCAAAATCTGACAAGAATTGTTTCACAGGGAAGCGATTAATTGTTGTGAATGATATAACCCAAGGTCATGTACTTAAAGCTGTCTGTCCTTTGTTTTGATTCCTGTGGCAGAGGTATTTTTTTTTAAATATGCTCAGCACCAGCAAGGACACGGCAGTGGCGATGGCTTTGCCATCACCAGTCTTTGAATAGGCAAAAGTGTGGACACTTGCCAGCTTGTATAAGTTGTGTCCCTGAACAAAATTTGCCTTCATAATACTGAAGTTTGAAGTGTAATATTGCAGAAACTCCTTTTTCCCCTTGGAATCCAATAAAAAAATCCTGAAAACCTGAGAAGAGAATAGCTGGCATAAGGATGTAGTCCTCAGTGTGCAGAAAGTTTCCTGCAGCATCTCAGGGATCTAAAACTGCCTTCTTTGTCTTGGCTATGGCTCATCAAACACTTCTGGGAGTTGATTCTCATCAAACACCGACAGAAGTTTAAACTGACCAAGGGTTGCTATTCCAGTTTCTGTAGATGTCCAGGGATGGAGAAGGACGGGGTGAAAAATGCTGCATATCACAGCAAGTCTTGTCAAACTGTGAGAGATCTTTAATTTTTGTGAAGAGAGCTGTGGAAGCTCTTGCTCTTGTGGTGCTATGCCTTCACCTGAGCAGCCTGCTTGTGTGTTTCTTCTGTTTTCACCCAAAGGTGAGTGACAGTGTGGAATATTTTGCAACAAAAAACAAATTGAAATGTTTCCAAGGACCTTGACCCACTGGGATGTTTGCTTGTTGTAAGGGCTGACGTTTCCTTGGACAGCACCCAGAAGCTGCAGGGAAGCTGAATCTTACGCTTTCTGAATCCCAGTGGCTTCCCCAGTCTGCCCTGTTGCAGCAGTTCATTATCAAGGTATCAGTTGCACAGGTGAGTCTGATGTGCTGGCAAACAGCTGCCTGTCGCCGAGGTTACATGGGCACAGGCAAAGATGTTATGAATCCCTATTAGTCCTCCTTAAGCATTTCTTCATTTCTCTCAAGTGTAGCCAGTTTCAGTGCATTGAGAAGGTCTCATTGGATGGCCAAACACTATTGAGGCACAAGCTGAATGAAGACTTCCACACTGGCAAAACAAATTGATAAGCTTGCTTTACTTAATTGACAGGGAAAGGTGTCATTGGCTATGGGCTTGCTGTCCTCAGCCCACTCTTACTCTACTGGCCTGAACTGTACACTTCATCCAAACATTTTCCAGTACAAAACTAGTTACAGTTTGGTTTCCTGAGATCCTTTGTATGTGTTTCTAAAGATCCTGTGCCCTACTGGGTAGAAAACATTTTTTCCACCTCCTTCTACAACATTCATCCATTGTAAATTGTTCTCTAGTGCTGAAATAAAATTTAAATTTAAATCCAAATCCACATTTCTGTTCTGAAATCTCATTTCATGCTCTTTCCTCCATGCTGCAGTGACTTACACCTGGCAACATCACTGGTGTAAGAACATATTTCTCATAATGTAGAACACATTCCTGAAGCTAAAGCATGATAATTCATCGTGGCATTAGATTCTTTCTAATCCTACTTCAGTGGAAGCAACTGCAGTATGGCCACAAAGTTTCTCAAAGAAGGAGGATTTATTGCAGTAGCTGATGCTGGAGTTTGACCCCGCTGTGCTGATTCTCATGGCGGTACCTCGGCCCGTCTGTTGTCACCAGGGGGAGCACTGTGGTCATTTACTGGGTTTTAAACTACAGCTGCCAGCGTTGCTTTCCTACAAACCTTTCCTTTTTTTCTGTTATGTCCTGTTAAAAGATGTTAGGGGGATTTGCTTTTCCTCTTATGATGTTTTTGAAGTAGGGATCTGTCTGTTAAGGGTCAGTTTTACAATAATGACATTTCTGGGGGAAAGGGTGGAGACTTTCCCAGACTAAGGGAAAAGTTAGCTTTTTCTATTCATGGTGATTGCTAATTCTTGCCTGGACCTGCTTATTGCAGCTGAAAGGTGGAAGTACACTCATGTTTACTGTTAACTTTTGTATGCACTGTGTTGCTGTTTAAATTTCCTGGTTTCTGTTTTGAATTCAGACTTCCTCACTAGGGGCTGAGAATTTTGCAGTTGAAAATATTAGGTGCTGATAGAAAACCAGCAACCAGCTTGTAATGTGCTGAGTCTCATAATGTACATAGCTGTCTGTCCCTGGGAGGCAGTGCAGAAAAGATGCAGCTTGACTAGCTTTATTTTTTTTTAAATAACCTCTGAATTGGGCTTCCTTTGGAGCAAAGGAAAGTACTGCTTCAAAGGGAGTTGCTCTGTAGTGTTTCTTTTTCTCTCTTTGCTTGTCTGACAGTTATTGCTGCCTTTCAAAAAGCTTACTAACACATATAACTGCAGAGAACGTGTGAGGAGTTCTCCCTGGAATCTTGGGTTCATTCTTGGAAGTCAAGCTTTTAATGGTTCTGTGCAGAACTAGGAAGGCTTTGAGCACTTCTATGTGATTGCAGAGCCATCCTCTGTTGTGTCAGTAGCTGTCATAAAAACAGTAGCAGATTCTAAAGTCTTTACCTGTAGGATATTTCCCCTAGGGAAATGTGTGCCCAAATAATCTTGAAAGGAGGGGATAAAGTTTTAAATCATCACAGAGTAAAGAGATTTAAAATGTGGCAGATAGCTGTTTATATCTACATAGCTTGTTTTTTTTGACACCTAGTTCCTGTCCATACTTCCTGAAAACAGTAAGCTGTGAGTACAATATGGCAGTTCATTGTAGGAGTTGCTGAAAACATAGTTTTAATTCATTATAGACCATCCCTGTTATTTAGGTAATTCTCATTTCATGGTATTTGTTTCCTTTCTTAGTCGGCTAAAAGTTGACTTAGTCCTTGCTTTCTTTGTTCAATGTAGAAATAAATAATTAGTCACAAGGTTTTGTTTTACTTTCCGTTGTGCCTAGTAGGAGCAAAGGAACAGCTGAAATTAGTTCATTTTAATAGCTGGTCAGTTTTCAGGTATGGACAGCATCTAGACATAGATTTAGATCATTTTGTAGGTTTCATGTCTCCTGTGTTCCAGAGGTTTTTACAGATGCAATGCACCAATTATGATCTTGAGGAGCACTGGAAGCATACAAGAACTGTGATGATGGGCATATGCTTTGAGCAATAAATGCTCTTCATGCAGGGCAGGTTTGTGCATGTCCAGAGATTTTGTTCTTGGTCTTGTTCCAAAGCCAGAGCACAGTGGTGTGTTCACTACCTGGCTGGTACTTTCTGGCAAGAGCAGTGTCAGCTGCTTAGCAGTTACTACAAATTCTTTTTGCTTAGGATCTCACAACTCTTGGGTGGTTCTACTTTGCAACTCCTCTCTGCTCTTCTAGAACATAGACCAGTTTGGGGACCTCTGTATCCCATCTCTTTGTTACTGCTGAACAAAGCAAAAACACTGTGTGGTAGGAGGGTCTAAAAACTTGTGATTATGGTGAAGTGAATTTCACCACACACTCACAAGTATATTTATTATATTCAACTAATTACTCCCTGCTGAAAGTATAATTGAACATTAAAGTTCATCAAATTGTCATGTATTTATTTCATGTTTTTTAAATCACGTTTCATATTCAGCCAGCTCTGCTTGGGAATAGTCCCTCTCAGGTAGTACAGGGGACTAGGGCCTATCATGTCTAGGATTGGTGCAACCTTTTACCCTTGGTAGATGGAAACGATCACTTCAGCGACAATTTATATTGACTAATTCAGTAGGCAGATAAAAAAATGCATGAGTCTGTGCAAGTAATTTTATTAGATTCAAGGTGAGGGAAAAATCACCATGGTGATAGCAAGCCTTTATGAAGTTTGAACGAATATTTTTTTCTGCTTAATTTTTAAATAAGGTGAGTTTATTTACCAAATAGAAAGTATTCACAGTGTGTGTTTGACTTATAAACATGTTGCTCCCCAAATGCATGCACTTCCTCCTGTAACGATTTAGGTCATAAAACTGTTTGTAGAAGTTACAAATGTTAGCCAAGCAAAAATGAAGCAGTCTAAAATCTTAGCACAAACCCATTTGTGGACTGATAAACCCATTTACAGACTGATAAAATGAGTGTAATTTATGGTCGAGATACCTTATTGGCATATGTATTAAAGTTTGGGGATATGTCTATTTTTCTTAGTATTGCATTAGCTGTAATTTCTATGTAATGCTTCAATTCATTTATATATTTGCACAACAGACTATCAGATAAAAAAGTGCCAAAATGTGTATAAGGAGGTCATCACTTTAGCTTAATTGCACACAAATTTCCTGCAGACTCTGATGCTTAAGACCAATAATGAGACTGCTACAGCTAGAATAAACGCATTAGCCTATAAATTTAGAGCTTCTACCTGCTTTGTAAAGGGAGAATCATCTCTAAATGAGCCTAGTAACATGGATTTGTGATTAATCATTTTACTTGGTGACTCATCTATGATCACAGTACAACAAAAATGTCATGTTTGCTTAGTGGCATTAGCACAATTTATCTTCTCTGCATTCAGAGAATTGCCTTGTTGTCAATGTGGGACTGGGAATACAGCTGAGGAGTACTTTTGTTAAAGGACTTCTGATGTCACTTTATCTAAAGCAGAGTATAAACAAACAAACAAAAATTTTATAACTGTTCCCTCCTTGAAATTTAATTATTCTACTTGGTGAGGCCAAACCATTTGCAGTAATGATCTTGAATCTGTAAAACAAAACTAATTTAACCTTGAAAACTGGTATTATTCAAGTTGTCTCTGAATTTTTCTTTTTAAGGCCATCTCTACAAGTTAACACTGATTTTGAGACAGCTTTGCTTTCCTTGTTGCAGAGTAAACCCTGCTCATTACTAGAATGCTCAGGGCCCATGGACTTGTGGATGTCAAGTTTGCATAAGTGTTCTCTAACCCAGTCTTTCTTGACCAAGGGAAGGTCTTCTTTCCAACATTCCTCCACCCTGGTTTCCCAAGTCGGAGATTCCTGAGGGTTGGTCTTGTCAGTGAAGACAACACGAATGTGATGAAATGATTCACCTTGAGTATCAGAACTGAGCAAGAGAAAAGCTGACCCAACACCCTCAAAGGAAATTTTGGTTTAAAGAGCAAAATATACAACCAGAAGCTTTGGTGAGGATGAAGAATTCACACCTACCCTGTATTGCATAGTCAGTGTCTAAAAAGTCCAAGTTAAATCTCTGCACTAGGAATTAACTTTAAAAAAAAATCATTAATACTTGCATGTATGCATAAATGCAGCTGGCTTCTGATTATGCATTTACAGGTTCAGGGTTTCTTGTGACCGTGGAAGGTGAAAGTTATCTTTAAAGGAAGAGACACAGTCCTGCAATTTCGTAATGGCATCAGTGGAGCTTTAATGAAAACACTACCTACAGTGAATGCTTGCAAGCTTGGGTAATACATCTGGAGAAGGGCATATCCATGTGATAAAACCTGAATTTAAAGAAGAGCCAGGGGCTTGTTGCTGCTCCTGTGATAGTGTTGGTTTTTTCCTTCAGCTTCACAACTGATCCTGCTACCTCTGTGCCGTTTAGTGATGATCGATGTGAACATGCTGGAACTGTTTACATGGAGTGAGCTGAATCATTCAACCTAATATTCATTTGTTTGGCTAAAGCCTCTTTAGAGCCACTTGTGATCTGATGACTAACGTGGCACAAAGATGCTAATGCTCAGTGTATACATAAATCATTAACTACTTAATTTGGATTTGGAAACCTGAGGCAACAGAATGCTCCATGGAGAAACAGCTATATTTATCTCTCTCCATCCTGAACCACCTGTCTCCAGAGACCTGGAATGCATTAGAAAAATTAATGTAGTGACTGAACTAAATCTAGATACTCTGTTCCAGAAGAAAGCAGCATTTTTTGCAACTAGAAAGGCATGGAAATCTAGGATCTGTTCTGCTGAAACAACAAAAATTGACTTAAGCAGTACTGCCAGAAAAAGTAAGAATTGAGAAGAATCTGAGGCCAGCTATAATTTTTTAAAAAGTATTTTCGGAGGTGGTCTAGGTAAGAGTGTTTGTGTAAGAGAAAAAGGAGTTTTGGTCCCTCTTTGACTCCACAGAATAGAATTTGAAGTCTCGCTTTAAAGTGGGACCTGAAAGCCCCACTTCAGCAGTATTTCACCCCATTTCTGAAAGCATGTTTAACTACATTTCTTTAGTGAAGCATTTTGGCACTGATGGGGAAAGTGTATCTTCCAAACTGATAAACTCACTTGCTGGATGCACATGATGTAAACAGTTTTCTGCCACTGAGATTCCCCTTCTTGTCACTCTTGTCTTGTTCCTTCCCCCTGGTTAGTTAATGAACTGTGTCCCACTGACTAAAATACCATAAAGAATATTATTGATAATGGAGACGAATGGAACATGGGACTCTGTGCTGCTGCAAGCTTTTGAGGCTGCAAACTTCATAAAGGGAAATTTTGAGACTAGTTATATTTTTAGATATAAATTGGCAGTGAGAGGCATTTCACAATGATGTCAGTGAAAGAATTCCATTCTCTGAAGCTTTTGTTTATCTTGTGTTACTTAAACAGGTTAGATGCTTGTATTTAAGTATGTATAGAGCAGCAAAGCTGCTTCTGTACCAAGGCAACTTGATCCTATGTTCATTCCTGCAGGTCTAAGATGTGTTACTGCCCAGTTCTTAGAGACGAAAACACAATGCTCTGAGCTAACCTGGATTGTGACACATGTTGAAAGGGAAGTAGGACCTTCCAACATTCTTCCTGACATAATAATTTTGCTCCTTCTTTAAAACTACACTACTACCAGATTGGACCTGTTTTGTTCATTTGCGTTGTTAATTTGATCCTCTTGTGTAAAAGTATGGTAAATGAGAATCTACTGGCATGTTGTTTTGTTTTTTTTTCATTTGAGCCATGTTGTCACTTTGTGTTGTTAATGCTGAGTGTGAGTGTTTTCAGGAACAAGGATTTTGTTTGCTCTTCCAATAGAATGTTGTTTACCTGAATAGAAAGCTCAGCCCACCAAATCTGAATGTTAGACATATTTTTTTAGTTAGTAAAGCAGACATTAAAAAAATTATTTTGTTTTTAACATCAGGTGGCCTCACTTATTCCTAGAGAATCATTACTTAAATATTTAAGGCAGATTCTCTCAAACGGTTTGATAGGTCCTAGATAAAATGTTTGCTTCAACTTTAAATATATAACATCTAAACTCTACTCCTCCAGATCTTTATGGTACTATAAATTTGGAAAAGTGATATGCAAATAAAAAAAGTGTTGGAGGACAAACAGGAATGATCACATGCTTCAGAGAAATCAAAATCACTTCAATATAAGGGTTTTACCAATGTGCTTTTATTTAGCTGAAAAGCTTGAAAGTCAAGTTTAAGGGGCAAGTCAGTATTCTCGCAAGGACTTGTTTTACTTTATGATCTAAAACTTGGAGATTACTTGTCAGCTACATTAGTTTTTAAAGTCTGTTTTTACAGTGAGTGGTATATACGCTTTAGAAGAAATCGTTCTTTTCCAGGGATAGCATTTTAATTCTATTTCAAATATTGAGTGAAGAAAGCTCCAAAGAATTTAGTACAATAAACCATTGCTATGTTCAAGACAGTAATATAAGGGGTGTTTTTTTTGTTTTTTAGAGTTGCTAATAGCAACTTATGTGGCGAAAATAAGTACAGCAATTTAAAAGGACACTGTGGTAATGTGAATTTCTTCAAGTAGTTAAATACTAATGTCTTTCACCACATCAATGTCGGCTCTGCTCCCAGTCGAAAAGCTAAGGACAAATGAACTTACCATTTCCATTTGCTTTTTTGAATTGAAAGGTTTTCAGAAAACTGACAATAGCCAGTCTAGTCTGTAATTTAAACTTGATTTATTTGAATTAGTGAAATCTTCAGTAAATACATCTGGGTACACTTCTTAAATATTTCCCCAGAGAGATTAAACATCTATTTACTTTAACTCCACTAGTGTTCACAGACTTTTAATTGCAGTGCCTGACAAACTCCTCAAGAAAGGAGAAGTGAAGAAGGAGGAAGAGAAGGTCACTCCTGTAGAGAACTGTTGCCCTGAGTGGGAGCACTGGCTGCCATGCTCCACCTGCTCATCTGAATGCCAGGCAAGTGTGTTTGTGTGGTGGGAAGTGCAGCTGAATCATTTGTACTACAGGTTTCTTTTGTACGTGTTGATCGGGAGAAGTGTTTGTGTTCTTCTGAAGAACTTGACTTTCTGTGTAGTGTTCCTAGCTACTTGCTGCATCTATGTGCACCTAAGAGTGGCTGCACTCACGTCATCCACCTTAATCTGTGTTTGGGGTGACTGGTTAACAGAAAAACGTTTAAAGCAAAATGTTAAATGGGAGTCCCATGTGTAGTGTCAATGTGGCCCAGACCTGTCAGTAGAGCTTGGCAATAAAATTGAGTAATTGCAAAGTACATCCTTGAGGTGGAGTTCTACCCATGTTAAAATCAATTTCGACGGTTTAGTTGATTTTAGCCTTGGGTTTATTTGCTCTTTGCTGCTGGTAACCATGGTATGGCATGCATGGTTCTTAAAGAAGAGTATGTGCTGTTGTCTTAGCTTGAGGCTTTATTGCAAAGACTGTGGAAGTTGACAACAGGATTTTTCCTACCCACAGCAAGGTCTGGACTTGGTGATGTCAAAATGGAAATAAAAGGCCTATGCTCTGTCCTCCTTCATCTCTGTAGAGTCCCCCACTAGCTCTCTCTAAGCCATCCTGCTTGAAAATGGCAGAGACAAGTGCGAGTAATCTCCCGCACCACTGGCATTGCTGCCCTCTCAAAGATAATGCCACTGGCCAAATGTCTTGGATTGACCCAGAAGTATTTTCCAAAGTCCACCTTTAGTTCTCTGTTTCCTGCCATTGCTGCTTCTTTAAGGAAGAAAGAATTCTAAAGGAATTCTCCCTTTAAAGAAGTAGTATGCTGTCTGCCTGTTCCCTAGTAAACTCAGCAACACAAGTAAAGAAAGTGAAACACAAAAGATGCCTTTTGAAACAGAAACAAATTGCTTAAGAAAGAATTCTTGCAGACTGGAGGCTTCTCTATCAATGCCTCATGTGCAATGCCCTCTCTCTGGCCTTGGGAGGCACATTTACAGACTGGATTCAAGGAGTGAGGAGCTGGCCTTGCCGATTCAGTGCACCAGTGCAATTGTCCTTGAGACAAGCCTTGCTTGGCTGCCATAGGCTCAGAATTGCCTTCGTGTGCCCTTTCAGTGTTTCTAAACAAATCTGAGCTTAACTGACAACATCATTCCTTACCCTGGTAAAATTTCTGGGAACTTTACAAGGGAAAAGGTATGGTCACTATTTTAAAAGATATATGAATTTTCTGCTATAATTAGGTAGAATATGGATATAGCATTATAAGTTCAATTAAAAGCATGTCAATAAAAGGCAGTTGTGTGCTACATAAAAGATTCTTTTGTTGGAAACTGGCCTGAGTTACGACTGTTTTATACACATTAATTTGCTTTGTACATACAGAATGGAGCTGATTGAACAGCATGATTGTCTGACGAGAGCTGAAAAGCAGCACTTGCTGTAGGTAATTTAAATTGAGCCCTATTATCATTTACGGATTTATTCTGCTTAGAATCAATAAGATGAAAAAGGGTCTGAAAGCTTTACACTAATGCTAATCACTTCTGGGTCAGTAACTCCTTGTGTTTAAGTTATGCATTTCTTCCCTGTATTCACAGAGCTGCTTGGAAAGTGAAATATTTTAAATATCTTCCACTGAAGAGAATCTTCCCACTTCTACTTCACAGAGCATTCAGCATTGATAAATATTTTGTTCTACTGAAAAAGTTCCCTGAGAGGGAAGTGACACCAGCCAACTGAACAAAAGAGATGCTCTGGAAAGAAGCTCAGCACAGAATGCCCTGAAAAATTTGTTATAAAGCAGCATTCTTGGTGGCTGGAGATTCAACTTGACCCTAGGATGCAGAGCAAAGCTGGGTTTGGGTAGGTGCAGTTATTTCACTTTCTGTTGTAGGAACAGTTTTATTCCTGGATAATTTATCTTTTCATTTTAGAGAAGTATCACCAGGCCCAACACAAAAGAGAAAAGCCAAGAGAGGCCAGAACCAAGATGATTTTGGTAAAGATATGCAATTAAGAGGGAATACAATGAAAGGAATGTATCTGCACAAAGCAGAAAAAAGGTAAAATAACCCTGAAAAATCAACTTGACAAATTTATTTGTCCAGTAAGACCTTGGTTACTCTCTTTGGTGCTGTGCTGGAGGGTTGTGTTTGGCAGCACTTTGTGCTGTGCAAAGCGGCAGGATGAGTGGTGCTCCTCTCCCTGAGGTTGTTGAGCTTTGCAGACAGGGCAGAGTGTGGCAAATGGAGAAATGTCTTGCCTAAGGCATGTGGAGTTTCAGGGGTAGAGTCAGAAGTAGAATGAGTCTTTCAAGTCCCAGGTGAGTGTCCCAGCCTCTGCACCCGGGTGCATCTCTGTTCAGGTATGGGAAGGTTAGTTCTGGGTGGTTAAACCATCAGGGCTATAACTGTAGACCATCACATTCACCACTATTGGAGCTTGTAGCAATGAGACTTGGACCTTCTTGGTTCTTGTTCCGAAGAGAATTGTTTATTGCAAAAATCTAGGCCATTTTATGCTGTATTCAGATGCTAAGTTCTCATCTATTTACATTCTTGTGAAAAGGTAACAATGTGCATTGGCTGCCTGCTACTGCAGGTGTTGCTGTTGATGCGCATTTCTAACCAGTCAGCTTTCTGATCATGCAGTGTTCATGCATACCCTTGACCAATCAGAACCCAAAACATGAGGTGACCATACTTGGTTATACAACTGTTGTGGTTTGACACTGGCTAAAAGCCAGGCACCGCGAGAAAAACCATTCACTCATTCTCCTCTGCTATAGTTGAGCAAAGGAGGGGGAAAGAAAAGGAGAAGGGCTCATGAGCTGAGATAAGGATTAGGAGAAACACTAAAGGCAAAACAGGTTTAAACTTAAAAGGAATAAAGCAAAAATTTATTAACAGAATTAAAAGAGGATCATGAGAACTAAAATAAACCTTTAGAACACCTTTTTTCCCCCCTCCAGACCCTCCTTGCTTCCCTCCAACAGTGCAGGGAGACAAGAAGTGAGGGTTTTGGTCAGCTTTTCACTCAAAATCTTTCTTCAGTTCGCTTAGGGAGAGGAGTCTCTTCTGCTATGCTGTGGGGTCCTTCCCACGGGAGACAGTTCTCTGTGAACTTCTCCAGTGTGGTTCCAATTTCACGAGTAGCAGTCCTGCCTGACCTGCTGTAACATGAGTCCCTCCCATGGGCAAAACAGTCATCTCAAAACTACATGGTGTGGGTCATTTTAGCTCATGAGGTGTAGTCTTTTAAGGATGAGCTGCTCTAGTTTGGAAGCAAGGGCTCTCTTTCTCCATCTCTGGAAACAAGGGTCTTCTGTCTCTGTTCGGGTTTCCCACTAGATTACAGTTTTTCAGGATCCACCAGCTCCAGTGTGAGCACCTTTTCTCATGGGCTGCAAGTGGATCTCTGCATCCCCCATGCACCTCATGAATTACAGAGAGAAAGTTTGTTGTATCAAAGTCCTCACCACGGCTTGCAGAAGAATCTCAGCTCCAACGTTTGGAGCACCTCCTCCACCTCCTACCTTTCACTGACCTTAGTGTCACCATGGTGTTCTCCTCTCGTGTCCCCACGTTTTCCTTTTCTCTGACTCAGAAGAAAATGGTTGTCCATGGGTTCTTTTGTTCTCAAGTTCTATCAATTGAAAAGTTCTTATAGGGTTTTGCAGCACTGAAAGGTTGCTTTCGTTCGGGCTCCATACTGGGGAATTGCTCGCCATGCCGTGAGATGGCCCCAGCCACGGCGCCTCCCCATCCCTCGAAAGAGCTGCACGCGGTTTTTTTCCTTTCTTAAATATGTTGTCCCAGAGGCGTTACCAGCCTCTCTTACTGGGTCAGCAGCATGTCCATCTTCAGAGCCGCCCGGGATTGGCTCTGCTGGACATAGTAGAAGCTTTGAGCCGCTTCTCTCAGAAGCCGTCTCTGTGGCTTCCCCTGCCCCCACCAAAAAACCAGGCTGTGTTAAACCAACACAACTTGTTTTCTGGGTTATGTAACTTGTTTTTTACTATCCTGTTAGAGGACTTCTTCCAGAGTGCTTCTTGGTGAACAAAAGTGACAGAAAGGAACAGAAGTGATCAGAGGCCTATAAAGCCTTTATTCTTGAAGATTTTTCTTATCCACTACAGAGCTGATTGCCAAATCTTCGTTATTTCATCAACCAAGTGGCTTTCCCTCCTCACGCTCAGTTTCCACAAATACCTGAGAGTACTACTTTACAGGTTTAACTTTTTTTTTTAAAGTGTTTTAAAAAACACATGTTAAACTTTTCTTGTATTAAAATGGGCTGGAGCAACTAATACAATCTCTTGCAGTAAATAGCTATAAAAACATCAAAGGTTTTGGTAACTGTTAGCTATATATTTTGTAATGCCTATTGTATTTCCATTTTGTTAGTTCTATTTAAAGAGCAGTATTATCATGCCCCATTTCCTGTAAGATAGTTCTATTTGTCTGCTCTACAGGAGGTAGGAGATTTTAGGTCCAAAAGAAATTATCTCTCAGTAAATTACTCCTAACTCCATTACGGAATACTAAGCACTTTTCCCTTACTGTGTGAGCAGCTTGAAGAGATAACACTGCAATTTATTTATTTGTTTTGTCCCATATATATAGGTGACACACGAACTCATCTGAGCAGAGACAGTGATAACTGACAGGTACATTAGATCAGACACATATAGCAAAGTTTACTTTGATTATGTAGTAAGTGTCAAGATGTACAGTAGCTGATGTCAGTTTGATCTGCCTTATAGCATATAATGGCTTGTCTTTTTCATGGTTGAATGGACACTAATTTTTGTCTAATAAGTAAGCTATCAGTTGAGTGTTTCAGAGAGTAGACAGAGTTTTTTATCCTTCTGAAAGGGAAACCATTCGTGAAATTATTTTAAAATTTGTTTGGATTGCTTGTTGTATTCATTTCTCTCCTTCTAAAGTCCCCTGTTTACTCAAAGGTACTAAAGGTACAATATTTTCTAAAGACCTGCTGTGAATCTGTTGCATTGTGTATGAGACCTTTCCATATTGAAATAGTAGCAGAGAACAGAGTACTTTCTGTCTGTTTTGATGTATAGCTGCCGAACTGCAAAGTCTGTATGTAACACCTTCTAAACTTTAAAGGGAGAGAAACAACAATATTCTGACATTACAACCCCCATCGTTCTCCCCTGTAGGTAATGCAGGAATTATCTAAGACTGTAATTTCATAGATTTGTTTTATTATTATCATGCAGCCATGATTTCAGTTGAGTTGTGTTTATGAAAATACCTTTTAAAAATGCATTTTGCGAGGCATATTAACTGATTAATAATGGACTTAAACAAACCTAACAAAACCAGACCCTCAAAATAACACTGGCAAGCTCTGGAAGTGAAGGGTAATATTCTGGGTTGTCTAACACGGCTTAGCTTCCTGGCACAAGGCCAGTTCTGTTGTTCTTTTGCTAAGCGGCT
>VZTF01000380.1:2070618-2112377 GCA_013397755.1 Cnemophilus loriae | reverse complement strand
CTGCGGCCCCGCTCCCGAGCGGGCAGGGCGGAGCGGCCCCGGTTCGTGCGAGGCGCGGGCGCGACGGTCGCCGCGGCGGTCCCGTGGCGGGAGGATGCGGGCGGCGCCCGGGGTGCAGCCGGACCGGCCTTTCAAGCTCAGGAAGAGTCTCGGTAGGCGCGCCGGGGGCGCGGAGGGGCTGCGAGGGGGCGGAGGGACTGTGCGCACACCTAACACTTCTCTCCTCTACCCCGCAGCCACACGGCGGGAAGAAGTAGCAGGGATCCGAGCCAAGTTCCCGACAAAAATCCCGGTAAATCTCTGGTTTGTTATCGGAGGTTGTTGCCGCTGTTTCAGAAAAGAAGCGTGTGAGGGGAGGGAAGGAGACCTGGATATGTTAGGTTTTGCTAAGTCTGACTCTAAATTAAACAGGTAATTGTTGAGAGATACCTTAAAGAGAAATACCTTCCTCTCTTGGACAAAACCAAGTTTCTGGTTCCCGAGGAGCTGACCATGGCACAGTTCATAACCATCATCAGGTGGGTAGTGGATACTGGTGGGTTGGAGCTGCACCTGGGCTTAGCTGCTGTTCCCCAAGAAGGTATTTCCTAGTGTGCTGCTGGGGACATCTTGCTTCATTTGGTGGGTAGGAGGATAAAGGTGCTAGTAATGTAATGGCTTCCCTCTCTTGCAAGTGTTCAAAGACAATCAACAGATGTTTTCACAGGTGCATTTGGGGGTAAAATCTGGTCTTTTTTGGATTCATAGTCCTCTCCCTTCTCCCTAACTGTAGTGAAAAAAAACTATATAAGACTCTTGTTCTGCTTTCTTCCTGCCTCATGGACTGGGTACTGGGGCTCTATGATCTTGTTATGCTTATGACTGTCACTGCCTTGCTCTCTTACTGCACCTAGCTGAATTTGCTCAAGTTCAAAGCAGCTCTTGAATGTGAGTGAAATTAAATGTGCTACTAAATTGTTCTTTATGAAACATTACAGCAAAGAAGTCTCCCAAAATATTTAATATTATTTTCTGACGAAATATGAAAGCTGTGTTTTTCAGCGCACTTATCAAAGTATAGAAAAAGAGCTTTTTAGATTGTAACTTCTGTAAAAGATGCTTTAGGCTCTTGGACAGCTTAGATCCTAATCCTTGCATGTAATGTCTCTGAAAAGGACTTTTTTTTAAAGGTAGATTTTATAGTAAGTGTAACAGACTGGAGCTGGCATCCTTTACAACATCTGCATTGCAGAAGCTTTTGATTTCTATTCACATTTTTCCCTGGTGACTGGGAACTCCAAGCCCATGCTCAGTAGCACCTTTGGTGTAGCCATGTAAGCCTTTCCTCAGAGCACAGGCCTTTGAGCTTCCAGTTAACTTTCTGCTGATGGAGATATTAAACCACATAATAACTTTACATAGCATTTCTTGTACTTACTTCACGCGACTGCTCTGCTTAATGTATGTCATAGACTGTAGTTGAAACCATATTCAGTTTGCTAATGCTTAATCCTCTTTTTCTCCTCTCTTTTTCAATTAGAAGCAGGATGGCTCTAACAGCTACACAAGCTTTCTACCTGCTGGTGAACAACAAAAGCCTAGCCAGTATGTCCTTGACAATGGCAGAAGTGTACAGGGACTACAAAGATGAAGATGGCTTTGTGTATATGACCTATGCTTCCCAGGAGATGTTTGGATGCTTATTACCCACTGCCCAAGGGAAAACTATGGAATGCTTTCAGAAAACTTAAGATTGGGTTCATATGCTGCAGCAAAACAGTTTGCTCTGATTCATGCCTGTGACATGAACCTTGGAGATGCTCCTTCCAGTGTGAGCTCTTGAGCTCTGTAGTGGGGAGTTATGACCCAAAAGCTGGCAGGACCAGCTTAAGGCAGAAATGGTGGTACACTTTCCCTAGGTAAAAATTTGGATATATATTTTTATATTTGAAGACACTATGGGTTTGGTTTTTTTTCTTTTGAACTGCACCTCCACTTTTCAGCAATATCAGTCTTTGTTGTGTAACTGGTTTTTAAGGTTTCCTGGAAGCCTAGGTCTAAGAGTAAAATAAAGAACCTTTTAAGTACTGAGTTGAATGTTATTTTTAATCTGGGGAAAGACTGTAAAAATTTGTCTAGGAGAAGATCCTATAATAAATCTGGGAATTTGAGCTCAATGCCTTTTAAATGAAACACTGCTTGCACAGCTACTCTGAATTTTTGAATGAAATATCAAAGTTTAAGTCATGTAACCCATGAGCAAAACCATACCTATGAAAGGTTCATTAAGGTAGGTATCTGGGCTGTGAGATTAAGCAGTAGTGCTAGAGAAGTGTTGAATTTAACACCTGAATAAACTGTCAGCTGTTACAGAAAACACTGTCTGTGATATAGATAATTATTTGTTTAAATAAGCAAACTGATTGCTAGTCAGCATAACTGAAATGCAGATAGCAGGACTTGAAGAGTAATCAAATTTCAAGAGTTATTTTCTTGCTGCTGAATTTCGCTAGCGTGGTTACTCTAGATACTGTCATATCCATCCCCTACAGACACCTGCTTGTCAGGTACCCTGAAGGACTTCAGTGAGCCTTCTCTCAACAACAGAGCCAAATCATGTACCTTGTGATTAAGAGATATTCCAGTGTTTCTGGAAAATGTTGAAAGTATAAAAAATACCGTGTAGTAAAATGTTGATTCATCTTAATATACAGGCTAGGTTGCTACAAACATGTATTAAAGGAACACTTGACATGAGCCTTCGTCTGAAGTATAGCTCAAGCTGTCTTCCCTGTATGTTAGGAACGTATTGGAAAGTTGGAAATGCTCTGATCATGCATGATCAACTAAAAACCAGGTAATTTAAAAATCTGTCACAGTTTGCAGTTTATTAATCAACCTCTGGCAGCCTCAGTTTAGGACTGGTCAAATTGTTACAATATGATGCAATTCTTCTGTTCAGTACTAAACTGTAGAATGATTAATGTAGGAATTACTAGACTGCAAAGAAAGAAGTGTTGACAGTATTTAAGTTGTGCATAAGGAAGGAATGTGTGTGTAAGCTTTTTGCAGTGGTTCTCTTGCCTTAATAATCTCTTGAACACGAAGATCTGAGCAGACCTGGGTCTGAGCCTCTAAACCAGGGGATTTAGAGGAGTACCTGCCTTAGTGAAGGTGATGTTTGCCAACTCGTGTTTCATGAGCTGAGGAACAAAGAAATCATTGAACTGACCTGTGGAAAGGATAAGGCTATGCTGGTATAGGTTATGAAAACATGTGGGCTTGGGAATCCCAGAATCAGTTGCTTGGATATATTTCACTTATGCTTGTAATTGAAACAGTTTCCACTGCACAAATTGAACTCGAATAGTCATTTGTTACCAGCCCTTCAGGGAAGCAGAGACACCTGCTTGGCAGGAGCACCACACAGAAATGCTGAACAGCTGTGGGAACCTTGGGGTGGGAGGAGTAAGGGGAGACTTTCTGTGTTCGAGCTCTCTTGCCAGTCTAGCATTGGGCTAATATTTTGATTCAATGGCTCCTCTGTCTTCCTGTCTTGTGTGATACTTGGTACATAAAGAGAGAAGCGCTACAGTTTCTTGGCTTGAATGATTTTGTCTGACAGCCAGCTTTCTTTGGTTTGTAATGTAGGGGCTGAGGTGTAAGTATTGATCCCTCCAGCATTTATTAACATTAGACTATGATGTCTACAGGCTGAGTCACAGATCCAGCCAAAAAAGTTGCACAAGGAGAAGGTCAGTTGCAGGTAAAGAGCATCATTATAAACTTGTTTAAACTGGCCTGATAAACCTAGAAAGAAGTCCTGTGAACTGGGAAGGCATCACTGGGTAATAGTAATAGACTTGCCCAATGTTGAAGACAGGATATTAACTATCAATGACAGTTTTCACAAAGTCTTAATAAACTAGGAGTTACATGCCCAAATAATTCTGTTATCCTGCTTTTGGAATTGCTTTAGTGTGATTAGAAGGTTTGAACATAACCTATTCTCTCTTGAAGTGCAAAGAACAAGGATTAAAAAAGAAGCAAACAGAAAAACTTTGCTCTGACTGACATATGCAACTGAGATAACTGCAGCTACTTCCAATGTAGCTGCTGTTTGAAGAGCTAATATTTGCTCAAGCAAATACTTATTGATTAGAAACAGGTACATTTTTTTTTCGATGAAGGACACAATGCTGTGGTAAGCAGATTTTATACTTTCCAACGTGCCACTAATGTAAAAAGAGATGGCAGAGATGCCACTTATTTTTAAAAGTATCTTCATGATACAGACTCATGTTTATTAATATCAAAGATGTCCACTAGAGATCAGAAAACATTCTGAGGACATTTCTGTTTTTTCCATGGACTACCAGCTCAATCTCCGACGATGCTCAGTGCCCTGGCTTCAAAGCACTTATATATGTTTGTGGTCTGCTAAAGTAACTTGTTAGGTTGGGTCCCATGGCCCTCATCCCTTTATGGGACCAAGCACTGTGCCTAATTTTCAAATATAAACCAAATCAGCCTGAAGGATACTCAATATTAGAGTGGTATGAGGGCCCTTCTGGAACAGTGGTCCTTGAGGGAAGTATGTCCTACAGCCATCTACAATCACAGCTACAGCCTGTGCACAATGCTTTATGGAGTGCAAATTGACATTTGTTGCTGCAAGGCAAACATGATAACCTCAGCCTGGGCTTTAGCACACATAAGCAGCAGCAGGAGCTTTCCAAGCTGTTTGGATTTAAAAAT
Source organism: Cnemophilus loriae (assembly GCA_013397755.1). Classification (NCBI taxonomy): domain Eukaryota; kingdom Metazoa; phylum Chordata; class Aves; order Passeriformes; family Corvidae; genus Cnemophilus; species Cnemophilus loriae. The sequence goes on along the minus strand of VZTF01000380.1, from coordinate 2,107,640 downwards.
GACTTAACATTATGTTTTGGTAGAATAAATTTATGAATGGGAATACTAATCTTCTTGTTCAAGACAACAACTCTTGTGAACTTAGAGGGGCTTTTTATTGTTTTCCCATGCTAAGTATTTCCAGATGGTGGTAGTTTCAAGATAAAAATATTTTAATGTTTTACACACACTAAGTGACAGATGGTACCCTCTGCTGCAAATAAGTTGCTTTGTTTAGGTAAGATACAGTAAATTATGAAGGTAAAAGGAGATAATAGTATAGAATATAATCTTCAACATCAAGTTGCTCTGCTATATTCTCCTTTCAAGACAGCCTATAGAGAAATTATAGGGAAAAAACAAAAAGACCTAACCAGGACAGAAACATTTTTTGAAAACCAGTGTTCTAACTTATGCACTATGAAGTGGAGGAGGGGAGAGTGGGAGGGTTTCTGTGGAAAACCTCCAAGAGATCTCTGAAGGTGATTGAGAAATGTGATTTCATATATGTTACAGTGCCTATACACAAAACTTGTAATGGCATACATACTTCCCTCAAGAACCACTGTTCCAGAAAGATTTCGAGACAAATCTGAATCTTAAAATAGCCCCTTTTTTCATAGTTTTGAATCAACCCGTAAGAAAGGAATAAAAAAAAAAGAAAGAACCAAAACCAGAGTTCTGCCTATAAATATGTGCTTAGTTTCTTTAGCTTTTCTAAGGTGCTTTGTTGCTTTGTAATGTTAGCTCTACCCACTTTTCTTCCCTGATGATTTTAGATTGCTTCTTAGGAGTTTAAGTTAGCTACTACTTGTTCCTATACAGTCCACAACATGCAAGGGGCAGTTAGGTCCTATAATATTTATTATTAGTCTGGCCCTATTTTAGAGGGACATGAATATAACTTTAATAAAATTAGTAATGCCCTTAAAGGTTCTCCCCAGAAAGTCATATCACTCCCTGCCTCCTGTATTTCACGTGGTGCCTCTCTTGTGCCTGTAAGGTTCCTATGGCAGACAACTGTAGCACTGCAGTCCAGGTGGGTTTCGAAGAACATAGAACAAGTCTCAATGCCAGAGTGCAAAAAGCAGCACTGTCCTTTCCCCTGCAGTGGCAGACCCTCAGGAGGGAGGGAGTGTGCCTGCCTGGGTACACATGGAGCTTCCAGAGCAGGCACAAAGGGACCGAGGAGGGGCTGCTCGGGCCACTCAGCACTTACATCATGTCTGTCAGGGACTGTAAAGGGCCTTTATGAGGCTGCCTATGATTTGTTGCAGGGTGGGCTTGGCTGATGGTGTTTATTTTTGTAAATATTTCAAGACTGTGGCTTCACTTTCTTTCTGTGTATAACAGAATGGTCTGGATCTTAATCAGACCTTCAGCCCAAGCCTGTTTTACGTCAGAAATGCTATTGATTGAATGGTCCTTGATGCTGTTGACCAAGACATCCCTGTTAGACCTCAAATTTATTTCTTGTTCTCAAAAACAGAGCCAAGACTTTACAGCCTGACAAATGGATTTCCAGGGAAATCTTTAGGTCAGCTAACCAGTGGGTGAGGAGAGGGGAAGGAGTGAGCCAAGGGGTTAAGCATGCATGTCAGTGCTTCCACCCAAAGCAGCTGCAACCATGTACTCTTCACAAGCCTGCCTGTGACTGCCTGGAAAGCCTGAGCCTCAGTGTGATCTCACTAAGGCAACCCATTAGCTTACAGAGAGAACTTATGAGAAAGAAACACATGTTCACAGATGGAGGATGGATATAGCCTTTTCCTGAACAAAACGTGAACTCTGTCAGTGGAAAAAAACACACAGAACGGTGCTGAAAGGCAGACATGGCAAATAAAGAAATTCTATTCTTGGTGCTGGCACTACTTCACAAGGCAACTTGGCCCTTACTCTGAGAACTTAAAAACTTCATGTCAAGTGATGGATAGGAGTATGGTCTCCGTCTGACCCTTCTCCCCAAAAATGCTGAGCCTGTGCTCAAAAATTAAAAATCAAATAGAGATGTGAGCTGCATATTTGAATGCTGACTGGCTGAGGAAGATTAACTCATTTTCCAGCAGTTTGATGCATTAGTCACCTACAAAATAAGAGCCATCAATAGAAAAAACAGCTGCTGTGCTGCAGGTGAGGGCAGAATCACCAGCTTAGTGCAGACACATCTGTGCTGTCTAGACTGTCAGGGTAACCCAAGCATTGCAGGGGTTATGAAGCTAATTTTGCTATTTGAAATTAGATTGGTTCTGCTATAAACCTGTCAAAACTGTCAAGAGAAGCCTCAGGAGAAACTGCATTTTCCTAAGAGGCAGCTGGATTTGGTTTAACCCTCAGCTCTTCCCAGCCATCTTCATGCACACTGACTTTGATCCCATTATTTTTTTGGAAAGGCACTAGGCCTTCTGTGTTTGCAGAACCTGGGTTCCAAGATGGCTGAAAATTATAAATAATATGACCTTAGTTGCCATGTAACAAACTTGTATGAGAATTCATAGCTGTTCTGCTATTGTAATTCAGCCTATGTTGAACCCACAAAATTTGGCTGTGCCTCAGTCACTCAGCCTTCTGAGCCTCTGTCAGGTCTGGAGCAGCAGTTTAAATGAGATGGCTGCAGCCATTACTGCTATTTGGGTAACTCCCCTATTCCAGTGAATTTTGTGAGACAAAATTTCTTGCAACAGCTGAAGAACAGCTATGTGGGTTAGCCTTGCTCACCAGTGGGAACCATTTTTGCTACAGGTACAAAAAGGTAGGTTAATGCAGCAGCTTAATTTCATGCCCCAGCTCATCCAGATGATTTTGACACAGAAGCAGGATGCCTCACGCAGTGCAGGCTGGTGAGAGGTGACAACTAGCAGGAGGGGATTGGTGCAGAGGAGGGTTGTCACAAGAAACTGAGGGGCGGAACTGCTGCTTGTATAGGCAGACCTTGAACGTCATACAGGTCTGCAGGCTAGTCCATGTCAGGACTTCTTATATATCTAATGTTCCTTAAAGGAAGGTTTCCTTTGTTTCTGACATCCAAGGCAGATGTTAGGCAAGTGTTGAGCAAGACTAATGTCATGTGCTTCACAGAGGAGCATCCTTATGACTCAATGGATAAAGAACTGGGAAGACGCTGCTATAATTCCTTTTTCTCCCTGAAGAGGTTAAACCACAAACTCCACATTGTGCACTCCCAGTAGCTCCTGTCTCCCTGGACCCAGCACAGAAAAGGAACTATCTGCTGCCAGAAGCTAGGGCCTTTGTAGGTAAAGCCCAGAGTGACAGCAGAGGTGTGTGGCTAAGGGGCTTGAACCCAGCTCCCAAAGTAAACCACCAGCCTACCTTCTCTTTCTGAAAATAAACTATGCAACTGCAGGATCTGTGAGAGGCTGCAATTTTACTAGTGGAAAATTTAGGCGAAACCCTATAAAATAAATGAAGCAATTCCAGTAGAAGCCAGGGCAGGCACTGACATTAGTGTCTGGAGCAATAAAGACTGCAGAGCTAAAGCTACCATGTTACAATTAATGGGAAGAAGCACTTCTCCATAGGAGGCGGAGAGAAGAAGGAAAGGTCAAGCACTCTAGCAGACATGAAAGATTTTATGTTTAAGTTCTTGGAAAGTATTTGTTCAAAATACGGTTTTGCCAAGTATCTTGTTTCCTGATTCGAACAGATCTATTTTTTACCCATCAAATGAATTTTACTTAAGCTGGTTTGTCAAGAGGGAAAATCCAAGTCTCAACTTATATTATATGGGGGAAAAGATGAATTAAAAAAAAAAGCTTGTTGACTATTAAGTTACACCTGTGTAACTGCTGTAAAAATTTGCAATATGTATGCCAAGAGGCACTCAGGTAACGCTGAAAAGCCAAAAGAGGGGTTATTCAATTTTAGACATCTCATTTTAAAATCAGGTGGAACTTTCTGCTAATTCTTAGCATAGGAATTTTTGTGTTTTGTGGGGTTTTGGATGCATTTTGGTTATATATAATTGAGATCCACACACTTTTGGTTGGACTATGTTTTATGATCTTACTGACATAAGAAAAATAAAGGTTGCCTTCAGTACGTTAGCAAACAGAAGAGCAAGAGCACAACGTCACCTGTCTATCCATGGACTGTGAAGCTCAGTAGGTTATTGCTGGCAAACTCTTTGGAGGATGTTACAGTCAAATTGAATTGCAAAAAGACAGTCATACCACAAACTGAATCTTTCAGGGCTGTGTGTGTATATCTTCTCATTTTGATGTAGGGCCTACCCTTCTGGAAATCTGTTTTTGTGAGATTAATGCTATAAGGAGTCCAGATTGCAGGGAGAGCATCAGGAAGTTTGAAAATATAATCCTATGGAGAGGACAGAATTTTTCTCTACACTTGTATTTTCTGACCCTGTGACCAGGCCCCATGAGTACTGTTTCTTATATTTATGTGATGATCAGAAGTCAATGCCACATAGAAGTCTGCTACACAACCTTAATCAATAACTGAGATTTTTTGAGCAATGCTCTTTTATGCAAAAAATAAAAAATAGGTGCTTCAAAGACATTCTTGGTCTGCTTCTGGGTTACTAGAGGAAATGAATCAGGAGATCAGCAAAACCCTGGCATCTAGAGCAGACCAAAATTCAAGACTCAGACTGATTTCAGTGTTCAAAACACCAGTGTCTTCCCCATTTTGCCCCAGTTTCTGTTTTACTAAATTTAAATAAAGAATAGTTGAACAGTGATTCCAAAACTGTAGAAGTGAGGTCAAAACAGAGTTGTTTATTTAATTTTGCTTATTAAGTGTGAGCTAAACACTGTATAAAGACCTATTTCTACAAAATACTGAAAAGAGATATTTTCTTTATACCTAATTCCTTGATTACTTTGCACCAGAAGTCATGATTGCACTGAGAGAGAACACAAAGGAAATCTATACATGCTGGAAGTCTTTCTCCTGACTGAAATTCTAATCATCTGCTTGACGTCATGGAATTTTACAAAGGTTTAACCAATGTCGGCTCCTGCCTTTTTCTTCTTAATGCTGTTTGCTTCACATCTGGGTTTAATCTCTGGTTAAACAAATCAGAATTTATGCAGTTTACCCCACAAATTGAGAAGTTTCTTCTCTTGTCTCTTTGTCCACATACAAAGTACTTGCTAATAGAGCTGGCGCTTATCTAACATCCTTACTCACTATGCCTTCTAAACTAATAAAGAGACGAATCCAAAGGCAAAAAAATATATCCATAGAATAGGTAGTTCTGTGTATCTCGTGGATTTTGCAATGAGAAACACAAAAGTGTTGGCAAAGGTCTTACAAGAAGAATGAAGAGGGCTCTCATCACTGCCTGGACACTATTCAAGAGGGATAAATGTAAAACCCCATATTAGGACAAGAATAATCAGCTGCATAAGTATAGGGTGGAAAACAAGTGGCTGGTGGCACTTCTTCTTAAAAGAGTCCATGGAATGTACTGAATCACAAGCTAAGCAGGAGTCAACACTATCATGCTATTGTGAAAAAAGCAAACACAATACTTGCCTTAGTGAGATTTCTAACCAAGAGTAGAGCCTGCAAGATGTGTGAAATAAGCCTGTTCCGTGTGGTACTTGACAATGGCAGGGCTTCACCTGTAGTTTAGGCACTGCACACCAAGAAAAATATGAACTACCTGCGAATTCAAATGTTATTGATGATGAGGAGAAATTTAGTATGATAAAAGTTGCACGAACTGAGATGGTTTAGCCTCAAGAAGAAAATGCTCAAAAAGGGACATGATATTCCTCACAAATGAAAGGCTCTTTGAAAAGGAAGGGGAAGAATGTTAATGCCCATGTGCCACAGACTACTTATGTATTAGAAAGGGGCTTTTTAGACTCTGCCCACCTCCCCATATTGTTCTTCATTTGAAACATGGAAGCTCTCTATCTGGATTCTAGAAGTATTCATAAAGAAGCAAACTGGCACAACTGCAATTAGAGTAACAATGATTGAGAAGTATCACATTGTAAATATTTTACAGGGCAACAGACAGTGATAAAAAGTGAAGGTCAGATCACTGCTACTGGATCCTGTGAAGGTGAGCACATATAGTTATAACAGAGCAGCCATGTATAAAATCCAACTACAGCTGTAATTACAGGAGATGCTACACGGCCTTGTCTTGTAGAAGAATATGAAAATAATCATATGTTAGCCACCATGTGTTGCCAGTCATAAAAAAAGGCTAATACAATCCTTGGATGTGTGTACAGGGAGAAGAACTTTAACTTTACTTCTGTGCCTGGCAATGGAATGACTGCTGCTACACTCAGAGTAGCGGGTACCATTCAGGATTAATGTTGCAGCTTGGAGAAAGTTCAAAGAATTGTCAAGAGAATGATTCAGGTGCTGGGAAAAAAAACACCTACTGTACTTATGGATAAGAGATGGCTAAACTACTCTTTTTAAACCCTTAATAGTTTAGGTAGGAAGAAATGATAATGGGTTCTTCAGTCCAGCAGATGAACGTATGACAAGGTTCAGTAGGTAGGCACGGGAACTAAATGAAGCAGGATTATACACAGAGAGATTCTTTTTTTTGTTTGGTAAAGGTTATGAACACAGGGAAAAGGTGTTAAAAGTAATAGGGTATTTTCTCTCTTTTTTAAAATCAGTACTGGATTTTTTTGAAAGGGCAAACCGTAGTTCAAAACCTCAGTTAGTGCTAATGAAGGCTTACCACTGTTCTATGGTAAGATGACTTGACTACTGAAGACTTTTTATGACTTTTTTATGACTTAAAGTCATTAAGACTTTTAAAGATTTATTATGTTTACATCTCTGTGGAAACTAGCAAGAAAATAGATGGACGAGGGAGGAAAAAAATGGAAGAAAGAAAATAAATACAGAGTTTTATTGCACATATTTAGTGTCTTGAATTGCTTGTTTTGCTGCACTACAGTTTTAATGATATCTTTCATTTCCTTTTCAGTATGTAACATTACTATACAAGGTCAAAGAGCAGAAAAGGTTCAAGCACATAGCTAGCTGCATCAGATGGGTCCGCCACATGTGTCCTGTTGGTCTTATCCGAGGTAATGACTTGGCCTTCTCTCCCAGTCATGGCCCCAGAGGGAGATTATCACTCTCCTACCGCCCAGATGCACCCACATCTGAAAGCTAAGAGACAAAGAATAGTTTGCCCTCATGTGTTAGGATGACCTTGAGGTCATCCAGAAAGGAACATGTCATTTAACATTTCTATTTTCCCATGCCAGCTCTAGAGATCAGGGCTGACATGGCATGGAAAAATACCTGGCTTGGAGAGGTAAACTGGGGGGAAATATTCCATGCTTTTCCTGCTTAACGATTTGTGTCTGCTCAAATATGAAAAATGGTATGTGTTGATTTTATACAAAAAGCAAAACATGTTACTTTTGTGTGAGAGGATTTCTCTTGCAAAGAAAACCAGCAAATGTAAACTGCCCAAGGGAAAATATTATTGCTTACGTGACAATCCTGCATCCATGGTCTTATAACTGCCATGCTCATTATCACCTTTTATATCACCTTTTATGTGCTTTTATGTGCACACATAGCCACATGCTCTGTTCCTTCTTCTCTGACAGCTTCAGCACGGCCAAGCATTACAGGTGCATTTGTGTGAGCTCCTCACAAGCCATAGCCCCATTAGCTGGAATGAAGCATTAACCTCATCCTTTCACAGAAGGAAAACTAAGGAAGGACTAAAAGACAGGTACTGTGGGTTGATGATCATGATGTAAAAGACCACTCAGCTAGTCTGGTAATCACACAGATGTTTAGAAGATACACAAAACAGAATAACGTAGGGAGAATTTTCATCTGGAACAGGTGGAACCAGAAAATACTTGCCCTCTGAAACAGCTTCTTCCTTATAGTCCATAACTCTCAGATATAAATTCTCCTCAACCAGAACTGTAATTCCTCATATGTTCACATCACCATCCGATTTGTTCCTACCTAGAGATTTCTCTTTATAATATTCTTACTACTTTCAAACACATCTCTCTCCCTGATGTCACTGGATTCCTCAAAGTGGAGTTAAAGGCACAAAAACTGGGTGTAGCTAGAGTGAAGCAAACACAAGTCTCAGCTGCTCTGACTTTCAACCTAAGCCCTAGGAATGAATCAGCAGAGTAACCCCTTGCCCCTCTGAGTCCTGAACCTGATGTGCTGACACACACCTCAGCTCCTCCTTGTCAGCTTTCCTCCTTTCTGAATCTTGCAGATAACTCTCAGCAGCTCTGTCTGCCTGCCTACACATGGAAACTTTTCCCTACTTACAAAGCAAAATGTTTTCATTGAACCGTGGTAAAAAAGACAAATGAGTTTTAATCTAAAATTAGTATTTGCTTTGTAGTTCTGTGTTTTTTAACCAGTCTGTAAACTCAAAGGTTCTTGGAAATTAAATTTGCTTTGGTTTGCCCTGTATGAGAAATCGAGTCTCACTATACTGTATTAGTGACAGCTGCTGTTCCTGGCCTTATTCCACTCTCAAAATGTTTTCTGTCCTGAACCATATGTTTCATGTACAGTTACTCAAAGAGTTTCACTGGCTAAGCCTGTTGAAATGAATCATCCCTCCTGCAAAGGTGTTGTGGGATATGCTGCCAAGTTATAAGAGCATTAACTTGGTAAAATAGCATAAATAAAATCATACCTGTCAGTTGTGCATTGCTGTGGCAGAAAAAGTGGCTCAAACTGAAGTAAATCCTAACTGATGAATCCTAACTGGAATGAGCTTTGCCAGCCTAGATTTCCTAAGAGGCAGGGAAGACATATCTTTATAAAACAGGCTAAGTTTGTGCATATTTATTACAGGGATAGTGTCAAGCACACCTCTAGATTTAACTGCTGATGTTCACAAGATTTTGACCTATTGTTTTTTCTCTTCCTGCTCCAATGCCCATTTTGATGGCATAGAGTGGAATAATAATAAAAACTTTATCTCAGTCCCTCATTTGAGATGGCTATCTGGTTTTCCTTAAGATATCTTACTGAGTTTAAATCTTATCTACAAAGGATTTTAGAATGTCTCAGGTGCAGTTTGCAGTACAGAAACTTTTATGCCCACTTGGCCTTTGGCAATATAAACTTAAGCTTCTCTTTTTTTCATATCTACTGTTTATTCTTGCTTTCACCACATCCTATTTTCTAGGAAACATGTAAACTTCATGCTAGAGCAGCACTCCAATCTCTCTTCGCAAATAAACATCAAAATTGGCTGACAAGGGCATCACGCTCCACCTCACACCCAGGTCTGTCCCAGGCAATCTGAGACGACTCCCTTCACAGTTATTGCACCTTTAGCCACAATGGAAGGACATTCCTACATCAACTCCACGACAGCCTCTGGGTTAGTGGCAAAAGCCTTTTCAACAAAGAGGCAGATGTGTATCCTGATCTTCCTTTGTGGGCTGTGATCACTGATGTACCATAACTGATAGGTATCCATCTCCACATTTAACTGTGAAATGCTGAAAGAGAGATCATAAGTGATCTTCATGCAGAACCTGGGATTTATGATAGCTCCATTTCCTGATAAGCTGGTCTCTCTTCAGCTATAGGTGATATTTTCACTGAAACCCTAAGAGCAAGGTTATGTGGTTATTTCAGTTCAGTACAAATCTACAGCACTCCATAAAAGTGCAGTACTACCACCTTTGCAGCCATGGACAACTTTCTTGTAAGAACACTGATTTTTTTTGTTCCCTTGATACTAGTTTTCAAGCAGATAATGTTCTTGGGCCTGATTCAAAAGGCTGCTATGTGGAAACTAAAGGTAGGACACGGAAACCAGCAGGCAAAAGGTGATGGGTTAGGGAAAGGAGAAAAAACGAGGCCAATCTTTTCTGGCAGCAGTGCAGACATCTGCGAGATTAAAGTAACCACATAACAATGGCCTAGGATATCTTCTTATGCAGGACAGGGAGTTTAGAACAAAGACTAACCCAGCATTCTGTACTAATGAGGCCAGACATTTACAGTCTGGTCAAGCTGAGGCAAAAGGGCTTTTTCTAGACTTCTTCTCCTATGAGTGCTAAATAACATTGATAGAATGCATTAGTTTGAGCATTTACCTCCCTTGTTACCCAATATATATCACCTTTCCTAAATATTTTTGAAATGTCCAGCTTTAATGTTACTTGTTCAAAGCAAAATTTCTTGTGAATTTCAAACACCTAATAATTGAAAATAGTAAGGTTTTGTTTGAAAAAAATATAGTCACAAAGAAAAACAAAGAAAAATAAGATACATTTATGACTGAAAATAAATCTGCCAGATGTTACCGTTTTCCAGCAAACCAAGTTCACCTTTGGTGGGCCACATGCATAGATACAAATAAGACCCCGCCAATTATCTTTTCTACCATGCTTTTCAGGGATTATTTTGCCTCCTACAGACGCTTTGTGAGTCAGAATCTCTGATCCAGTCAAGTCAGGTTCTAGGCAAGACTCATGGGTAGAGCTAAGGTAGGTTTAAATGGCATTCAAAGTCCTCAAGTGCTGCAACTCCTCAGGATACAGGCCAATACCTGAATTAAACAACAGACATTCATTCTAACTGATGTGTGGTTTCCCACAGTTCTGAAGTCCAAATATTTAATCTGTCCTGGAAAAAACCTCCCCATAAAAATCCATGATAAATAATGGATTCTCCTGCAGCAGAACTGGAATAGACCCCTCAGTGAATGACACCAAATCTATTTTTGTAAAAGTACAAATGGAGCCAATTGAGTGATTTCACTGGCTAGTGATTTCCTTGAAATAGTTTATCACATACATGAAAATACACTGCATTGCCTCACTTCAGAAGTCATCTCAATTAAAAAAGAAAACAAAGTTATAGTATTTATCTTGATGATTAAACTTCAGGATGTGTGAATTCAGTGGCATTATAGAAACCATTGTATATTAACAATTTTTGTATCTACATGTGCCTGTAGCCGTTCAGGAAGGCTGCACTAGAGAAGTTAATTATACATGCGCAATATTTAAAGGCTGACCCACAGGTATTTAAAAGTTATAGAAGACTCCTAGTATAACCTCTTCATCTCCAACACACATACAGACAATAAGCACATTCACATCTGAAATCCACATCACATATAGGAGATTTAAGTTCTTCAAACTTAAATTAGTGTAATTTAAATAAGAAATCCACAAAACCAACTCAAGTATTAATGCTGATTGCTAGAGTGTGACAACGTTTCACAACAGCTATAAACGTGGGAGATTCAACATTTTTGCACTTCTTCTCCTGCAGGCACAGCTGAGGAATGTTCAGACACTCTAACCCACAGCTATATTAGGTACAAGTCTTAAGTGCAGAAGCAGCTTTATAAGTTATACTCCAGACAATGGAGGCTTAGACATATAACTCACTGGACTGACGCATTCTTGTCATCTATTCACTTAGTATTGTACAATACAAACGTGCATCTTTGGTCTCCAGCTGAAATTAACTGTTCTCAAAGAATATTGTTTAACACCTGGTTATAGGCAAGCAGGGCCAGTTGGGAAGGGTAATGCAATGAATGTTCTTTTTTGGAATTAGGGGTAAGTTCTAAGTGGCTGGACATTACTCCTTTTCCTTTTACACATCTCTATTATTTGATTCCCCTTACCTTTTCTGGTGCAGAACCTAAAATAAATCAAGAGGCAATGGTGTTCCTAGACCTCCTAAAAGCTGGTTTTAAGTTTACAGTCAACCTTATGAATTGAAGTTTTTGGGCTTATATGTTCATACCATCCCTTTCCGATCATCTGTGATCCATTGCAGAAGGTCACATTAATGATCTTATAATCAGGTTTCATTGCTGATATAATTTTCAAGGTGGTTTCAGGTGATTTCAGTAATGCTGTCTCCTTGTTGCAGTGCAGAACTGTGATTCAAAGTACCTAAGTGCTATTTTTCACTCTCTCACTGGTTTAGAGAACAGCAGCTAATCCTCCAAGCCAGCCCAAATGCTAAGAGTTTCTATTTCTTAAAAAATGGGAACACTACTGTTAGTCTTTGTTGCTTTGAGATTTGTTACTGAGAACTATAAAAGCTAAACGACTTCAACTCAGAATTTACTCTCACTACAGTTGTATGTGATAGCTGTATGTTTATGTATTCTATCAAGCAGGTAAGTACTCCAGAAAACTTGCATCCTTAAGGAGTTAAGAAGGTATAGCACAATATAAAACATTAAGTAAAATACAATTGTGATGGAGTAACTTCCTCTTCCTGCCATATCTGATGATTTCTAGCAGCCTTCTGGGAAATGGAGGCCAGCTTGGTCCTCTTTTCTAACTCGATGTATTCGCAAATCACTGGTAAATGGTCTCTTCCAAGTTATTAGGTCTCTAGAAGCACAAATAAAGTAAATGTAAGTAATATCAATACTCCTCTCCACAGAGGAAGTATAAAGTTCCAAGTTTCACATCAGATGGATATGAGCCTAAAATGTCCTTTAATTTTTACGAATTTTCAATGTGCATATCTAGATGTAATGTCCTGGATGACTTATAGCCTGTTTATAGCTAAAGTAGGTAGCCTTTAGTGAATTTATGATTCAGATCCCTAGAAAGCAGTAGGAATGAAGCAAGAAGATAGGGCTCAAAACTCAGGTCTAAAACATTCAGAATTAAAGAAGATTGATACAAAAAAGGGAAAATCAGTTTCCCCATTAAGCACAAAAAGATTCAGAACAACTGATTTGAAAGTTTCTAATTTTCACTTCTGGAAAGGTTATAGGAAGACAGCCAGATGTTACGCAAAATTAACTACTATGACTATGAGCAAAATTAACGCTTCTGTTCAGTGGTCCACAACAAGAAAAAAATTCAAAGAAAAATTGGGATTGAACCACTATCACCCCAGGAGATTTTTCTTGCTGGTCTGAAAAATGAAATAAAAACCCAAATAAAAATAGAGTACTGCTACTTATAAACTTAGCACCAATTATGTTCAACTCGGTTGCATTCAGCAACTAGGATCCTGTCATCCTAAGTGGGCATGACTTACTGCAGGCACTTGTTTAATATAAAATCTTCCAGACATCCTAGAGAGTTTATTGTTAAGGTTTCTGAATTGGCCTAGAAGTTACAGCTTATATACAGAGTTTACTTGTGCTTCATGTCTTTGCAGATACCAGTACTGAATTTTTAAACTGAAAATGAAATGTAGCCAGAAAACTTTATTAAGCCTTTAACCAATCTATTTAAGAAGAGTTACTCTAGCCACAATATTGAAGCTCCCCTGCTGCATTCTTTTCATTACTTCTTTCCCAATCTACAGTTGATATTTTCTGTTTTGCAGAAACACTGCTCATGGTTATGGGCTGACGTTCCATCTTTCCTTAGTCCTCCCTTCTGTAGACTAAACAATGCCAGTTCCTTCCACCCTCCCTCATACTGCCTTCTAGACTATTGCTCATTCTTTTTACTTGTCTCTGGCTTGTCTCCAGGGTGTCTACATTTTTCTTCAACTATGGTGCCCAAAACAGTACTCCTTGCTACTGGAGAGTGTCAAGGAGAGTGGAAGAAGTACTTCATATACCCTGCATAAAATGTCTGTACTCCAGTACTGCTTTATTTGGCTTAAATTTGGTGATACTGGGTAAGTAGTGGGAGCTTTTTGAACTGTGCAGCTGAAAATGTAGGTTTGGAGTCTTTCCTTGTGAAAGCTGAGTTTCAGGTATACCTTTGTGATCAGGGTCCTAAGGCCAGAAATTTGCACATATGTTTTTTACTTTATTACAAGGCATGCTAGCAAATCAGGAGTAAGCTCTAATTTACTGTGCAAAACGGTCCCTCTTTTCAGATTGTCAAGCAAGCTCACATGGTTTTCAGATATGGATGGTAATTATCCTATTTTGTGTTTAATTAACATAGCAATAAATATTACACAGCTTTCTAGACACAGGTAGTGAGTTGAATACATAACAGCCTTGCCGACGCGGAACACACTGAGCACCCAAAGAGATGGGCAGTGTTACACAGTACAAAGCCTTGTTACTTCTCTGTACCTTTACACTGAAACAGTGTTTCATGAAAGTCAGTTGAATTACTGTTAATTGGATGTCACCATTAGCTTCTAAAACTTTGCAGGTAGCAATGTGTTGTTTACTATTTATATTTGGCTACAAAAATAGTCTTAGTTAATGCCCTAGACTACGGTAGTCTAAATATTCATTCTAATAATTGGTAGCACCTCCCCTACTCTTACTTTGCTGTGTTGCCTTAAATTGTGCTGTATTTTATGAAGAGGATTTGGAACAGATCTTAATGAGATTTTCTACAAGAATTTGAAAGTTTTTGTTTTTCAAATATGTGCCAGAGGTCAGTGGTCTATCACACTTGGTACTGGGCAAAGATGAAACGAATTCAGCATGTCACTGGTGTTTTTAAACACCTGTGTTGATCCACAGAAGTCAGTGAGTCTCAGGTAAAACAGAACCTTCTCAGGCATCTAGTCTCACAGTCTCTTAGTGCTTATTATAGATGTATAACTTTGTACGGGAAAATAAAAGTGGAGCTGCAGATCAAATATTGTCCTTTGCTATAGAGGATGAAAGGTAGAATACATATATTTTAAATTACTGTTCCACTATCATGCCAGCACTATGAAGCAAGTCTAAAACTTAAAAGAGGGAATGAAAACAGAAATCCACAGGTGTAAAGTTAAGTAGTCAGTGTTTATTCACTTGAAGACAAATAATGACGTCAGTGAACTAACTTCAAGGTTGAGTAAATAAGATTAGAATAATAATCTATAACCTGGGAAATTACAGAAATCTTCAGTAGACTGTTTTGAAGAAAGACCAAACAATCATTAATTTTGGGGAAATTGCTACTGCAGACTATTTTAACTTTTACAGAGAATTCACAAAATTCCATCTCTCCACTTGTCACTGCTGCCTTAAAAAGCAGATAAGCAGAAGACATTTTGATGGTTTAATATATAACTAAATCAAGGTGGGGGCTAGGGCAAAGAAGGGAAGCCTTTCATGTTGTTTTTGCTGAGGAAATAGCATGATGGCAGCCAAAAAAACCCCAAAATACCCCAAAACTACACTTTGACTACCATAACTTATGTTATGCAAAGCTTTTATGTGTTTGGAAGAAACGTTTAAAAAAGAAACCTGAGGATATGCAAAAGATGCACTAGTACAAATACAGTGATATTTATACGTGGTTTGTATTTATTCAACTAAGCACTGCCAGTAGGTAGACTTTTCTTTTTCTTCTTTAAAGCCAGCTGAAATTTGACTTGAAAATACTGACCAGAACATAGCAGCATAATGCTCTTGCATGCCTGAAGCTAGTAATGTTGTGAAACCAAAGTGGGTAAAATCCACATTAATATGAAGAAAACTGACAAAGTCTCTTGGTCTTTATTGTCAGACAGAAATTTGTCCAACAGATATCACTTCAGGATTCTGGCACTGGCAAAATGTGCATGCCAGACATGGGAAACCAAGAAAAACAAGACAAACCACAGAAGCCTCCAAAATTGTGTCATTTTTATAGTTTAGTGAGAAGATGGATGTTGTCACTATGACTGACCTCCAAGAAGCAGACTTTTAAGCCAGTAAAAATATTAGCTTATTGAAGTCTCTGAACATTCATGTAATATTGGACACAGGACAATCCAGCTTATTTTTGATCAGATTTTAGACCATTAACTGAACTCTACTTTGCTTAGCAATTTACCTTATTAAAAAACTGACCAACAACAAAAATCCACAAACAAAAACCCACCAAAAATATTCAATGGTTTCTTGTATTTAGCAACCATAATCTCAGAAGTCAGTGTTCTCTATATTTAATCTAGAAATTATTTATAAATCAATAGTTATGTTATTTAGTTCTAACTAAAACTTTTTAAGAACTGTCCATTGTAATTCAGATCAACATTGAAGGTCATTGTGTTTGCTAACGAAAATGGTTTTAATACACTAAAGTTAGCATTAGCTAATTTAAAATGGTCTTCATTGGAGAAAAAGAAACGGTGAGGTAAAATATCTAAAATGGTATTTAGTTTAAAAGAATTAGCTAATTGTTAAAAAAAAAAAAGATGCTAATAGCTGCTAATTGACCTCAAAACATCCTTATTCACATGCTTTCATAAAAATGACTCTAGCTACTGTATTGACTTGTGTGAGAAGGAATAAAAAGATTTAAGCAGAAATACCCAGTTGATTTTGGACAAGTCACTTACGTACCGTTTCAAAACCATTACTGGATTTGGATGATCACACACTCTCACATTAATTCTCTGTGATACTGAATATTTATAGGCCATATGAGCATTCTGATGAAGGAATGGGCAGCCAGCACTTTCAAAAGTGAAGCTTGATTAGAAAACCATTAGTAAATTTAGTTTTTCTGGGCCAGATTTACTCTTGTAATATGGAAGAGCAATGCCATCCATTTTGTAAGAACACTCTGAAGTCCTGCTGATAAAATTATAAATACTAGTTATAGATATTAAAAAGGTATATTTAGTATTTTATATGAGATTATAAAGCAAGCAACACACAAAGTCATGCCTCTGCTTGCCATTTACTTTCAATTCCTCCTTCTCACTTCTTGTTTTTCAACTACCCAACTTTTAAAAGCCTGCTGTTTTAAAATCACCAAACTCTCCTTCCTCCATGGTTTTTTTCTCTTCTTTTTCTTTTCATTGTGTTATATTTTATCCTCCCCAGGCCATCATAACCTGTAATAATTTCTCCTATTCTGATACTTAATAATTTTTACTATGAAACATTACCCTACCCTATTAAACTCAGGAATAAAGTCTTGCACCAATTCATTTGCATGTATGTTGTTGTACCTTCCACAGAGCGAACACCAACACAATAACTCCACATCAAAAGTATAGAACTTACATGCTATTATATGCTTACACATTACATATTTACATGTAATGTAACAGATGCCTCTGCTCCTGTGAAAAATCCCCTGTAATGTGAGTACCCAAGACCTCCAAAACACAAATCAAACTATTCAGAAGTATTTTTAAGAAATCTGCTTTAAAAACATACCATGTAGCTTGCACATAAGATAATCACTTAAAATTACCTGTCCTTGACAGTACAAAAACAAGTAGTTTGTCTGTTATGATGATCCACTAAAGCAGGAACAAGTGGCCTTTTGATTGGAGAGGCAGGAAAAAGGCAAAGATGCACTGTACACAATAACCTCGCGACTCCCACACTGATGCAATGGATGAAAATAAACTATTTTAATGTTTTCCCTTCAAAGGCTCATTCTGTCATTTTTAATATATTTGTAGGAACACATAAAAATTCATCCTAGGCAACAGTTCTATGACTGGAAACACAAACGTTTATCCCTGGCCCACATTTGTAACATCATACCTGAGATAATTCTCACTGAAGATCAACATTAAAAAACCTGCTTTTCAGGAGTAGGGATTTTCTAGTGGTGCATGTATGAGAGAAAGTCTGTCCTAGAGCATCATTGCTTCAATTCCTTGTATCCCATACCTTCAAGACAAATGTAGAAATAAGAGGGCTGATCCCACAAATGTATGCATAACATACTCTTTAAAGCAGCTTCTTTGTAATTTAATTCAGCTGGTCACCTTGGTTTCATAGATGGAAATTCTCTTAGAGAGAGAAAAAAGTACACTGCAACCCAAAAAACCTCTGCTTCTCATAAGTAATTTCTAACTTGAAACTCTTGCAACAAGCTCAAAGGCTGAGGTAAAGTATTAATCTCAGGAATGGAAAAGATATATTTCACAGGTTAAGATATCTTTCTGTACCTTCATCTGCTGCAGAAATACTATCCACTCCTAAAAACAGAAAAATTTCAGACATACCTTTACGCTGACTCAAATCCTGATTTGCAAGGTAGAAATCTGAAATACCATCATACTGTTTCATGGTAATTCAGTCAAACACAGCAAGGACCCTAGTCTCCTGCATTCTTTCCCTTTAGTTGAACACTGAAGCTTGGCCTGTTGTGATGACAGTTCTATTTTGTAACCCTACCTCTGAGGACTGGTAGTTTAGGTGTCTGTTGCTGGAGAAGAATACAAATGTGAAACAGGCAGGTTAAACAGAGGAAGACATTTTTTTGGATATCATTAGATAATGTGAGAATTTGGGGACCAGATATTTGCGATATTCCTTTCTGCAGATCCCAAGTTATTCCCACCACTGACACAAATGCATCAAACAGAAAGCCAACTGTTGAGAGAGCAGATCTTACCTTATAGGGAAAATGAATAGTTATCAGAGTGCTGGAAGTGTACTGCAGACTGTTATGCACACTTAACAGCAGTTTTAAACCTGTCTTGAAGCCGAATTAGCCTCAAGAGGAAAAAAGAAAGAGGCAAAAAATTACTAATTATTAAAAATTAAGACACAAACTTGTTCTGCTGCTGTTGTAGAAACTTGCAGTGTAAGACCAACATAAAATGACCAGAGGCAACTAAAAGTGTTTGGAGAAAAATTTAGCATGGGGACTTTGAATAAGAGAACAGAGGAATCTGAATTATTTTATTCCAGTCAGTATAGAACTCTACCTTTGAATCCACGTTTTTATAAAAGAGATGATAAATCACTAGTCAGACCAAAGTATATTGCTGGTTTTCATAGGATCTTTTCTATATTGATGAAATATCCAAAAGGTAAATTTTGACAATGATTAAAAATCCATCCCATCGTGAACAGCATGCAGTTCATTGGAATATAGCTCTCTGAACATGACTATGTTCCAGACGATTAAAGATTTCTTCTTCTGTTTCTGGAGTGAGCTGTATATTATCTTTGATTGGAGACAAAGGATCTGACTTTCTACAAGAAGGAAGTTTTTCATACTCTCTGCACAAAAATAAAGACAAAACAAAACCGAAGAATGATATGATATTTTGTGTTTCTGACCATAGGCCAGTAAGAATATACAGGTTAAAACACAGCAAGACCCACTCCACCTACAAGTAAGTACAAAATAAAAATTTGTGATGCTAAGTTTTAATTTCAATTTCAGTACAACTGAACAACTTCACTGAAAGAATGACAAGTCTTCCCTTTATTTATGAAAGACTGCATGTACCCCATCCTACTCTGGGTTGTACATGCCTCCTTAATATTTAAGTCTTCCGAATAAGTGTAATTTTATATACGTATATTCTGCAAGTCTTGACATTAAGGCAGAACAGATTAGTGTCTTAGGTGATTTATTTGCCATAAGGTAACGTACTTGTTAAAACATAAGGCTAATATAGAAACATCCTAAAATCTGAAAAAAGAAAGAGAATACTCAGAGCTAAGCAAGTCCTAGCAGTAACAAACCCAATTTTGTGAAAAATGTTGGTGAAAAAAAAAAAGCTAATAAACTACTGCTTACATAGAAGTAAGTAATACAAAAATATATATCCCCAGTATAAACACCCAGAGGTTGCAAACCAGCCAGAACTGGATGGATAAGATGTACACGGTGGGAGCCTAGTCCTGCAACCATCAGCAGAGAGTGCCACCTAGGCTCATATTGTTCTATCTGCCTGTATCCTGATAAATTCCAATATACTAATTTTCTCCCTGTGAGCAACCCTGGTCAGACATTGCCAAATAGAGGTCAAGCAATAAATACACAAACACTTTCACTTCCTCCTTCAAACTGTCAGTCATTCTTACACCCCATAAGGAAAATAATAAAAAAGTAAGATTTCTAGAAATGTAAATACCACAAGTAATATTTTTTCACCAGAAATCAGTCATTTGTTTATAATAACCTACCCTAAGGCCCAAACTTACTAAAATACATTCACCTGAGTTAACACATGCTCACCAGTATTAACACTTACTACTCAGTGCAAAGAATACTTTTGTCCTACTCATATTTGGCTTCAAGTTAGTGAAAATAATTTTATTTAAATAAGACTTATTTGTTCAAAGCTGAGATTGCTACTTAAAGCTGGGAAAACTTTGCCACCAGGAGTTTTATCTGAGCCCATGGAGATAGTGCAAGTCAGAATACCTACACTTCGGGTTCTGTTTTACTTGTTCAAAATAATCATTGCCCTTGAAGTCCAAACCTTGAAGCTATTTGCAGAAACTTCAAGTTAAACAAGTCATCTCCACAAGGAGAAGCACCAGCATTTTATAATGTGCAAGAAGGTCTCTTGTAACCAGATACTCCAGCTAACAAAAATATTCCATCAATTCACCATCACCTTGAAAGCAGAACACTTCTGACTAAATTTAGCAACTTTTATGCAGCTTTTGCATTTAGCTCAAGAAATGATTTTTGGTGTTTGATGGTAAACAATGGAAATGATTATCATATCAATTATGGTAAACTAAATGTACTTATCAATAAAATTCAGTAAATGAATTTTAGCTGAGAGTTTTTCCTGGTTAGAAAGAAAAAAGTAACTCCAAGAACATATTTACCAAAAACCATGCTTCATATTACTTCGAAGCTTAGGAAGTTATAAGTTATATGTAGAAAGCATCTAATCTTGCACTATTATCCTACTTGAATTGTATGGAGAACATGTGTAGAGCCTGCTTTGAAAATTGTTTCTT
Source organism: Cnemophilus loriae (assembly GCA_013397755.1). Taxonomy (NCBI): domain Eukaryota; kingdom Metazoa; phylum Chordata; class Aves; order Passeriformes; family Corvidae; genus Cnemophilus; species Cnemophilus loriae. The sequence goes on along the minus strand of VZTF01000380.1, from coordinate 2,087,110 downwards.
TGGGAAAAACGTATGCAGGGTATTAAGTAAAGGATTAAAGCAACTCACCTCTTAAATTGAAAGTTTTTCCAGAGTTCACCAATAGTTGACTGCAGTCCCAGCTTATTTTCAGTGTCACAGTCCTTTCTCTTCTGCACAGGTGACAGTTTTCTGCTCAGTCCACTTACTTTAGCTGGTATCAATGGCTTGAGCTTTGTTACCATATGTGACCGTATATTACTGGATTTACATAATCCAGGAACCTGTGGGATTTTAATATTGCAGTACACACCGTTAAAATGACAGCCTGCAAGCAATAGATATTATGCTGCAAAGCTTATAATCAAAAAAATAGTGCTTTATGTTGTGTTGAGATAATGCAATCTGAAATGCTACGAGGTATATTTAGAGAGCAACTATAATCTAAAAAATGGCATCTCAAACACAAGACATACTACAGCTGTAAGAACTGGCAAACCAGCTTCCATAAGTCTTTGTATTCTAAAAGGTTGTAAATAGTCATTTCTTTTGAGTGCAGTTTTTAAAATCAACAGAACATTTTTTATTTTGTCTGTTTGAAGACTGTTGCGCTCTCATGTAATGTCATCTCTTAGAATTTTAAGAGAAGCAACTCTCTGGTATCACTCCCGGTGATACTTGGATTTCACAAGAATGGAGCCATAAGCAAGAGCATAGGTAACAGTACGATGACCCCAAGGATCATTAGACCTCTAGCTGGACCTTCTTATCCAGTTTCTATAGCAGAAGCTCAGAAAATCTGTGCTTGGCCAGAATTTCTCTCTCTTAGATGCAACCAGACTTAAGTTGGAACATCTCAGCCACCTTCTCTTCAAAGAGAATTCATAGCTTAGTTTTATCTGAAGCATCATGGCATTTTGCCACCTCCCCACCACACACATTTGTTATATATTTTTTTGCACATCAAATACTGCCTTTAATTTTGGGTCCCTATCTACAAGAAAGACATTGAGGCACTGGAATGAGTCCAGAGTTAGGCAATGGAGCTGGTGAAGGGTCTCGAGCACAAGTCTGATGATGAGCAGCTGAGGGTGCTGGGGTTGTTTAGCCTGGAGAAAAGGAGGCTCAGGGGGACCTTATCACTCTCTACAACTGCCTGGAAGGAGGGTGTAGCCAGGTGGGAGTCAGCCTCTTCGTCCAGGCAACCAGTAATAGGACATGAGGGAATGGCCTCAAATTGCACCAGGGGAGGTTTAGATTGGATATTAGGAAAAATTTCTTCCTGCAAAGGGTTGTAAAGCATTGGAACAGGTTGCCCAGAGAAGTGGCAGGATCACAGTTCCTGGAAGTGTTCAAAGCTCATGTAGATATGGCACTTCAGGATACAGTTCAACAGTGAACATGGTGGTGCTGGGTTGACAGCTAGACCTGACTGTAAAGGTCTTTTCCAACCTTAATGATTCTACGATTCTATTACTGAAATTACATTGTTTCTACCTAAATATGCTAAGCAGATCTTGGTATTCTAAGGAGGAAAAAAAGTGTTTAGAATGTAATCTAAAAATTGGAACAAGAATACTAGGAAGAATAAAATAAGATCTTAAAACTCCCTCCTTTATAGTGTTTTGCCTTTTTTCTATCACTTCAGCCTTTTTGCAACATAGGTAGGATTTGGGTGCCTTCACATCTCTGTACTACTGAACTACATCAGAGTTATGACTTAATTTAGCTAACCCAAAAGTAGGCAAAGCTGCATGGTGAACACCTGCTAAGAAACTTACAGCCAGAGCAGAATGCTCTTTTCTATTATCAGTATTAGCGTCTTTGCTGAGCTCACAGCAATTGTGAAAAATAATTAGCAGTAAAAACCACAGCTGAAATAGTATCACAGAAAAAAACATGAGGTCTTAGGGTCACAGGCATTCGTTAGTAAAAAGCTTTTATTAGTTTTGATACTAGACTTGAGTAGGTAGCACTTCACATTTTGGATTGGAACCACAATAAGAGCTGACAAATTTTTCAGATTGTCTCCCCCAGTTATTAGATTTCTCTACAGTTAATCTACATATCTGATATTCAGCTTACCAAAATCAGAATAAATAATGCATTAAGTGATTAACTGCTTCTTCCCTAAATCTGGAACTCATTTTTCTTTTTGGTATCTTCTGTATTTAAGACCAGCAAACACTTCCCCTTGTTTTACACTAGCAGGATCCTAATAAGAATCCTAACAAGATTTTAGTAAATTCTAGAAGAAAACTGAGCCAAAAGTGGTGCTTCTTATCTCTACCTTCCCTCTCCTATGGTCTTACTGGTGCTACAACTCACAGGAGTCCAAGAGTCTAGGTGGGCCCAAGTTACAGTATGACTGACCTTTTGGTTGCTGTTGTCAGGTTACTTTTTGGCCAAGCCAGCTTTCTGGTGTAATTCCTTATAATTATTACTACCAGCACATAAAGGAAGAAGAGAGAATTCATGGCCATGGAAATAAGTGGGTGAATCCTCCTACTAGCCACTTGTTTTAAACAAACCCTACTGTCCTCACAGATTTTCAGTGGTTTTTGTTTTCTGAAAGGCTCCAAGCATGCTGAAATTTTGTTTTCACATGATAGTTATATTACATCAGTACTTCCATAATGTGATCCCCCAATATTTAATATATTCATTCTCCCATTCTCCTAAGGAGAGAAAAATAATGTAAAGCATATTAAACACAGCCTTAAAACCCAAGTAATAAAATTCTGAATGCCAAGACGATTTCCTTGCTCAGTCTTGTTGAGGAAAAGCAGGAAAAATGTTAATGTTCCAAAATACAAATGTAAATTTCTACTTAACAATTAAGTTCCTTACAATAACCACAAGATGTCACTATTTTACAAAACACACAACAGTCTTGTCTGGCAGAGAGAAGCTTGTGATTTTTAATCTGTCTACAAGAAAACTTAGTAGGGGGTATACACAGCAGGATGAAAACATCTGCCTCTTACTTATTAATCTTTTGGCCAGTTCTAATGACAACACCTAAGAAGTCAGAGCTGTTAAAGTCTTAGAAGCTTTTATCAACTAGACAAATGTATTAAGCTCTCAGAAATGCCCCAAAAACAAGGAATGTAAGTTTATTCTTAGACACCTAAAAAACCACAGGGAAGTCACATTACAGTTGTATCTTGTGACCGTATCTGGACTGTGAACATTACTGCAATTTATATCATAAAACCTGAAGCGGGTTTTCTTGCCTCAGCTTGGCTTATTTTACACTGAAGTGTTTAAAATCCCCAAACAAGTTGCAACTCTGTTATCAATCATAGGTGGTTATATTTCACCTCAGCTCCAATGTAGATGAACAAGATTATAGCTTTGTCTTGCCAACATTTGCATTGCTTAAGTCTTTCATTACAAGTCCTAAAATGAACTAGTAGAAACTGTTTTTCAGAGTTTAGTAAAGCTCATAAAGTTAAAAACTTCTTACCTTGGCCTTTATGATTGTATTTTTTTTGTTAGTTTGAACAGCAGAAAATAGCGGAGACAGAGAACATTGATCATCATTCAGTTTTGAACTGGAATCTGATTCCTTTAAGAGAAAATTGATTTGGTTTCAAAACAGGTTGTCTTTTTCTAAACACAAAATATGTTTTCATATCTACATGCACAGACTTTAAGGTATAATGTTTTCAGCAGTTCTAAGAACTCATACAAAAACCTGGGCTTTTAGCAAGCAGCACTACAAAGGCACACATATGCTTCTGAAAGCACTTCAGGGACTAAAAGCAGAGAACAAAAGGTTGCCTACCAGGTGTTTTTATGAGCCACTGCAGTGATAGCAGCAGAAAGACTGAAGACAAACTAAAACCAGAGAACAGACTTTACTTAAGCTAGTATGTCAATCCATTCTATACAATTATGTTAAGCACTGACAAGAACATGATCGTTCTGTGATTCTGTTTAGAGGCAAGTTTTGTTAGCACAAGCTACATAATCTGTAGGGCACCATTCTGAAAAGGAGACTTCGCTGCATAATTTCTTCTATAATTTAAAGTGAAAACAAATACTGAAACAATGTCTAATTTTCATACCTTTGCACCTGAGCTGTTGTTGGACACTTGTAGGATTTCTGAAGACTCCAAACTGCATTCTGATGGCTCACAAGACCCATGAGACTGTGATGACTGTTCCAGTTCTATTAAGGGGGAGGACTCTTCCTCTGATTCATCCCGCACTGCCCCATTAATCTCATCTTCCTGGGATACAATGCAGTTGTTTCTCTGTTGGTGAAACTGCTGTGAAAATACAGTATGAGATGGACCAAGATTTCCTGAGTTATTTTTGAGGCTGCTAAACCACTGAGAACAACTTTTCTGCACTTCTCCAGGAGGTGTAAAGACAGTCCTTGGCAATTTTTCACTTTCTGAAAACCTAGAAACATCTTCTGCTGCATGTTTTACTTCCTGTTTCTGGCAATCCTGCTCAGCATCTTGAGTTAGATCACCATCATCCTTCTTTGCTCTACTGTCAAACATAACTGCATCATTGCAGAAAAACCTAAAAAAGAAAAAAAAAAAGAAGGTAAAGGCAAGGGAGAAGAAAGTTATGCAAATGAGTATGTCATCTCCAATCATTGTCTCCATCCGTCAATTTTATTTTCAAGGTATACTTGCAGACAAATTATTTTGGCAATGGGAAAAGTCCCTCAGGGAGACATTTAGCAAATAACAGTAAAAAGAAGCAGGAAAAAGCATCTGTAAAAACGGCATTAATTGACTGAAATGTTATGGAGATTCTTCACCTGAAAGAGAAACATCTAGAAATCCTACAAAATTTAAGATTATATTAATTAACGATTATAAAGCTAAGCAGTAGTGAAATACTTCAGCACCACTTATCAAGGAAACTAGAACCTTACTACTTTTTTTCTATGCTATAGCAGCAGCTCCTGAGAATACTGAGCACAGATTTAGGACAGAATCTATCATCAGTGACAACTCTTAGTTTTTGATGCAAAATGAAAAAAACCTTTCAGCTCAGAAAGGTGTGCTTTAAAACTAAGGTATTAAGACTGCTCTGTAAAATTATACTGCTCAAAAATATTCAGATTATTTAAGACAAAAGTTACACAATAATAGACTTAATTGTGATAATGTTTTGTAAAACAAATTCAAGTAGTTGTGGCCAAATGTGACTAAATGAAAAAAAACCTAACAAAGTCCCTCTTCTTAAAGTGCTGCTGCAGAGATCAGCAGTGTCAGCTGAATGGGATGGGATAAGAATAGATATTTATCATAGAGTATGACCAGGTTTAGCTTTACTCAAACAAACAAAATGCCCTGTCAACTTAAGTCCATGTATTCATTAACTGCTTACATATTTGCCACAAAGTAGCTACCTTTGTTTTTTTGAGATAAGTCACATGTCCTTTACCTGGAAAAACTCCTGGCCAATTCCCAATTAATTTTGATATCCAGAGGTACTGAATATTTTACTGATAGCCACTAAATTGATCACAGGGATGGAACACCTCTTCTACAAAGCCAGGCTGAGAAAGTCAGGGCTGTTCAGCCTGGAGAAGAAAAGGCTCCCAGGAGACATTATAGCACCTTGCAGTACCTAGAGGAGAGCCTACAGGAGAGCTGGAGAGGGACTTTTCACAAGGGCATGTAGTGACAGGACAAGAGGGAATGATCTTAAGTTGAAGGAGGTTGAAATTATATTGGGAAGAAATTCTTCACTGTGAGTGTGGTGATGCACTGAACAGGTTGCCTAGAGAAATTGCAGATGCCCCATCCCTGGAAGTGTTCAAGATCAAGTTGGATGGATCTCTGAGCAGCCTGGTCTAGTGAAAAGTGTTCTGACAACATCAGGGGCGTTGGAACAAGATGATTTTAAGGTCCCCTCCAAACCATTCTACGATTCTTTGAATAGTCTCAGTCTTCACTTCTGCAGAAAAAAATGAACATTATCTATCTCACAGATAGCATGCCTTAGCACAAAGGATCCTCCATCTTGGCTCAGATGCAATACAGTTGCATAAAAAGTTTGAGGTAGCATTTTTCCTATTTTCAGTATTCAGGCTCTTTTAGCAACCAAGACAACAAATAGTCTTTTGCTACTTATGAAAATGTGAAATAAGCATACCTGCTTCTTGTTCCTGGAACAATTACAGCATCTCTCTCTTTGTTTTTCCTTTGTAAAAAGGAAGCAAATTTATTTCTAACTCTAGGTTGTGAGTTAGAGCTTTCTTGAATGACGGAATTCCCTGGAAAATCAAGGCTTTGTATTGCTGACCCACTCTTTTGAGCCTGACCATCATGATCATTCTCCTTCTTGATTCTTTTTGTTTTTGAAAATGAATATTGCTTCAACACGTCTCCATCTGAGATTTCTTCTGAATCTAAAGACAATTTAAGCATCACTGTAGAAGCACATTCTACAATTAACCAGTTATGAGATAACTAAACATTACATATTTACTCTCACAGGCTTAAAAATATTAGTAAGATCTGGTAAGAACATTATTGACAATACAGTTTAGATGTCTTTAATACCATTGTTTTCTAGCACATAGCCTTAAAAATAACACAGTGAAAAGGTAGATGGAGTGAAGGCAGAACAACTGCAATGAAACTACATTTGATTTAAAGGCAGGTTGCTAAACTACCTACAGACTTTGATTAGCGAGGGATTAGGAAGATATCAGGAGTAACAAAGGAAAAAAATAAAGCCCTCGCAGTATAATCAGAAAGAAAAGGAAGCAGAGGAAAACACTTAACATATTAGGTAAAGCACTATAAGAACAAAAAAGTGCCTCTTCTATTGCAAGCCCACAGTTTATTTGAGCACATATAACTCAGGTGGTATAGAAGACAAGATATCATAGATGCACTAGAGAAAGTGAGAAAGTTGGCATAAAAAGCACCTGGACAGGGGATAGAGGCAGTGCAGTCTGAGTACAGAAAACATTCTTTACGTTTTCTGTCTGGCCTAATATCATTGCTGGGTAAAATGGGCTGTTTTAACTTCTTCACAAGCCATTTTAAGATAGAAATTTAAACCAAAACTATGTCACAATACAGATTGTATTAAACAAAACTTAAAATTGAAACCACCAGAGTTTTATAGCAAACCAAAGAAAGTTAAAATCAAGTCCTGTTGAAAGTTTGCTGTCACCCTTAATCATTATCTAGGCTTTAATATTATGGCTTGTTAGTCTTGTAACTTCTTGAAAACAGAATACAGACAATAACAGTTAAGAGTTAAGCCTCTAAAGTCTCATACCATAAAGCACAAAATAAAATCCTTTATTTTCCCACAGCCTTCTACTGTTATTCATATACTTATTTAATATAAACATACCACTCCTTGGCCTTTTTGCCAAGAGCTCTTTGCCTGCAAGCTTTAGTCCTTTAACACTAATTATTTTCTCCATGCCTTTGGTTGTTGGTTTCTCTGGGAAATGCACTTTAGGAGGAGCAGTATCTTCAGCGGGGCCAAACTTGTATTCTCTGCTCCAAACGCTATTTACATGATTATCATATCGGTCATTCCAGCCACAACTTCTCTGCTGCCCAGGCTACAAAACACAATTAAAAATCAAGAGACAGGCTTATAATCTTGCCTTCTATATGTGATTTCCTGACTTAGCATACAAGGAAGGACATGTCGATATTTGTACATCTAGTGACACATTCTACATAAGTCTTTCTTTTGTTTCCACAATTCTCATGCTTTTCATACTTTTTTTTTGTGCTGCCATGATGTCCTCATTTCAATATGGCATAAGTGACTAACTACTCATCTCAGACCAAATTTAAAGCTCAAAATTTATTTCTATTCAAGAAACATTTTTGGGATTATTCTTGGAAGAAATCCAAAACCCTTTGAGAATTTTCTCTTTAAATCAGTTACTTCTGTAAATAGATTTAAGGACTTACCAAAAAAGTCTGAAAGTAAAACAAAGTCAAATGCCACGAAAAATAAAACTTTACCTTTAAAAGAGTGAGAATTATGTGTGTGGGAGCACATAGCTTCTGTAATACCAGAATAGCTTTCACTGACAATTAATTTGTGGACAACATTCAGTCATATTTTCCCATTAACATTCAGACCCACATCAAGTTCTTGGTATCTAACTTTACAACAAAGATGTTACCTGTGCCGTGTCGGGGTTATAATTATCAATTTGTTCCATTGTATTGATATCAATATTGCCAATGGCAATTTGAAAAGCAGTATCATCACCAACATGTCTGTTCCCATCATAGTAAAGGAAAATATCTGAATATTACATTAGATTTCAACAACTGTACCATGAAAGTTAGAACAGCTGCTTTCCTATTTTTCTGCTAAAAAGCATGGCTAGAATATTAACCAAAATGATTAATATTACTACTCATGGCTCAATCTGGTGTAACAGCAATTGCAATAGATCTGCAGTCCTTGGCAAATCATGAAAGTCAAAATTAAATCCTTCAATTATCAGCAGGAGAGGCAGCAACTTTCTCCTTCGTAATTTCTAGAAATGCCAAAGATTAGGTGGCTTGAACATACAAAGCTAGCAACTACTTCAAATCTCCTCTCTTTCTTAATTTTCCTAATCTTCCACGTTGAAATTTATGTTGCACAGATGTGGCAAAATGCTACCTTTTCCATAGGAAGAGGGATCTGGTAAAACAGGAAATGCTAAGATTAGACAATGAGTTGAGCACAAATTGCAAGAATTAAACTGGAAGAGATTATAACACACAACACAGGCAGAAATTCAAGGCAGCCATAAAGCAGTCATTTTATATTTAAACTGTATTTAACAATTTGTTTTCTAAAGGGGAAAAAAAAGATTAATGCCTTCTGCCTAAAACAATGTATCAATGATAGGTCACTTAGTTACCCCCTGCAGTTTTTAAAAATTGATGAAAATCAGAGTGAAGGAGGAAAGAAAACCCCCACAGAAGTTTAAGACTGCAGAAAAGCCAGGTTGTAGTCAACAGCGGGGATGCAACAAAAAAATCTAAGTACACCACAGATGCAACAAAAATTATAAGATACCACATCAGCCCCCCCTTATTTCCCCATTCTGCTGTTTCAACACAAAGGATACCGCCCTGCATAAGTCAGTGCTTCTGGATCAATATCATCTCCATATGCATTCAGAGGAACTAATTTTCTCTTGACAGGATCAAAAACTAACTGATACAGGAATGTATTATTAGCTCGTGTAAAACCCTGTATGTATTCTTCTGGTACTGTTATATTCATCTTCAAGTACTGCCCCATTTTCTTAATAACCTGTCAAAAAAGAAATTACTCAACTGTTTCATTTCACCAGTTCACACAAAAGGTTAAATACATTTCAATTATTAATTATCTTTGCTAGTAATTAAATGTAGAATGAGTGTTCTACTGTAACAAGCAGATTCAACTTAAATAGGGGAAGGAAAGAAAATAGAACTTTGTACATTATTTTCCCACTCAAATTGTTTACAGTCACATAAATAACACAATTCAACTTTTCATAACTCCTTGTTCAATAAATACAAAATGTGATTAGAAAAACAGATCATCTCCTTAAGGTGTATTTGTTTAAACTAATGCACATCAAATTTTTATCATTCATATTATCAGGACATATAAGCAATATGTGGGTGTTCTTATAACAGAAAAAGAAAAGCAAAACTAACCAGAATAAACCCTGGCATTTTGCTCAGAGATACATTAAATCAAATAATGATTTGCATGGGAAAAGTTCAAAGTTCCCTTTTTTGCTTCCACAAAAGCCAAATCAGTTGCTTTGGTGTCTGCTCTATATGATACAAAAGATTTTAAAATTAAAAATCATAGTTCTTTGTCTGTGAGAGAAAAAAAATACACAAGTAATTTAAGAAAGAGGATAACACACTAAGTTAATTAAACTGCATATTAAAATGCTTTTCTGGATCAGATTTACCTGCCTCCAGGACAGCCCCATGAGGTATTCTTATTAGCTCTTAACCCCTCTAGTCCCTTCGTACCCACACAGAAGATGTTATTCCCACCCTCTTAGCCTCTGTATTTCCTAACATGAGATTTGTTTTAATTTCATACATCGGACAAGAAAAAACCACCAATATTGTTTTGCACCATTATATCACACTTTTCTTCCATACTGTTTTTAATATAGAAATGTCCATATCCATATGTATTGTCACTAAATAGGATTCCCAATCCCTACCTCTCCCCAGCACAGATAAATGTGTACTAATACAAAAATAACACTTGGTTGAGCAGTTCTAATAACTAATCTGCAGAAACAGAAGAAAGCAGTAATGAAGAGGGGAAAAAAAATTCAAAGCCTTACAAAAAATTAAGTTTCCCTTCAAACATAATATACCATCGAAGGATTAAAACAATTCTTTTTCTAAGTTTACTTCGGTGTATTTCCTTTAAATATATAACAGCTTCAACAGTTGAGTAAGCTTAGTTCAGCATCTTTTTTAAGCACAAGTTAAAAATATTTTTTGGTATTCTCCTCAAAATGGAGGAAGTCAAGAACCCTTTATATTTTCAAGTGAGGGTTAAATATCATATATACTGATATAGGCTCCCAAAACACAAAGCAAAACTGAGTTTACCTTTATAATATCTGGATTGTTGGCTAATTTTAGCAATTTGCATGCTTTAGCTAACCCAATTCCATGAATTGAAGGGAGGTAGTCACAACCAGAAAGAATACACATGTAGCGGAATTTCTCTTCTGTAAATACATTCCCAAGCTGCTTGCAGTTTCCTAGTCGAGCTTGATCTATCTCTAGTCCATTTCCAAACTTGTCAATTTTCAGAAACACCTGAAAATTAAGAGGAAGTGAAAACAATAATTTTCACCCTTATAAGGTGGTTCATTGCACTTGGTGGAAACAAGAGAGGCAAAGTGCTATTCTCATCTCTTCCATTTCCTACATTTACTGTAGAAGAGTTAATCCATACACCAAACATATTTGGCAACTTCAAATTCTGCTTTTCAGATACCAGCAAGAGGTAAAGGCTATTAGTATTTTCTTCCATACCTTTTTACATCCAAAAGCTAAAAGATCAGAGTCTTCCGTAATTATAGCTTGAACCATGCCAATCTTATTAAGATAAGCCAGCTGAGCATCAGCTTCATAAGGAGCAACAATACAATCAACTCCCTGGGCTCGCGCAGCCTGGACATAAACAAGAAGCATACAAGTACCTTGCATTAATTTTCAGTAATTACCTTAAGAGAGCTGAAAGCATAAGAACCTCTACATTAAAAAGCCAAACCCACGACTTTTTTTAATCACACATCCATCCTGCCCCCAGTAAGAGCCCAATATTTCACAGCCAAAACCAACTTTCAAGCAGTTTAGATCTACATAGGTGGTTCTTGTAAACCAGTGTTTCCTGTAACACTATTGCCACTGCATCTAACCACAGGTGATTGTTTCAAAATCATGCAAGTGATATTCTGGACAAAGGAGAAAAGTACTAGAACTAACTTAATACTTTTTGATAAAGATCCTATGACTGCATTGAAAGTATATCAAAAAACTATTAGAACAAATTTTAATCAGCCAAACTTTTTTCTGTAGTCTATGCTCAGAAACTAGACAATGGAAAAAATACAAAAAAATATTTTGATTATTTTTTGTACTGCAAAAATAAAACAGAGGTGTTATCAAATTCAGTTAATGCAGTAAGAAGGGATGTACTTTGTTTAACACATCATTATTATTTATACAAATTATTTATACAAACGGGCATAATAAACTTTAACTTCAAGTTTGTTAATTGTGCCTAACACAATGCAATAACATGCAGGACGATTAGAGATTAAGCAGGAGGGAGTATTTTTCTTGCCTACATAGAAGAGGTAGTGATGTAGCCAGAAAAATGCAGAGTAGGATATGCTACCTATTGCTGAGATTTTTTTTTAAACCGGAATTAATCAACAATATTGACAACTTACTTTAATAACTTCATGAGCCATAGCATGGGTAATATTTACACTGCGCCCAAAACATTCCCTAGCTTCTGATAGTCTCCCTTCCTGCAACAATTGTTTCCCCTTCAGAAGACTGGCTTGACGCTTCCTAAAAGAAAGACAAAAATATCCACCAATCTCAGATTATTTTTCACTTAAAAGAACAAATGGCAGAAGGGACTGAGAGAGACAAGTAGAAAAGGGGGGAAAAATTGCAACACTTTCAAAATCTGGGCTACCACATATTTTTTAAAACAAAATAAAAACTAGGTCATTGTATTGACAAAGATGACTAGATTTGAATGCTGAAATGTATAATATTTTTTTCGGAAAACAGTGACAAATCAGGAACTGAAATCAGCAGTGTAAAAGAAAAAATGCACCCACTCTCAGCTTGAAGTAAAAAAGATTTAATGGGATTTGGGAGTACCTGACACTAGATACTTATTGATTTAGAGGGCAGAAAACCTAATTTACTTAATTTCATATATCGGAAATTGTTCACTTCACGCTGAAGGAAGTGCATGTCTCATGAGAATTCAGAAATAACAACCACCAGTGAAAAATTCTCATAGCTTCAGTGAAAAGTCCCATTTACAGGGAGCTAATTCCAAACCTGAAACAAGTTTATCTTGTTAACTGTTGAGAAACATGAGGAAAGGGTGCTATTCTAAAGTAAAATTACACTAGGCAAAAAGATTTTTGTCCAGAGATCACAAGTGTGGGTAAACTAAAAGCCTCTAATACATTACAGGAACTAATGCTCAAAAGGTTTACTTCCTTCCTCTATAAAATGGCTTTCATTTATGAAGTGCATTTCTATTTTTGGACTAAAACCTCTAAGAAGCTTGTATGATTTTAGACGTAAATTAAAAGAAATCACACTATATTGCAAGGGCGTTTACCAGAACTTACTACCTAGCTGAAGTTTGAGGGTTTTTGATTTTTTACTGTAGTGATAAAACTGCTTTGCTTGCAAATCAACACAGTTCAGTACTTACTCTCGTCGTGCCTTTTCCACTTCCTTCTTAGAGGGCAGGGTACATCCATCAAATACCAAAATTGGTTTAATTCCAAATGAGAGGAGCATATGAACAAGTTTCATACAGAAAGCTACATAACTGTATCGACAATAACAAAAGTAAGAAAAGAAAGATAAACTTTATTGTTAACCACAAGTCTGTTACATATTTTCCACTTGCAGAAAAGAAGAACTGTAAGCTTAGCACTTGTTCAAAAATCATAACAGGCTGTAAATTTCTCCAGTATCACAAAAAACTAAGAACACTTGCATGCTGTTTGGTTGGGTTTTTTACCAAGAGAAACAGTCCACCTCCCAATTCAGAACCGGACTGACTGCTCCTCTCTCCCAGGCAAAACGAAATAAGAATTCAAGTATAATTCAGTTGATTTTGCTACTGTAGGATTCAACACCGACAAAAACTTGACTACTTAAAACATGGATCATCTTTCTTCTTTCAGCAACTCAACGCATAATGGCCAGGGAAACAGGAAGCAGACAAGCACAGTACATGACCTTTCCCCAGAAAGGCAGACTAGAAGCACTTTTGAAGAGTTGGAAGGAGTGATGGGGTTATTAAATCGCTCCTTGTAGAACTATCCACTCTTCTCTTCAGACAGTGGATATATCCTACGGACAAGTCATAAAAACCTATCTTTCCATACTAAAAGTACAGGCACAGCACTGAAAATATTCCAAAAGACAGAAAAGTTCCCCCATCTGTACTAACTGTGAAAATGCTATATGGACCAGGAGGCAATCCTTCAGTGCCTTTGAAGCCCATCCCTTGAAAAAATATTTGTTGGGAATTCCAGATGTTATTTATTCCCTCAGACCTCTCATTTTCTTACCTGTTATTTCTACAGATCTGTATGAGAACATTTTATCAGCAGCACAGAACTAAAATCTAATAACTGCTGTAAACACTAAGCAAGCACATTGCAACAATGCTCAATGAAAAAAAATCTTTTTTTTTTAATTTTTATTTTAAAGACACTGTTTAAAACAGCAAGAGCAACCTCACCAAGGAAGGAAGGAGAGTGGGATTTAGAAGCATTTAGAATGCAAGGATATGAGCACTGAATAAACTGGATTTAGAGCTACTGAAAAATAACTGATTTTTGAAAGACAGGAGCAAATATCACTGAAGCTACCTAATTCATCCAGGTGAATTTTAAAGTACGAAAGGACTCTGCACTACAGTTAAGGTGCCAGTCTAGGATCATATGTGCATGGAAACAACATTTGCCCATAAGGTATTCACGTATTTAAATTCAACTATTCCAAAGTTTCCTATGACTATGAATATTTCTCCTGACAGTCAATTTTTTCCTCATCTGAACAGTATTCTATTCTCAGGACTCTGAGGAACCTGCACTACCTTCAAGGCAGGCTTGGATGAAACTCTACAGTTCTTCAAATTAACATCAGCAGGAGTTATTATTTGAATCCATTTGCAAAGAACCAACTCTCTCTTGCCTCCAATCAAACATTTGATGGATCCAAGGTCCCCTGGGTGGTGCCAAGCAACAAGACAAGAGGCAGCAGGCAGAAACCAGAACACAGGAATTCCACTAGAAAATAAGTAGAACTTCCTTACTTTGCAAGTAACCAAGCTGATGCCTCTATAACTTCAGTCGAAGTTACAAAGTGCTTATATAGCTTGAGTTATAAGATATCAATATAACCTGAATCATGACTTTTTATATATCTATATAACCTGATATCAATATAACCTGAACCATAGCTTTTTTCATAACTTTTATACCTATATAACCTGATATAAATAACTTTCTATACAATGTAATGGCTAGTATACAGTTAACTAGTTGCTTAATGCTGAATAGACAAAAAAAAGAAAAAGAAACTCAGCAGGTGGATAACTTTAGAGATAGATAAGTATAGCACTAATGAGAAATTGGCAAATGTGATGCCAATTAGCCATAAAATAGAGAATTTAGGCCAGTTAGAACCAGCGAGACCAAGGAACACCGTAACTGCGCATGCTCCGAAGACAAAGTTGAAAAGTTCAGATGCGAAGAAGACCTTGGAAGCCTTCATCAAAGACCCCCAAACTGGGGAGGCACAAGCACAGTGCAAAGAACTACCTAATAACCATGAGATCATACTGTGGAAATTAGTCCCCGCGCGTACGCAATGATGTTGTAGTGACGTAGTAACACTAAGCAATACTTTCTGTGTAAATATGACACAGCACTTGGCAAGGATGGGTGAGTTAGGTGGAGGTATCTCCCTCACACCCAGTGCTGCAATAAACAAATATCTGCTCTCTAGATGTCGGTCTATGGAGATTTATTTCCAGCCTATCTTTTGGGCATCAAAACACTGAAACAGGTTGCCCAGAGAGGTTTTAGAGCCTCTTCCTTCTCTGGAGAGATTTGAAAGCCATCTGGACACAATTCTGAGTAATGTGATCTAAGGGAACCTGCATGAGATGACATCCAGTGGTCCCTTCCAACCTCACCTACATCCAATCTAAAACAAGAGTTCAACCCACTTTTCCAGAGATGGGCAAGAAATTATGCAAACCTGATCTAGGGTGCAGAGTTGAACCTGAAATATGACCACAATTTTTGTTCGTTTCCTTCCCTAGAAATATAACTGTGTAAATGTGTTCTAGAAAAGCTACTTTTACTAAAAACATAGCATGTTAAGCAAAAAAATCTTACACCTTATTCAGAGAACAACACATCTCTCATAATCCCTTGGTATCATTACAATTGTCACAGCAGTATTTAAAAAAACTCTCTTTACATACAAAAAAGGTGTCTGAAAATAATATTAAGTCTGAAATTAAAGAATTGCATGTACAGAATTTCAGCAGAGAAATTAGATTATAGTTCAGAGCAAGACATGATAGGAAAAAAATCTAACTGACACACCTACTGGTATTTTAACCAAAAAATATTTTTGAGAGTTTTTTCCCCAATGTATACTTTAATATTTATTTTGCACAGCTGGAAAGCTGTTTACTTTTCGCTGAAAATTTCCATTTCCAAAGAGTTCAACTCAGAATTCGGAAGCAATAGTAAGAAGCAAAACTACTGTAAGTAAGTTTTTAGTTCAAGAAACACCAAGTTAATAAAACTTTTATTTGTAAAAGGGCCGAGACTTAAAGAAAGACTTACAGATCTGTGGGCTCTCCTCGGGCCAGCTTTTCAGCACAGGCATAGGCGCCTTTGTGCAGCCAGCAGTAGGTGTCCACAGCTACCGTCAGCCCTTTGTATTTCTTCACGTGGGAAGGCTCGGCAGCCTCCTTGATAAACTGGAGCAGGCCCTGGATCCCCATGGTGCCGCAGAGTGGGGCAAAAAGGAAAGGAGCGAACACAAAGCCGAGTGCTTTGCGCTCTCGATCGTCGCTCTCGATCCTCGCTCAAGGACCGTCAGGTCAGCTCACGGACGGGGCGCTGGGCCGCGCCAGGGCCACGAGAAGCTCCTGCGGGTACCCCCACGCACCGCGGCTCGGGGCCGCCTCCCCACGCGGCGGCTGTACCTCGTTGCGGGCCGGCAC
The DNA here is from genome assembly GCA_013397755.1 of Cnemophilus loriae. Lineage (NCBI taxonomy): Eukaryota > Metazoa > Chordata > Aves > Passeriformes > Corvidae > Cnemophilus > Cnemophilus loriae. The sequence continues at coordinate 2,070,631 of VZTF01000380.1, read as the reverse complement.
TGCCCGGGGAGTG
>VZTF01000380.1:2008819-2070495 GCA_013397755.1 Cnemophilus loriae | reverse complement strand
AACGTGACATTTATAAACATTGAATACGCTGAAATCGAAAGGCCCCGCAGCATTTTATCAGGACGAAGGACTGTAGCTAACCCAGTGAGAGGGGAGGGGAGGGGAAGGGCTGACGCGGGTCACTTACTGCAAAGGATCAAGTGAGGGACAGATGTTATTGTTACAGCACTGAAACCCTGGGCTGAACGTAAGAACGGATGGTCAAAGTCACAATTATGTGATAAAGGTTCTTGTCAGTTAACTTAAGAGTATGCTTGCATAAGTAAAAACCAAAATTGCAGTAGGAAGTAAATGTAGGCCAACATTTACCAGAAAAGTTTCATTTCCTACGTGCCATTTTGAAGTCTGTACAGTTCTTTGATACTTTGGCTTGGTTACATGGATGACTCGGTCAGCAGTGTGGAAAAAGCACGTTTCCAGACGGCAAAGCTTAAAGTCCATGTATTCTGAAAAGAGCACATCTGAATTACAACTTCTCAGCTAAGAAATGCATAGAAATAACTTGGCCACAGTGACAGCGTAAGATGTTTTAATGCTGAGAATATTGATTGAATTCTACTTTGCCAATTCTTTTTTCACTCTGTGATTCTGACTACATATGACACACTCCACAAGTTTTAAATACAATTGCAATTAGAATTCAGTTTGGATTAGGTTCACTTCTCTTAAGAATACGTTCTTCTATCATTTCTGACATTTCTTTTTCTATCAAACTGCTGTGCTCGTGGGAAGAACAGTAATCAGTGTAATGTATCAATATCATTCAAAATCTCATGTGCAATTCAACTAAATATACTTTTGACTATTTTCTGTAAATTATGTTAAAAATAGTCCTAAGGTGAACCTCAGTCAGAAGCACTGGAGCCAATGAACTTGGATTGACGGAAGCCAGAGCTACAGAACTCTTGCCCAGCTCAGATTTTCCTTTTCAATTCCTTTGCCTAAAAGGATACTTTGGAATTGAAAGGTTAGCACAACATGCCTTAACATTCAGTTTATTACAAACATCTTCAGCCATGTATGAACCACTATGACCCATCCTCATGACATCTCATAACTTCTATAAAATAACAGAAGCTTGATACAATGAGTCAGAGCCTTTGTTGGTTTCAGTAGAGCTATCTCGACTTAAAACTCACCAAAAATACTGATTTTTCAGTTCAACAGTGTCTCTTGGAAGAAAGAAGTCAGATGGTAACATTTTGGTGAGTTATTCCTTTGAAGAATACCGAAACTGGGAAGCAGGACCGCACTATGGTTAGTTATAAGACTTGTAGTAATATATAGAATTCTTTTCTTTCACAAGTAGCTCCTGTATCTGGAGAGCTGGTAAGACTAGAAATTACTTTGCCAAATCTCTGCTGTGTGTTTTTTCTTGCCTTGGGCAGTTTTGTAATAGTGACTTGCAGAATAGATTTTAAAGAGATCTCAAAGTAGAAAGTATAGCAGTAACATTTTGTTTTCTTTGCAATTGTTTTCTATCATGGAATAAAAAAAGAAGAGCCATTCTGAGTATAGCCCTGTTGACCCCTAATAGAAATTTGAGATAGATCCCCAGGATAAGTACACTGAAGTACCTCTAGAACTGCTTCTTTCTCAACACAGCTCTCCTAAAGAGAGGAAATGGGATCACTGTCTGATGTAAACATCTAACCTTTATACAGACAAGTAGAGCAAAATTAATTTTGTCCTCACAGTGCACTACACTGGGCAAGGACATCTTACAGATTTTTACTAACCTTCCTTCCATACAGTATCTGGCACAGCTTGAAGTGTCTTCATGCAGTAGATTAAAATACTCAGAATGAAAACCGGCACTTTGCTGAAGTTCAAAATCAGACCATCAGCTATGATGATATTAGTAAATTGGGTGTCTGGTTTATACTAATTTGTCCAAAATTTCAATGAATTTCTTATTACTGCTATATTGTTTTCACTGCTTAAGAAGTTGATCACTTTTATCTCAAAAAGTTGGTTTGGAAGTTAGTTGGACTATTTAATCAATTTCTTAGAAAAGAAATTTGATTTTTCTCTGATAGGTGGCAGTATTACATTCACTCCACCCTTTATCTGTCTTTTATTGAAATTTCTATTTATGGACTATATATTTTCACAGCTTTTTTTAGCTTAGCTAAGAAGCCAGGCTTTAATACCACAAGCAAATTCATGAACACAGTCATACACACTTGAGAGAAGTTTAGAGGATGACATCCTAAAACTATATTTAGTAGCAGAGGAAATATTTGTAAAAGCTCCTCATTTATTAGGAAAACATTATATCAATAGTGTTAGTAAGGTTTTTTAAAAGCTAGATTATCTAGTTAACATCGTTTTGATATGGTTATCTGCTGATTATATTAGCTTATTAGCCATTCTGAGCTTGTCTTCAGTGTGGCTGTGCTACTTGTGGCAACTAGTTTTTTATCTCTGGAAACGTAATGTCAATATAGAGAACAAAAGCATGCTAAACTCTACTATCCCAGTGCGTGTTTTTTTCCCTTGTGATCTGTCGTCGTGAAATCATCCATCTGGGTGCTGCTGAAGCCTCTGTTCCTTGGAGCTGCATGGCTCAGCCTGGCCCGTAGTGGCTTCTTGGGACAGAGCCTCAGCTGCAGCCGAGTGCAAGGGACAGTTCAGTTTTGCTTTCGAAGGCTCAGAGGCAGGAAAAACTCTCACTTAATTTGTAGGTAAATCTTTGAACTAGTCCTGCAGTCATTACTACCACTTTAAATTACTCTGGATTTTTTTTTTTTTTTGACCTCACAATAACACAGGTACCTCCGGACTCTCCAAGTCTGTCCAGAACTTGAGCTGTGCCGAGGTGACTTTCTTCAGTTTGGGAATTATACAGAGCTCTCTCTCCATATATCATTAAGGCATGATCTAGTAGCATTAACAGCTTGATTCAATCATTAACAAGAAATCGCAAAAAGGCAAGCAAACTGCTGCTGCTGACCACAAACACCTTGGTGTGCTGTGGGAAAGGAACAGCTGTGTCATCGTATTTAAATAAGAGCCTGAGATGAAGAAACCCGAGTCCTTCTGGGGCAGGTGAGCAGCCTCTGGGAGTTGTTGCTGTTGATTTATTTAATTTGGTGCTGGACCCCCTGAACCTCAGGTAAGCTATTCCTAGACTTACACACTCTGCATGTGTAGTCTATTTTTCTGAGAAAAGGAATTTTGAATAATGTTTGACAACATTCCTTTCCTCAGTGTTTCTGGTAGCACACAGTGAACTAGCAGGTGAATGTCTGTGTTTCAGGGAAGTCTAGGGAAATCTGAACCATACAAGGCCTTGGATAAAATCTGGTTTTAAGCCAGTAGCTCAACTAAAAGGACCTTTTAAATGAAAGCTTAAAATGAAACCAAAAAATCTTTTGTCATGAACAGGAAAACTGTAGATGAGATTCCTAGAGATCTGATTCCAGCTCACAGACTTTTATGGGACTTTCAGCCCAGAAAGAAGAGTGGAAGATAGATGTTTATTTTTCAGGTTCAGGCTCCTCAGAGTGCAGTTCAGTGGGCAGGAGAGGTTATCTCTAAAAATCCCGCAGCACTCCCTCATAGCAGGAAAAGAATATTTTGCTGCATTATTTGGGTGAAGTTGCCCTCTCCCTTTTGTAGAGTAGGCAGCTGATGGGAGGTGCTTCTACAGTGCCCCCTGCCCTGTCAGTTTTACTGGCTGCTCTCATACATAGTCTCAGGCCAGAAGTTGGGGAGAGATTTGTGCTGATCTTCTTTCTTACTCTCTCCTTTGTCTGTCCACTTTTCTGTATTTCTGCAGGTGCTGTAGTGATAGGGGTGGGACCAGACAACAGGGTACCCTGATTCATCTGCAAATGCATGTGTCTATAAACTCCTCATCTGGCCTTTACTGAGGAGGTTTTTTTAACTCCTGGAAGTGAAATGTATCCTTTTTTATTCTGCTTTTCACTGACTTTACTGGTCCATGTTACAGTCACCCAACACAGTTACGCTCAAGACACTGATCTTTCTAGAGATGTCTTCAAACCAGAAAGACCTGTCAGCGTCTTGTTAAATTCTAGCTTTCCAAAAAATGGCATAATCAGTGAGGGCTTAAAATTATCTTAGGTCCCTTGAAGAGAATGGAGATTTGCAAACTAAAGAGAACAGAGTCACTACTTAATGCACTCACTAGTACCTATCTATAAAGGTCTTAAAGTAACTCAGTCTGGAGCATAGTTAGAGACTGAGCTTGGTAGCACTCAATTTTATCAGTCTCACTATTTTACACAAGCCTGGCCACATAAGTGCTGGCCTGGACTGACATAGCCTCTAGTTTATGTAACCACATTGATAATACAAAGATATTTCACACAGGTCAATGACATACAGATGTTTTATCAATTTTTGTTCGAATTTTCTTAAATTTCAGAGATGAAAAAAGCAAGACTTTGATGCAAAAAAAATTTATTTCTGATATTTTGCTGGACGATTCTCTGGAATCAGATAGAGTGATCGAATAATGTTTGTGCTTTCTCGTGAAATGGGGGAGGCCCAGTAACCTACTATTTCCCTTGCATCTGTTACATCTAGCCATAATAAGTGCCCTGTTAATTTCTATTTCTCATATAAGTGTTCTTCTTTGTGCTACATAGAATAAAACTAAAATAGGTTAATCATTAACTAATTATGCCAGCAGCAGATGAACAGTCTCATGTGTTCCCAAGTGTAAGTAATCTACAGTCTGTCTTTTGCTTTTTTTGTAGGTACTGATATATTCCATATTGCTGAGTCTTCCAGCAGCAAATGAAAAATATGTATTTGTTCTTCCTTTCCATTTTACCTTTGCTTTTGAAAGTCTCTGGCACCGAAGATGTTGTATTTGGTCATAATAATTTCACAGAATATCAGGTGGGCAACATGAACCTCATTCTCTCTGTCCCACATGGTGGGTCAATGGAACCTAAAGACATCCCTGATCGAGAGGCTGCCTGTTGGGATGCAGAGACATCGTCTTGTATTTTCTCTCATGACTGTCCTCCTGGAAGTATTCAAAATTCTAAGAAATGCAAAGTGTCTACCAACCAAGACAGGTATACTATAGAGGTGGCTCAGGCTCTTGCTGAAGAAATCAACAGCATTACTGGTGGCTTCTTCCCACATATCATCATAAATCACCTACAGAGGTTCAAGATGGATGCTAACAGGGAAAAGGAAGAAGCCTCCTTTGCAATTCCCCAAGCGGAACAGGCCTGGGACGACTATATGGGATTTTTGACCACTGCAAAATCACAGATGTCAGGGGGCCTAATTCTGGATATTCATGGACAAGCACATCCCGAAAGGTGGATAGAACTAGGTTATACACTTTCAAAAACTTCTCTTAACTCAGGTGTCTTTTCTGCATCGAATTCCTCAATTAGCCATCTGGCCAGTCAGCTGGTCAATGTGTCTTCTGAGACTTTGGTTGCAGGGAACAGAAGTTTGGGTAAATATATTGAAGAACAAAATAAGAGTTATGTTTGTGTGCCTTCTCCATCCAATCCTAGCCCGAATAATGGAAGCTATTACAGTGGTGGATACATAACAAAGACTTTTGGTTCCCGTAGTTCTGGCACCATCGATGCCATTCAGCTTGAACTGCCCCAGTGGGTGAGGGCAGCTGAAGAGCGTCACAGATTTTGTAAAGCACTGGCAAGGGCTGTAATGAAATTCTGGCAAACTAACTACTGCAGCCAGTACAAGCATGAACTTCTGCCATGCTGAAAGAGGCTGTCTTGTTAAGATACCATTCCTTAGTAGGGTAATGATCTGGAACAACAGAACAACTCATTCACCTGGAATGTTTAAGCCTGCAATATAATTGTGGATGCTGGTAGAAAGAAACCATCCTGCAAAGCAATACATCAACATAGAAGAAATCCACAGTTAATACCAACAAATCCATTAACACACAGCTTTGTACTAGACCCAGCACTGAAAAGACTGCTGTAAGATGAGTGGGTGCAAGTATCACTTGCCTGTGCTTAATTTCTTTCCAGTCTCATCCTCTGTTTTGAAGCACATGGTAAACAACTAATCTTCTTCTAATAAATTCTGTGCAATGCATTCGTGGAGTATCTGTTCGAAGAAATTAAAAGTCTCTGCTTTTCTTTTGACACTGAAGAAAGACAGTTGGCTAATATCATTGTGTAAAGTGTTTGGGGCCAGGACCAGTTTCCATTGGGTGCTTATAAAGCCCTAGGGTTTGGAAGTAAACAGTAATGCTGAGCAATGACATGCAGTCTGCTCTACTTCAGGTTTTTTTAATTTAATGAATCAGGAAAAAGAGATCTGATAGCACTTATGGCACTGTAATTTTGTCACACTTTAAATAGCATAACAGTAAGGTAGGGACTGGGTGGAAGGCTGATAAAGATAGCACACACATATCATGCATTTTTGACAGTTTTCCTCACAGCATGATTCCCTCCTGAGAGCTTGTCCATTGATTTCATTCACCATAGGATTAAACACTTGATTGTTACTGGGAATAATACTACATTATGGATAGTTTCTGCACAGTGGAGAATATAGTGGCATGAATAGCCATGACTACAATTCAACTCTTGGAAAACACAGGCAATTAAAGAAAACTGAAGGGAGAAGGAAGCAAGGCTGAAAAGGGTACCATTTGAAAATTAAGAACCTGTGAAATCCTAGCAGTGCTAAAAGTTTGGTAAAAAGAAAATATTGAGTAAATAGTCAGTTTTGAGGAAGTAAATAGTTAATAAACTGAAGAGAAGTGGGATATCTGCATCTTGCAACCACAGTAAAATAATTTAGGCCTGACAATTAGTAGTTACAATACCAAAGAGAAAATACTACATTACATATGTTAAAGTATAACACATAAGAGCATCAAAATAAATGGGTAAGGATCTCTCTGAACCTGAACTGTGCATTTTTAATAATCTTTGAAGACTAGGCAATTTTCAGGTAACTGAAAGAGACTTTATGTAGCTTTCAAAATGATATAGGACTCGGGATTGCAAGAATGTTACCTTTCATATGCTAACTGCTAAATCACAGTTCAGATGAAGTGAACATAAAGAGTAAATGGCAGATCACAGTTTATCTAGTGCCACTTGGTTTGTCAGACAAGCCTGATTTTAGTTTTAATCACAAGGTTGGTTAATGTGGTGGGCTGACCCTGGCAGACACCAAGTGCCTGCCCAGTTTCTTGCTTGCTTCCTTACTTCTCCCAATGGGATGGGGAAGAGATGTAGAAGAGCAAAAGTGAGAAAATTCTTGGGCCACAATGAAGACAGTGTAATAGGTGAAGCAAAGCTGCATATGCAAGCAAAGCAAAATAAGGAATTCAAGCACTGCTTACCACCAGCAGGCAGATGTTTGTTTAGCCACTTCCTTCCTGGGAAACAGGGCCTCAGCACACATACTGAATGGTTACTTGGGAAGACAGACACTATAACCATGAACATCTTGGTTCCCTCCCCTATTCCATGAGGATATTTTATGGTATGGAAAATTTCTGGTCAGTTCAGGTCAGCTGTCCCAGCTGTGTCCTTTCCCAGCTTACTCACTGCAGGTGGGAAAAAAGCACCTTCTTGTTGTGCTGGCATTGCTCAGCAATAGCCAAAACACTGGTGTGTTATCAACACTGTTTTATTTACTAATCCAGGACACAGCACCATACAGGCTGCTATGGAGAAAATTACATTAAGCCCTGCCAGATGTGGTACAGCTGAGCATAAGAATTTTAAATATACTCTCACAAGATATTTTGCAGTTACCCCTAAATCCATCACAGCCTTGTAACAAGTTGAAGGCAGGTAAATCACTGCAAGTCATTGTATATTCAGTTCATGAGAAGAATGTCTTTTCAAGAAGGCCAGCAGATCAAACACCATTCAATACCAGTGATACAGAAAACCTGCTATTTTCCCCAAAATAGTAGGTAATAATATCGCTGGTTATATGCATTATCCTAACTACTCACTAAGGTGAGACACTTGGCACCATTTGTATGTTTAGCCAAAAGATGAAAATGTATTCTGTGCTCTGTGTCATGTTGTGACATTGTCCTGGAATGCTGAAATGCGAGAAGAGATTTGCAGAATCATGATGGATAATTAATTGAATATGAGCTCAGCAGGCACTTTTCTGGCTTAGAGAATGAACACACTCTTTGAAAGCATAAGCAAGGAACTAACAGGCAGAAACAGCAGGGCATATTAACTCTTTGTTGAGTGTATGATTAATCTGGCAGGAAAAAAAGCAGTGTAATATTCAATATACAAAAGTTCAAACTGGACAAATTGAAGCAGACGGGAAACTGGTGGTTTTAACATCGAGAGTAACTGTCAGCAAGTGTACATTAAGTCAAATGGGCTTTTCCATATCTAGTTATAATCATACACTGGCTTTATTAGAACTTATTCTCTGCAAGAAGGATTGGAATAGAAGTAAAGACTTGTTTTCAATAAGTTCTGCTTAGTAATGAAATAGATTTAAATATAATTGAAAAAAAACCAGAGAAAAAAATAACAAAAGAAATCTGCTAATCCACTTTAAGGAAGACGGAAACTACATTTATTTGTCTTGACTCAAGTCTTCAGTGGAATCTGGATCCTTTTTCCATCCCTTGGAACTGGACTTCTCAGCTTTGGTCCTTTGAAGACCTTTAAAAAATTTCAAGAACTAATTAACACACTGAGGTGAATAGACTAGATTGATAGTATCTTGTAACAGCACAGACAAAAAATATTTTTGTGCACATAGCTTATGGAAAATGTCTGATTTCATTTTGTTGTAAATCCATTGCAGTGCCATTGGCTTCAGAGTAGTTGCTCATAATTTCCCAAGGCACAAGACCCCTGTATTTTATTTTATTTTTCAGGAAGAAAACAAAACACAGATTTCCAAAGTACATTAATGGTCAGAAAAATAGCATATGTGCCAACTATTGGAACTTCTGAGTGTGCTCCTGAGTTTTTTCTGAGATACTAGAATGCTGTATGTACAAGGATTAGGTCATATATATTGGAATGCAGAGTTGGAATGCAGAGTATCCTATTCATCCCACCTAACCAGCCATCTAGGATTTTGGAGCCTTATCCAAGTTAGTTCTCTAGGTACCCTCTACAGAAGACATCAGTGCCTTTGCTAGGGGTGATTCTTTTCATCCTATAATACGTGGGACAGACAAGCCTGTGGAATATTCTGATCTTTCTCCGTAGAAGAAAAACCTAGGAAGCTTTGCTAGACAGTTTGCAATAGATCAGATTATTAATACCCATAAAATAGTACTGCCTTACAATACTCAAAGCTTTGGGCAGAATCAATAGGTTTGGGGATGGTTAAAAGAATTGAGTCTGAGCAAAACATTAATAACATGAGATTGAACAGGAGGAGTAAACATCTGCAATACTCACTTTTTGGCATGCTCACTTCAACTGGATTCTCAAGCTTCCACCAAAGTTGGAGTTGGAGTTGGATAAGTAGTAATGCAAATCATGTTAGAAAATTAAATTGAGAAGCAGACAGTTAACAGTGGAATGTCAGAGTATGTCACTGTAATAATGTTCAAGTGCTAACGGCTTCTGATGTATGAATGCCACCACAAAAGGTAGAAAACACTTGTGCTTACCTCATATATAGGAAGAAACCCAAATACTGCACCAGCCTCTTTGCTTACAAAGTCAAAAGTTTCCAAAGGTCGGAGCTGACCAAGGGAAGCCAAAGTCAGTGCATTACTAGCTGAAGACAAAAGGTAACGAAGACATTCTTACTATAACTGCAAGAGAAGTTTTATATTCCCATGACTTTTAAGGGTTAAGCCAGGTAAAGATGGAGGAGCTCCACTGATATTCAGTTAGAGTTGTGGAAAGTATATGTAATGAAATCTAACTCTCCTGGCTTCTGATTTCATGGGAATCCTGAGAGAACTATTGTATGTAACCAGGGATTCACTGTTATTCTAGTATTTTCACACATCCTTCAAGTAAACTTAAGATATTTAGGTTTTCTGTTGAAGCAGAGGACAATTCTAGGGTTTTTTTTTACATGTTTAAGCCAGTGAATCAGTTTGTGCTACCTTCTAAACTGAAATTTGAAAATGTGAAAAATGAGAATGAAAACCACAGACATTTCTTAGATCCCTCTGCTTATGCGTTTTTGTTCTAGCTTGTCCATTGAATGAGAAAGATATGTAGGGTTATTTATGGATAATTTTTAAATGAGAAATACAATTGTATTTCCTATACATTGCGCAGAACATAAATTAGTCGTACACATTAGTTACCTTTTCAGGAGCCAGAGCTCTGAAAAACTTGAAGCCCTGAGCTGCTTCCCCATGTCCAGCCTTTCCTAAATCTGCAGGTGATCTGGTCAGTGACTTCCACCTGTACATACAAGACAGAAAAAATCCGAAGTTCCTATCAAAATGACAGTTATGAGCACAATATTCTTATATGGCTCCAAAATGTAATTATTTTGAACTAGGCTCCAAAATGAAATTATTTTGAACTATAAATGATTTTATATATCTTCAAAATATAATTTATATTAGGACCTTCATAGGTGTCATGGAGTGCTTCACTAACACTTTGTCAATCCAGGTCTGGCTGTCACCTGTAGAAGGCAGGAAATCTTAATACAAACACCATTCACAACAGTCATGTTCTAATTCACCGTCTGATAATGGCTTTTCAGCATTTGTTTAAGTTCTGACTAGAACATCTGACTGTGATTTTCATAACAAAGGTGTCCTCTGCTCATATGTCTGGTTTCCAAATTTAGTCATGAGGAGAAATTATCTAGAGTGTCTGTTAGTGCAGATTAACAGTTGCCTTTATAATCCGAAAAATAAGTCAGGTCACACAAGCTAAGGAACTACAGGGAGAAACTGAGACTATTCTTCTATATGAGTGGATCTACCTGCTGGCATTTTTCAATAGGTCTCCTGAGATGCTTGTTTAAACTGTAAGCACCTATGATGCTCAGACAGGTTTGTGCCTTTTCAAGTAAATGCACATTTGGGGAATATTTTCCCACAGCTTTCTCCTGGAGAAGCTGGCTGCTCATGGCTTGGCTGGGTGCACTGTTTGCTGGGTAAAAACTGACTGGATGGGCAGGCCCAGAGAGTGGTGATGAATGGAATTAAATCCAGCTGGCAACCAGTCACAAGTGGTGTTTTCCAGGGCTTAGTGTTAGGCCCAGTTCTCTTTAACATCTTTATCGATGATCTGGACGAGGAGATTGAGACGCACCCTCAGTAAGTTCACAGATCACAGCAAGTTGGATGGTAATGTTGATCTGCTGGACAGTGGTAAACCTCTGCAGAGGAATCTGGGCAGGCTGGACCAGTGGGCCAACGTGAGGTTCAACAAGGCCAAGTGCCAGGTCTTGCCCTTGGGTCACAACAACTCCTGATAGTGCTACAGGCTGGGGCAGAGTGGCTGAAAGCTGCCCAGCAGAAATGGACCTGGCAGTGCTGGTCGACAGCGGCTGAACATGAGCCAGCGTGTGCCCAGGTGGCCAAGAAGGCCAATGGCACATAGTCAGTAGCTCACCTGGTTAGAGCATTGTGCCCATAATGCTAAAGTCATGGGCTTGATCCCTATACAGGTCATTTGCTTAAGAATTGGACTCGATGATCCTTGTGGGTCCCTTCCAACTCAGAATACTCTGGGGTATTCAATCTGTAATATACAAATGGTGTGGCCAGCGGGACTAGGGGTGATTGTCCCCCTATACTTGGCACTGGTAAGGCCACACCTCAAATGCTGTGTCCAGTTCTGGGCCCCTCAATTCAGGAAGAATGTTGAGGTGCTGGAGTGTGTCCAGAGAAGGGCAACAGAGCTGGTGAAGGATCTAGAGGTTAAGTCCTATGAGGAGCAGATGGGAGAGCTGGAGTTGTTTAGCCTGGAGAAAGGAAACTCAGGAGAGACCTTATCACTCGCTACAACTACCTGAAAGGAGGCTCTAGCCAGGTGGGAGTTGGCATCTTCTCCCAGATGACAACAGGAAAAGAGCAAATGGCTTCAAGTTCCACCAGGGGAAGTTTAGATTAGATATTAGGAAAAATCTGTTTGCTGAAAGAGTGGTCAGGCATGGGAACAGGCTGGCCAGGGAGGTGGTAGAGTCACTATTGCAGTGAAAAGGCATCTGGATGTAGCACTTGGGGGATATGGTTTAGCAGTGAATATGGTGGTCCTTAGTTAATGGTTGGACTTGATGATCTTAGAAATATTTTCCAACTTTAATGATTCTATGATTCCATGAATATATATCTGTTAATAACACTTATAACATGATTTGTTAATTAAGATCCTAAAATGTAATCTTAGTGATGAATATGAGTTATCCAATAAGTGAATTATACTAGCATTACAAAGATAAGTGACTTGTCCCAAGACAATTATCTGCATCCTGCAAAGAACAAAGCCTAGCATCCCTAAGTAACACAGCCTTTTGGATGATGGTTGGCTAGCTCTCCATTACAATATTTGGTACAGAGGAATATTTGGTTCCAGAGGAACCAAGTCACTCTTAAGGTGACAGCACACAGAATATGTAGAATGATAAGACTGAAACTTTCTATTGCACAGAGTGTGGCTTTTTTTCCCCTAGTTCTCTGCACAATTAAGCATTTCTCATTTTCTTGCTCTTTGTCTGTTCAGTTAATGTGTTTAAATGTATGATAGCCATTCTCCTTTACTGAAATATTTGAAGAATACTCAAAAAGTAGTCACAGTTTCACACAGGCATGTAATTTATGGAAAGTTTCATTCAGGTTAGCTGACTCAATGATATTATCTTTGGTTCCAGAGGTTTCAAACTGGCTGCTGACTATTCAGAAGAACTACAGGGGTTAGTCCTTCAGACACAGCCAAGCACTCCTCTGTATTGATGAGTTACTGTTCTGACTGCAGTGACACTACTTATATTAGTAAGAACTCCATGGAATAATAATTATTAGCAGGATACTGAATTAAATGGGCTAACAGTAAAGCACCTTAGAGATTTTCCATTGTCCTGAACTGCTTTGGTTGAAAGGCAGCCTAAGAATGGACATGGTTTATGAAACCTTACCACTAAACAATGCATGACTTTTTAAGCCCTGAAATACCTTTTTTTCCATATTTGGATTGCTTTGTTACCTAAGACACCGCGTGTATTGCCTCTGAAGATGCCTTCTTCAATATTTATGTTCACTTGGTCCATCCACTAATTAATGAACCAGAGAGTTCCAGGACTAGAAATACGTACTTAAACTAAAGGGCCAAGGCTCTCTGACTTGACTTGTAACTAACCCATATCCTCAAGAACTCTACCTAGAAGAAAAGTTCAACACTGCTATTGAACACATATTTATGCCAGTTTGAGAATGTCATGATCTGTGAATGCACTACCCATGTATGTGAATGTATCCATAACATCCCAGCAAATTTAAGATGACCATTTTTTAAACTGAAAGATTAAATTTGGTTTATTCTTCTAGAAGGATTTGAGTTTTTCTTGAAAGCATTCACATTAAGCTTTTTCAATAAATTTTTGGAGATCCAGAAATACAGCAACTTTTGGAATTTGAAAGGTAACAAGCTGCTACCCTGAACAGCATATATAATATACCACCTCTAATTAGGCTAAAAGCTGAGACAAGTATCCAGTCATCACTATTACTGAGTTCAAACCTTGAACATCACCTAATCCTGACCGTCACCAAGCCATAAAAATGAAAAGATTTATCTATACGGGGTCAAAAACTACATTTAAAAAAGATTTTTCTGAGTAACACATAGTACTAATTTTTTTCTGACCTTCAGATGAAAGGCGTTTTTAAAGAATATTTTCAAAACTGTTCCCCCAATCATAGATGTATATAAATGTATGAGATCTTACTTGTCTCTGTCCAGCATGAGAGGATATTTAACCTTCTTCTTTTCCGTATGTTTGGTCTCCTCTTTAATTATAGCAGGAAAATCGTTAACATCAGAAGGCAAAATCAACCGACTGGTATCCGATAATTCAAACTTCCTGGCTTGTCCAAAGTAACCAAAATAGTATCCAGTCATGGCATGCCAAAGCCTACAGATATAGTAGAAGCAGTGCCAAAGGACAGAAAAGAAAAATGGATATTTTTAGAAGTGGAACAGAAGTGAGGCAATATCTGTGCACATTATCAAATTGTACAGCACTGTTCTAGAGTTCAGTGCGCTAGTCACAAAAACAACGAGATTGTTTTTATAATTTAAATAATTTGAGAGTAAAAAAAAATTCAGAAGGTTGTTGTAAAAAACAGAAAACGAACAGTTCATGTTTGTATTTATGAAAATGAGGAGTAAATGTACCAAAGTCCCGAATTGTTCCTGTAGTAAAGAGCTGCCACCAGAGCAGGATCTACACGAAATTTCTTCATTGATACTTCCAGAAAACCAAAAGAAACCCCTTCAAATGTACTTGTTAGCCAAGAAGGAATTATAGTTGTCTATGAAGTATCTTCAAGCTTCCATGGTCTAATTGCATACACATTGATTAGATGCCACGCTTAGGATCCATGCCAATTTAACAAGTATTGAAAGGTAAAATAGGATTAGAACAGGAGGTAATTCTTAAAATTATGTAGCTTTTATCTATGCATTCAAAGTAAAGCAAGGGCTGAAAGAAAATGACAGTCTGCAAAAGATCTGACTTCTTGAGAAATGTTACATTAAAACCAGCTCTTTCGGGTGCAGAGCAGAAAATGCATCCAGTGTTTTATTTTATTTAAGTTCTAGCCTTTATGCAAGTGCAGCAAGAAAAGGAACTTTGAAGATAGCTCAAGTGATTTGCCATAGCAGTGAGAAGTGTTAGTCATTTTATACCTGACTGAACCATCAATGGATGCTGTCACTACCACATTTTTCTCCTCTTCAATAAATAAGTCAACCACTTCGGTAGCATGTGCCCGCCAGCAGATCTCCTCCTTTATTTCCTGAGGGAAAAAAAGCAACATAACCACATTTGAGGCAGTTCTGTATCCCACCATGGCTGCTAGCTTAGTGGATTTATCAGCATGTCTTTCTGAAAATTAGAAGAGGTGAAAAAATAATCCCTCTATGAAACAGCCTGCAAATGGCATATGGTAGAAACACCAATCAGGGGACATGGATAAATTCATTCTTAACATACCTTCTTTGAACACAATGAAATAATGCTAACACCATTTTACTTATGTTTTTCTAATTTTTTTCACAGCATCAAGTTATTATTTCAAGCACAAAACATGATCTTTATATGCAGAAAACATTTTTATCCCTGTAGAGCTCTAAATTAATTTTTTTTGTGTTTGTCTGGATATACTGTTCAAGTTAAGAAGATCTGAGAGATAATTCCTTACATTTTTGCTGTTTTGTGAATCTTCTAAGAATGAGGCCATGTTCCAGCAAATAATATGTCCCTCTGTTTAAGAAAGGCAAAAGCAAAACACCATTAAGTTTCATTAGTGCTACACCTTCACTTGTTGCTGCCAGTAGACGCTGGGCAGAATGAAGCAGAGAACACAGGCCAGTTAGTTTACAGTGAATATAACTATCTTATTGTCAAGCACAGAGTAGAAATAATGGACTGTTCATTAATATGCAAAGAAACACCTAGGGTAGTTGTGAACAATGTGTCATTAACTGGATAGGTTTGAAATGGAAGTAAGGTAAAGCTTTTCCTTTAAATTATATGAGTGAAAAATAAGAGTCATCTTGTCAAGACAGTTGTCTATTGCACAGCCGAGGTATGAGAGCTTCCTGGGGATCACACTGGTTTTCAATCCTGGTAAAATGGACAAAGTTTAATTAATTGCATACATAATGAACGCTTAATGTTTTACAACCTTTTAGTGCACTCATGTGAAACTAGAATCAAAGAACCACTTTCCTTATCACCCACAACTGCTCTGTTTCCTGCCTAGGCTCCCTCTTTCCTCATGAAGTTGCCTCTTATTTCTCATTTCTACTACAAGACAGAGGAATATTTTGTGTAAATCCAACTTTCATACCAGTCACATCTGATTTCTAGGACTGTACATTTGCAAGCCAGGGAGGAGGCAGGCAGAGGAGTTGACCTTTTCCTAACAAGGAAAAATCTGTAGTGAGGAAAGGAAATTGGTAGCAGCACTGCCAATAAAAGAGAAGAATGTGGAAAGCATGAAAAGCAAATACACAGTGACACAAACACAAAAAGGCAAAGGGAGACTATCAAATGAATAGGTAGTAGGGTGGATACTTTTCCACAATTAATTGAAATTCTGTTCAGTGCATGCTGTCTTTCTGAACTCATTTATTCATTTGAATCAGAGAGAAGTGGAAACTCCTCATGATTTTCAATATAAAAGTCAAACTATTGCTCAATTTTGAAACAAATGGGGAAAAAAATCCCTTGCTTCATCCAATTTCTGACAACATAAGAGCAGGATGCTATCAGAAAACAGTTCTAATATGTATTTTTAAAGAAAAGTGACACATTATGACAGACATAGAGATGGAAAATTGCCAAGGTGATTCTAGATGTTTGAAGAAGGATCAGACAGCAGATAAACTTTTGAATGTTCTGCCAAAGGAAAGTCAGATTTCATGTGAAATTATAAGTCTAGCAATGAGCTGCTAGCACAGACAAGTGTTTTTCCTATATAGCTGTGTACTGCTGGAGCCAATACTGTGCACTCTGCATCAGTGTTTGAATCACAGCTCTTGGTACAGCCCAAGCTGCAACTTTTTATTTAGTATTATTACCATGGAACTGAAACTGTTGCTTGTTCTTAGCAGTAATATTTGTCCTTGGGATTAATTTCATAATTAAAATTTCATTTAGATGGAAAGTATATGCAGAGCATGTGAATGAAGAAAATTTTAATGTCTTTTATGAAAACAATTCTACTGATAACACTATAACTCTAAGCTTTAATCTACCATCCTTTTAGACAACAAAACACCTTTTACAATTATTTAATTATAACGTCAATGGAAAAAATATGGCAGCACTTGGATCTTTGTTTCCACATTTCTGTCACATTTACAGCATGATATTTTCTTGTCCTACTGACTGTCCTGAATGGAATGACTAACATGTTTACTCACTTTTACTGCCTGCCAAAAGAATTTTAGTGAAGATGTCTGTACACAGTGCTGTCAGAGGACCTGAGGGATGTTCTGAAAATGGCAAAAGTTCTTTCATTAAGTTTCCCTAAACAAACAAACAAACAAACAAGCAAATAATTATACATATTTATCTTATAATACCTACATTAAAAATATTAATTCATCAGAATTCGAGTGCCATTGATTTTATCTATTCAACATTACTGAGCTCATATCTACTCAGAAAGCTGCTAAGAAGGTAAATTCCTAAATCTACCTAATGATGAAGATAGCCGTGATGTATTCTTCTGGATTGCTGTCGCTTGTACATCAAAAGGACAAGCTATTTAATTCTTCAGGGAAGTCAGTCTAGTTGTACCTACCCCTACTTCACCACTTACCCTTCATTTGCTATGGAATAACATCAGTATGCCCCTCATTTGCTACTGAAATCTTGTTTTTTATTGCAAATGGGCCCATGATATCTCCTTCACCAACTTGTTCTATTTTTCAAGTTAGCACCAGTAGACTTTCTCCATTATTGCCTCTTCAGGACTGGGAGGACGTGAGGGAGAATGTTTTGCTGATAAGGAGATTCTTATTTTGTCATCCATGTAAAGACGATGACAATCATTCCAGTGATGACACCACTGGCATATGAACTTGGAGATTCCTATAGGAATCTAAGCACACTAATATATCAACTGTGAAGAAAACAAAACCCAACAAAGCTCACACCTAGTATACTTGGATACATTTACCATCATTTGCTATTTTTACATAAAACACTTGCAAGGTTACCTCACCATCTTTCTGAAAAATTCTTCCTATGACTTGCTTTAGCTGGGGTTCCTGGTAAAGCCTTACGTGGCTGACCTATTATGATCACTGTCTGCCACAATGACCAATATTACCAACCAACCAATCATGTCATGGTACTTTCCCTTCTTGCTGTATTTACCTTGTGTATCTTGTTTAGAGTAACATGATGTCTGGAACAGAGTCCTATAGATCTGAGGTGATATGACAAATAAGCCTTTGCCATTCAGTTGCATGACTGGCTTTTCAAGCCCATAACAGTTGTAGATGTTATGTGTTAGGACCCTATTCTCTCCTGGTTTGTAACCCTACTAGTGCTAGCTGGCTTGTACAATTTTCCAGACATATTTATCCTCTTCTGAGAGTAAGACACTTTGCCTTGCCTATCTTCCTTTCTTGGAAGGTAAATGTTGTGGGTGAAAAATTAAATTCT
Source organism: Cnemophilus loriae (assembly GCA_013397755.1). Lineage (NCBI taxonomy): Eukaryota > Metazoa > Chordata > Aves > Passeriformes > Corvidae > Cnemophilus > Cnemophilus loriae. Next base: position 2,052,168 of record VZTF01000380.1, on the reverse strand, counting down.
AGACTTTTGCATAAATTTAGAGTCGGTTTGTTATAATTATTTCAAATCATGTTTCTTTGTTTTCTGCTTGCCATTAAGCCCTGCTACAGTTACTAAAGCAGAACTAATTTGTGTCCATGGAAGAAATTGATAACCAAAAGATGCAATAAATATCTGCTGCTGCAACTGCTAGTTAAAGAGCAATTCTCCAAAGAATATTGGAATTATCTTCTCAATGTTCCAGTCCCTTCCCAAAGACATTCAGTTGGCTACCTGAATACTCCACAGGCGGATACAGCTACTTGCATGAGCGGAAGCCAGTATAGGTGATTGTCCTGCTTTAGCCTTCAACAACTGCAGATTCATCTTCGGACTTTGAGTGTTCTTACAGCTAGTTGTTTCTTCTGCTTTGGAACACAAACGATCATATATTTTCTCAAAAGGTTTTAGTATTCCTTTTCAATGCACAGAAATTACATAACACTAGAAAAAGAATTAAATTTGAAAATAAAGTCCATCATCAAGATGGCATTACTCTAAAAACATTAGAGGTATGGACAAAGACAACTGAAAAGAAATGGGAACAATCTTCATTATCTTATCTGAACCAGACAGAGCTATTGCTCTGTGATGCTCAGGGAACCTTATTTAGAAGACAGCCATAGATTTTACAGAAATTGCAAGCACAAGTGAGAGCGGAGGAGGAGTGCAGGACAGTGGTCATCAGGACATCTACCAGGCAGATGTGCAGCCTCTGCATGAGGCTTCTAGAGATAACAATGAATTCAGCAATGAAATTTAGTAACTAAATTACACTTAACAATTCTGGAATCATAGATTTCTATACTTACTTCTCCAGTTGAAAACTTTTGCTAAATGCAAGGTGGTGGTCACAGAGAACCTTTTTGAGTTTCTGCTGTGACTTTTCCAGAGCTGGAGATGCTGGCAGGTCTCATAAAGGTCCATGAATAGACATTTAGTGGATGCAAGACATAACATGAGTGTCCATTTCATTGGGCAGCTACAGGGCTTAGGAATATTCTGTTTTAGGGTATGCTTTCTTTCCCAAATAAATTGATCTTAAATCCATATTGCAGATCATCAAATTTCTTATTATTGGGAAATTCTGCTTTCCAGCAGAGGATTTCTAAGGGATTGAGAAAAATCTAGAGGATTTACTTCTTGCAAATTCACCAACTCATTTGCACAGCTTTAACTCTTAAGCACTAGGCTCTCTCTTGATTATAGCTTTTTAAGGACATATACTATAATGAAGATTTTTCTTTCTAAAATTTCACCTAGTTTTGATGCTTTTGTCTGTGAGGCCATTTACTGATGCTTGACTCAAGTTGGCTCTTGCTATCCTCTTTCAGTAATTCATTGCTTGAATATTTATGTAGAAGAAAAGTGTGTATAGTTGACATTCCTGAACTCTGAAAGTGTTATCATCTCTATTTGGAGAAAAAAGCAATTAAGGTCTTGCATATCCTGCATCCTGGCCTGGCTTTTGGGAAACAACTGCAAATCAAGAGGGAGCACAAGATGATGAGATCTGTCATCCACATACCAAAGGTATCCCAATTATTCTAAACACAGTTTGCCAGACAAACTGACAAACTCAGTTTCTACAATAATCTGGGTAGAACTCATGGATCAACATCAAAAAGAATGAAAAACTTCTTTCCATACCTTTTGTTATTTCAGTATCAATTTCATCACTTTCCACACCTTTTGTTATTTCAGTATTAATTTCATCACTTTCCACATTTTCCTGAAAGCAAGGAATAAAATGTAAGAGAATTAGGAAGTGGAATTTGAGTGTAACTACAGAACAGTTCAGTACTTGAAATTATTTTAAGAACTTATTTTTCAGCTGGAGTATTCAAATATTCCCCCAATTTCCACTGAGTATAAACAAGAAACACTTTATTTGAAGACAATCAAAATAACAGATGAACAAATCATAAATGAAATTAATGGGAATTAAGGAGCATGTTTAATGTAAATTTGGCTGAATAGCCTTAATTTCTTAAGACAAGCAAAGTCAATCACTTACAAATGTGAATGTAACCTAGATCTCTTTGAGAGTTTCATTCAGAACATGCATATAGTCTTGTTACTGCCTTGAGCAAAAATTAACAAAATGTGTAAATACATTTATACATCTATAAACATTTAATCATGTCTGCATTTTCAGTAAGAGAATTTTCACAGTCTTTCATTCGTGCCTTGCCACCTGGGCTTCTGAGGATCCCCAAGGCTGACAGTAATCAGTATACTGACCTCAAAAATTGCCAAGTCAAATAAGGCAGGGAAAACTGCAGCCACTAGTGTTTGAGGTATCTCAGAAGAGGACAAGTCACTTCAATATCATCCTACACATTTATATGTAAGGCTTGATGTATGGGACTTTCAGGGATCTTTTTAAAAGCTGCAAATTTCCATTTTGTTATTCTAATGACGACACAGCACAGTGTATTGGATACTTTAGTTTGCAGATGGCAGTTAAGCCAGTGTTTGCTTGGGAATCTATCCAAGTGCCATGTTCTGCTGAAACAACATGCTGGTAAGAATCTGAGAGGTAGCAGGATTTTCCTCTTTTTGCCTACTTATTTTTTGTTGCTCTGCAAGTATGGCATGTCCTTCTGGCATAGGAGGGCAAAAAGTGTTACAAAACCCATAATGCTATCTTTAGCAAAAATATACAGATTGAGACACTGGCACATTGATGATAAATAAAAAACCAAAAGATATTTTCATTTGAAAGAATGTATCCAAGGAAGTGTGGCTGCAATATAGAAGTGATTCTGCTTTTATTTAAGTACTTCATGATTTGTTTATTTTACCTTCCCCCTTGAATCTTTCTATACCCCCATTTGAAAGGCAGAATTGCTAGTGATAAGCATCTGACAAACACTTTGATAGTCAGCTATTCCATGTGTCACAGAGCCAGCTGACAATGGATTCTGAATTCACCACCTCAGTCAGTTTAACAAAGTTAAACAAAGTTGATTTCTTCATAATTCTTGATATTTAGTTTTGTGGATGGTGTTATGGAGGGATTTTAGTAAGTTTCAGTATTTAAAATAAAAAAAAACCAACCCAGAAATTTGTTTTGAATGCTACCAAATCCATCAAACCACCATACCTACCTCATGTAGGTCTGAAGAACTTCCCTTGTGCTCTGTAATGGCACTGGAATCACTCCTCACAGAAGTAGCAGGGGACAGGGAATTTCTTTTCCTGTGTAAAAGAAATTACTGAAGATCACTGACATTATTGAAGACACTATTTGATATCTGGAAATCAACATCACCCAGCATTAAAAAGCAGAATAAAATAGTACTTGAACTGATTAGACTGATTAGACTAAGGGTTATTGGTTTTATATATTTTTTTAAGTAACTAGACAATATTTGCATATTACACAGCCAGCCTCTCCTGGCAGGAGTTTTGAGCAAATGCAATCTACAGTAAATGAAAAGTAACATTGGTATTCATTCTTAAGGCATGGAAGGGAAAAATTAACTGCATACCGATGGCTTGTTCCCTTTCATTTTACACAATACATTCTCTGCAAATAGTTTTCAATTAATTATAGAAACTTATTTTCAGTTTCTTATGAAAACTCTCAATAATGAGGTTTTATGGAAGAAAATAAGGAAAAAAATGGATGTGATCTTCAATAGTTTTATTTCTGAGTCAAGAAAAGTTCTGACTGTGTATATAAGTGGTTCTTGCTACATAAATCACGCTAATGTCACAGCTGCTCTGTTTTCGGCAAGAGTATTTGAAGAATTGGGATAGTTAGAAAGTATGCAGCTGGGGTAGTCTACTTAAATTTGGGCAGGTGGCCATAACTTTGCAATTTTCAGTGTTTGATTTTACAGACTTGCTACCATGCTTGAACATTTTTTTGTGTGTGTGTATGATTACAGTCAAATTTATCTAGGTATCTTCCCAGTAAATACAAAACATCCTAAGACTGTATGATTTTCCAAGTCATTGTAGGATCCTGCTGTTTAAGAATAGTAAAAACTTATCTTGATTTATAAAAAAAAATCTATTTATGAATTTTAATCACTCCTTTTTATTTCATTTAGCTAGGATTTCTCAAACTAATCATAAAATTATAATGTCAAAAAGAGAATTTATGTTCAATTAAGTAGCACTGATATCAAGTAGCACAAGCTACTTGAAGATTTTAAAGCAACATAAGACCATAAACCAGCTTTATGGTCCACCAGAGTAAAAAAGCTGTCTAATTGCTAAAAACTTAAAGCTGCATAAGTATTTAAGCCATACTGAGTCCTTTTGGCTACCATTGCCTTTGCATATCCATTGGAAGACAAGTGTTTCTGAAGTGATGTACAGGTGAAATGCCTTTCTTTCAAAAATGAGCATATTTGGCTGAAATTCTCTTTTTCATCCAGCACTACCAACCCATGGAAGCTTCTAGCTTGTTTTACAAGGAAACTTGTGGGTACACACTTCGATGTGCTTGCCTCTTTGCTGAGAGTATCTAAAAGCAGGAGGATTTTATCAGGTTTAAAATAAAGAAAAAGCCTGCTGCCACACAATTATCTCACAGAGATAAAAGAAGCCATGGTACACTGGAAAACTGATATCTGGTGAAAGCTACCTTCTGTCGAATTCTTCAACAGAATTGAGACTTATGAGGTCATTTAGAGGAAAAAAAGAGAGCCGAGTGGCAAAAAGAACATATATTGTTTGACAAGCATTATGAAAGTTTAAAGATGGGAAAGCTAATTAATGGTATGGACTTGAAGTGATTAAATACAAATAAAATCTCAATTTAGATATGCTATCTTGGAGAAACATTACATCATTTTACTACAACAAAAACAAAAGTGGCTGTGCCTGTCCCTGTCCCCAAAGACGATAAAATGCACGGAGTTACCTGGAAGAGGAAACACTATGTACAAGGAATAATATGGCATTGACTCCAGAGCCCTGGCTGTCTTCAGTAGTTTTACGCCTGAAAACAAAGATATTTGTACAGGATATGTCAGATGGGTTGTGTATTGTTCCAGAAAATGTTTAACATTTAACTTGTAATTAAAAAAAATTAAACTTTGAATTTCCCAGAATGCATGTCACCAGAAGTTTTAGACAGTTTTTCAGAATCAGTTAATCAGTTATGATGGATTAATGTCAGTGGAGAGGACATACAGAATGTGCCTGTGCCAGGAAAAACTGGTACCTGATTGAATGATGAAAATTTCATTCAGCCAAGTATTTTCTCGAGGATTAGTATTTAAGAGGAAAGCGAAGTAACTCATGATGAAATTAACTAGCTAAGTTAATGTTAGTAAAGTACCTTTTTCCTGGCACTCAAACAGTGATGTAAACCCTGGGTAAAGTACCTTACTTACAAAGCACTGACTTCCCTGTCTTACATGCATCCATAGGAATTGCCTGCCTCATATATGGGGAAGCAAATACAAAGGAAGAGCCACTGTCTGAACTGCAGTTAAGTTTTGATTATTTTCCATGGTACAGAAACTTGCCAGTTTTACACATGAAGGATGAAGTGAAACTCTTGGGTAGGAGAGTTAAATATTGACTTCATATGGTCCTAAAAGGCATGTATTCCTCCACTAACACAGGAATACTGCCATGCTGCTCCACTCAGTCTAAGCAGACATATTGCCATTGTTCAGCTTACTGATGTAGCAGCTTAATGGGCATAAGAATATCTGGAACCATACCATGCTCACTCTTTGTCACTTTCTCTGAAAGATCTTTACTCTCAAACCTCCAAAATCACATCAGTTTTCTCATCATGGAATGTGACTTCTAGTCTTCTGGTGGACATTGATACAGGTACTGATAATGTAGAACATCTGACATTGTCATCTGAAGTAGCATTATTTCCAAATGTCCTCCCAAACACAAAACTTGCAAAATAAGGATGTTTCTACAACTCAGTAGCAGCCTCTAGTCAATGACTAGAGTGATTTATATAGTGAGAGTTTCCTTCAGTGGCAGTGCTGAGTTATGTTAAAACATTATTTTTAATTACATCATCCCTTTCCCAAATGACTCTTTTGATCACTTCTCCTACCTGCAATGTCAGGACTAGCTAGCAAAGTAATTTGAAGTGGGAGGGAGGAGGGCCCATATAAATGCTACTTTAATTCCTGCTTGTAAATCACCCTTTATATTTGGGCATATTGGAACTTCTGGTATGCCATTTGATAAGTTTGTATGACATACTGGAGATCAAAAAGGCATGAAAGTAATACTTACAGGCATTTCACAGAGGCAGATTCAAAATCCCACAAATTTATTTCACCATTTGCACTTCCTGTAGCTATCAATCTGCATCCTTCTACTTTTAAAACATCAAAACACTTAATTTCCACAGAAGATAAAAAAGTCTACAAAGAAGATTGAAAGAAAAATTTGAGTAGGAGCAAGAGTGGGATTCTATAGACAGTGAAATGTTTTAACTGTTAATCTAACAAAATGCCTAAATTGACAGTGTCTACACCCACTGCATATGAGATGCTATTTTAATACTATTGTATTTGAGCTACATAGAAGCACCAGAGGGAATCATGGAGTGATAGTATTGGGAGATTCCCTGCTGCAGGGAGAGGGGCCTCCAACCTGACCTGCTGTTTACAGCACCATTGCAATTTGAGCATGTGAAAACAGGTGTAAGGGCTGAAGATTAATCAAAAGTAGGTATCTGTGGAGATACTCTAATGAAGTTAAAGGAAGAAGTCACTGAACAAAGATATAACAACCTTTCCATAAACACCATCCACATCTGTTACAAAATTAGTGAAATTTTACAAGACAGGACTTAAGTCTTGTGGACTATTCAAGTTAAATTGAAACATAAATTTGACATTTTATTTTACCAAAGCAATAAGAAGAGAAAATGGAATCACTCTGATACTCAGCTTGATCTTTATGTACCACTATTAGTAAAGGTCAGCCTAGCTATAGTAAGAAAGACATCTCATTTCTAGAGGTGTTTATATCAGAACCGCAACTTACTATATTGTACAGGAATGTGAAGTGTATGTTCAGAGCAACTCCTTAATTATGGTGATAACCATGCAATGGGCTTCTAGGAAGATATAGCCCTTAGAAACAGTCACTTTCTTACATGATTTATTCTGTGTATTTATTTCAGTGTTCTGAAAAGTTTGGAATCACAGAATCATAGAATGTGTAAGGTTGGAGGGGACCACAGTGGGGAATAATAATTTGGTTCTTGTCCTGTTGCTAAAACATGAAATCCTTGTGAGTACAGTAAACATTTTACTTTCCAATCTTCTGTAGATGATGTCAGACTTTGAAGTGTTTCTCACCTCTGTATCATTTTTCATAGAACTGGTGTTGCATAGAAGCCGAATCTCCGGAAAAAAATCTTGTGTTTTTAAGGAGCCAGGCTTCAGTGACAGATACACAACTGGATTCCTTCGTGGAAATGGCACTATCTCAGGAAGCATCCATGTGACATATAGATCTGTTTGAGCTGAGTCACCCTATTAAAATGACTGACTTAATGAAAGAGGAAGGAAAGGATTTCTCTGTTCATAAAGAATTATAGCAAGTGTGTATCAAAAGCTTGTTTTCTGTGACAAATTACAAAAACTGTTACAGGTATTAACTAGCATATACCTAAACTGCAAACTGAAGCTTCATCTAGACACATTCCAGCTCCCCTTAAATTACCTGCTGTTATATTAGAAGCTGTGCAGCTATGGAGTTCAGAGCAATTGATTTTACTCATTTTAACCACCTCCTTAAAGTAAATTGTCTCCTTAGTTTTAGCTGCTGATTTCACTAACATTGTTACTCTCCATTTCATATCTGTCAAAACATCTGGCAAAAGTAATGGTTGTTCCAGTTGTGTGAGAAGAGAAGCTACAGCTCGGCTATAGCCCTGAGTCTCTGATTCCTCCCCATCCTGCCTGGAGGCAACTGGGAGTTACTTTGATGTTTTTCCAACTATAACAAATTCACTCCAGTATCCAGTTCCTGCTCTAACACTGATACTTCTGTCCATTTTGAGAAGTATTACTGAAATCAGCTCCTTAGGTTTGCTACTGTTTTCATAGCTGCCTTGAGCTGCAGAATAAAACAATAATTGAGATTTTAGTAAATCTTATGCTATTGAGTTAATCAAACAAGAAATACCTTTAGGGAATGACTGAAAATTGCGTGATCTATAGTAGAGTCCTGCAAAGGATGAACTGTTTTGGGCTGCTGCTCCAGTTTACCTTGCTAACTAGTGTTTTTAGAGCCTTTTTAAAAGCTAATAATAAAAACAACCTGTATTTCTCATTATCAAAGAAATGTTTGTGGAAAAATGTAGTTCTGCAAGTATGTGAAACAGTATTTATCTACTTAGCTTCATAAAGACTTAGAGGAGATTCAACTCCTCACCAGCCTGTTTGTCAAGGGATGCATTTACATCATTTACAGTTAATGGATTGTTTAACAATTTCAGTAATAACACTGAGGAGCAAGTGGCGTGATGTAGTATTTCAAAAAAGTCTGAATAACAAAAGCCCTGTATAAAGCAGCTTTTCATTAGCAGGAGGCTCAAAAGAATAAATTATTTACTGAGATGAGAGCCTGTATATTTGGGTTTTTTCTCAAATAATAATCTGCCTAAACCCACATTTTCTCCCTTGCACATAGCGGCTTTAAAGTTTCAGAAGAATTTTGTCCCAAGTTAAACATTCCAATTGGAGGAAGAAAATTCCACAGAAATAGAGTTTGTCTGAGAAATTAAGCCATAATTATTGCAAGCTGCAAATGCATCCTGTTAGTTTTAGCTGAAAGGAACACAGAGTAGGTGCTCAAAATCAAGCCAAGCAAGTCAGTCTGATTTATTACTACCTTATTTCTTTGTATCCTAAGAATCCACTGTCTTAATCTATTAATTTTAAACAAACATTAAATAAAATAATCTTTTCACTGAAATAGTATCTTTAGAAGCTCTTTAAATAGACTAAACACCATCTGTAGTAACAACACCAATATTTTAAAGGTGTTACCTTAAAGGATCTGTAACTACTGAAACCTCAATCACAAACAAAAAAGCAAACACAAGGAAAAAATTATGAGAATGCTGAAAACCAGTGATGGACTAATAAACATTTTAACTCTAGACAGAAAGGCAGAAAGCTAATTTGATTAAATTGAAAAAGTAGATATTCCTTGACAGTTTCTAAAAGTTTATCTACTAATTAATAAAAACGTTCCATTTTACCTCAAAAATGAGGGGCTACCAAATGAAACTGGGGGGGGAAAGAAGCATATTTGAAAAAACCTGAATGATTTTTATCTTCCCTCTCTGCTGCAAAACAATAACTGCATGTTGACCCTCATCAGCCTTCAGATATATTATCTTCAGCACACGATGCTCATCACTGCTGTGTTGTGCTAAAGGCAAGGCTTTAACTTCTTGCCCACTTTCAAACTCCCAGATTTTCACTGTTCCTATACAGGAATGAAAAAAACGTAGAAAAGGGAATGAACTTTTAGCAATAACCTCTACTGCAAATTCAGAAGCTTAAATAGGATCAAACAGGGAAAAGAGAAAGAAAGAGAAAATCCAATTTGAGGTCAAGAGCCAGGTCACTGATCTTTCAAAAATTGTAACAGCATGTGTGTTTCTTAGCAAAGCAGCTGTAGGGACAAAAAAACTTACCACAATACATCACTACCCTCTCAATTTTTCCATCTTTTTTTTCCATGTCTATTTTTTTGTGCAGCCCAGGATAAAAGCCCACCTCTGCTTATCTTACTTCTTACAGTTTCTGAATAACATTATCAGAGAGCAATCAGAGTGTGGGCTATCCGGCAGAAGACTTTGGGTTCTGAGCTACAGCAATAAGCAGAGGGACCTGATTGCTGGATTTATCCCAGAGAGCTAGTGAGGAGAAGGAGCTATGGAATTTTCTTAAGTAAAGCAATTAATTACATGTGACTTTCCTTTTGTAAGACATGATAACATTCACCTTCTGTTGTGCTCTTAAGATCCATAACGGATGCAGTCCCTCCTCCCAAGTAGGAACAATAAATATTAGCCAGTATGCTGTGTGGAAAAGGCCATCATCTCCTCTTCATGTGAGGCAGCTTTCATATATTTCACATATTTTAATAATTCAGGTGTGTACTCTTGAACATTTTAATGTGAGAAGAATTATTCTTTCATTTTAACAGATTATAAAATTATTAAAGCTTCCTGCACAAATCAGTGTGCACTTGTGTATTGGAGAGGTCTTGTCACATTACCTAAAACTCGTGCACCCTTAATAACAGGCGTGAAAAACACAGGAAACATATCTATCTATATATCTATATCTATATCTATATCCATATCCATATCCATATCCATATCTATCTACCTACCTATCTATATCTTCTAGTGTTCAATGACTGCAGACAGTATAAAATTAAACTTAGAGACTCAAAAATTTAAAAACTACCATCTGCGACCATTCAGGTATAGATCTAGGTCCTAAGTCTTATGAGGAAACAACTTTTCAGACCAAGAGCTTTGAAGATAGTCTTTCAAAGAGTAATAGGCTAAAAAAGAACCAGAGCCCAAGCAGCCGAAAATCACATTTCTGTGAACCACCTATCAAATAGAACCCAACCAAGACACACCCCGCCCTTCTACAGATTGACAGCTGTGCAATCAAAATTACTTCTGTCACTGAGACAGTCAAGGCTAAGAGTTCTGTCTGCTAATGTAATACATCATTTAAAAACAAAAGGTAATAAAAAGTAGGAAAGGTTAAAAAAAAGGTAGTAATTATTTAATTGCTTTACCATCACATGCCCCAGTAGCAAGATAAACCCCATTTATTTCAATGGCTGCACAGGTCACCTCAGTGTTCAGCCCATGGGCATCTTCTATTTGATATATCTGAGATCCTGTTTCTAGGTCCCAGACCTGAAAAAATAATATGATAGTTGTTTTTAATACATCCTCTAAAACTAGTCATACAATGTGTTCTACTGTAATAGGAGAAACTCCTGTCAAGAGCAAATTTTTTTACTGAAACACTGGTGTATTTTCCCCGAAAATGTCCCTCTCTCTAGGGAAGCCACCCAGGCAAGGCGAGGCTCTATTTCTTATGTATGCTATGATAAAGATCCTTGTTAAGTCAGAGAGACTGACATTAAATATAAAGAGTTTTTACAGCGTGAAAGCAAAGAAATCTAACTAGAAAGAATTGTTTGAGTTATAGTTTCTGTGCAGAATATAGAAATGAGGCTTTCCATAAACATTTGGTCCAAAAATGTAAAAACAACTATCTCTGATCACTACTGAATCTTTTTAGAAATTTAAGCAATGCCTTGTAATGAAATACCAGTACAAAATTTGGTCACTGTAGTGGGATACCTCAGATTCAACTGGATTTATCAAGTAGCCACTGATTTCATATGCACTGTCTGGAATCTGATTTTCTGTAGCACCAAGTGCCCCAAATTATCTTGTAATTGTAACGGTGTTGTAGCCATTGTGGTCTAAGGAAGGCAGTGTCTAAGGATTACAGTGAGAAATAACATCTTTACAGAGAGTATAAACTGAACAAACCATTGCACAAACAAGCCTTTCTCCACGGGAATGCCACACGTCACCAACTGACCCAATAAAAGATGCTACCTCTCCCTACAAATTTTGCCATCTAATGTACCAACAGTCGGTGAAAACTACAGGTTCCCAGTACCTCTTATGATTATTGTAGCACTGTTAAAAAGAAAAGCTGCATCTTCTGAACCCAAGTAGGGTTCATGGCTACCACTGCTTTGGACCCCCAAAATAGCAAAAAAACCAACACTTTGAATAAAAAACACTAATAACTTATCAAATTTCCTGATAACTTGTTCTGAATAAAAAACGTAGACTTTTATTTTTCAGTATAAAGGGTGACAACTTATGCTTACCTTCAGTATTGACTCAGTGCAAATGCTCAGAATCTGGTGAAAAGCTCTGTTGTAAAGCAGAACATTGAGGCTTTTCTCATGTGTCTGAGGCAACTCTTTTGAATCTTGTATCACATTAGCTAGGGGATAAATATCAATGACATCTGAACCTGCACAAGGTGAGAGAAGTGAGAATATATACATTTTGTGCATAATTACTTTTCCTGGAAATTAAAAGATTTTGTGTAAAGCATAGGGTTCACATGAGTTCTTCTGAAGAGGATAGGGAGAAACTTCTGTTTTTTGAGAATAAAAAATAAATTTGTTCTCTGAAGCAGAAAACATTCACACACAGTTCCCAAAAAGCACCAGTCAAACAATGGCTAAACAATGGTATTTACCTGTCTTACACAGTCCCCTGCCCACCTTTGATGGGATTGACATCCTGACTGCAAATTAGCAGAAGACATAAATCCCCCAGTAACAGAGCTGGTTGGCATGAAATGGAATGAACCCAAATACATAAAACTCTAACTGGGAGATCTATCACTCAAATAAATTCTGGTTTCTGCTTTCTTAGAGATAAAGCAATTCTATCTGCAGGCAATGATGATGTCTTTCAAGTACCTTCCTTTATACAGCACTGCAAACACCTCTCAGTGCTCTTGGATCAGAGGGGCTGCAAAGACAGAGGCAGATGGGTGCAATAAGACAAAAGAAAGCACAAGGTCTGTACAGTGCTCTCAATCCAGAGTGCATATGCAGTCTCCCATTGCAGCTCCAGTGTCCCCACTCCAACATCCTTGCCGACCTACCAGCAGAGGAGCAGCAGTGAGTACAAAGCAAAGGAGGAAACTGCCTAATCCTTAGCATAAATCCAAGCACAGAGGCCAGCAGCTTGGAAACACGCACAGAAGGAAAGCTATGGCAATATTCAAATGAAGCATGAAGGTGAGCTGTGATTTATGAATGTTAGTGAATTACGAAGTGAAAATCTCATCTGTAAAGCCAGGTACATAGCAATGAGAATTAATTCGGTCACATATAGCCTCAGTCTCCCGCCCTCTTGAGGGGCAAGGAGACATTCACTTAGGCTTTTAATGGAATCATTAACAGAGTCTAGGACCAGACTTTTACAAATATTTAGGCACTTGTAGAACCATTTTTTATAAGGGCAAAGTTACCTCATTTTGTCAAAGATTGACCTGTATAAATTCCCTACATTGCTAAGCCTTGAAAATCTCACCAGCATAAATTTGAAATGAAGATAGTACCTGTATGTTTTAGTGATTAAAAAATTCAGTAGAAACCACCAGGTCACTGAAAACAAAATGTTTCATATTTATCTTCTCCAATCTGACAAGCTTCACAAGCTTCATGCCTTGTTCCTAATCCAAGTACAGAAAAAGCTGCCTCCAAAGACAATTACTTTATTTGCCTGGTACATCTCAGGCCTCTATAGCCCTAGAACAAGTTCAAAGCTGTCTTTTTTTGTGACTACATCTCTGGGGCAGACAAACCCTCCTGGTTTCAAGAGTTTCTGCCTTTGATACAAAAGGCTAACATCCTTAGTGACAACTATGAAGCTCTGGTCCCTCAGAGGTTCCAGGTTCCCTTGCCACAAAGTCAGGAAACAGAGCCCAGGAACCCCAGGTTGAGCTCCCACAATATTTTATTCCTAACCAGTTGGGCAGTGTGTCTGTTGACACCTCAGGTTGTAGGGCTGTCTGTAGCTACTGAGTTAAATAAGGAGTTTGAATATATTTGTGAGGGCTCCACAGAGATTGTATGCTGCTTTTTTCATCTCCAAATGGGAGGTGGGTGCTAGAGGAATAGTTAGGGGGAGATCAATAGCTGAACAGCTTTCAAGAAATGACAAGTCGATATAACAATATCTGTAGTTTATTTTGCTATGAGAGGCTCACCTTGCCATCAGAGAAGCATTTCTCATTTCCTTAGGTTCCTGCTGTTAATTCCCATGCTGCATATTTTCATGCTGTTTTCAGTATTGAAATTAGCACCATATATAATCCACTTCAAAACAGTCTTAATGTGCAATACTCTCATCTCCCAGTATTCTTTATATTCTCATACACCTTATTCCTGTACTCAACTTCAGTTGTATGTAATAATAAAGAAAACTGGATTCTAGGAGAAGGGGCATACTCTCACACACCAACTGCAATAAAATACCTGTGAAAAGCATGCCATGATCATTGTCAAATACCATGGGAAAGGCATTCATCTCTTCAGGAGTCCCATGATTTTCATAGAAGACCTGCAGCGGTGAAAGAGTCTGTATATCCCACACTCTAAAAACCTAGAGGGGGAGAGAGAGGAGAAAATCTAGTACTGTATCCTGACTGGATTTTCAACTACTTTTTGTTTCTATGACATTAATATTGTAGCCTCCAATGAAAATCACATTGTTAAAAATGGTACATCCCAAAATAAGCAAGATAAATATCAAAGGTATCTTTATCCCCATTTTACTAAGGTTAAAATGCACAGAAGGGCTGAATTTTGTAGTCTTGACCTGAGAAGTCCACAGCAGAACCAGATCTCATGAAAACTGGTTCTGCCCCTTAACGACAAGATTTCTCCATTGTGTGTCATACTTTTATGTCACATACAGATAAATGCCACTTGTTTAAAAACCTGTATTTGAACTGGAGTATGAAATGGTGTGTAACAGTAAAAAGATAAATTTCAGGGGGTACTGGATAAAGACATTCCTGAAACCTTTGACTGACAGTGGATGTTGGACCAAATCAGGATCAGAACACATTGCAGAAGTATTATTTTTATGTATATAAAGTTCTTGTGCTCTCCATAAGGAAATGATATTGATTACAGTTGGGGTACCATCCTGTAAGGAGCACTAGATGTATTTAGATGTATTTGTTCTTACCTTCAGGTTCAATGGAAAGCACAGTATCTGCTTTAAACTCTAGAATAATTATATGCTAGCAGCACTTTTCATCCTGCCTGATCAAAAGCTGTGTTGAACTTACTGCTATCCCATGAAAACTATTTTCAGTACTTTCAGTACAAGAAATCATGATTAATTTCTCAGATCCCGTGGCCTTTAGTGTGGTGTATTTCTCTACAAGATAATTTTACTATGCTCTCAAAAGTTGTTCTGTCATCGCATCTGCCTGCAATCCTTATTCAGCTGCCATAACTGGTGAGCCATATATAGGCATTTGTGCAAGTTATTTTTATTCATTCAATTGTGCTATTATTATGTCTTCACTTTTAACTGGGATTTTAACACAAAGACACATGTTAGTACAGCATCAATACTCTCATCAATATTCTGAATGTTGTGGGCCTTGACAAAAGTCACAACCTGATTTTAAAGGATGTTACAGTGGATCCATCAGAATTCTGAAAAGGAAGGGAAGAAAAGGAACAGATACATCAATCAGTGTTTAAACAAATCACCTTTGGCACTAGAGAGAAATTCATACCTGAGTGTTTCAGAATTTTAAGTAGAAGAAAATTTCTCCTTAATATTCTGTTTGTTTTCAGGAAAACTCAAAACCAAAGGACTCTAAAGAACTTTTTACTGAGAATAAATTTTCTCTGAGGCAGTACTGAGTCAAAAGAACCATGTACATCACATTCCTCTGATTGAGTTCCAATTACATTTCAGACTTCACTCAGACATGCAATTTCTAAAGCCTACAAAAAGCAAAACAGTCATTGAGAAGCCTGGAAAGAGGAAATCCATCTGAATAGGAAAAAAATTATGAAGCTCTTCATCCAGCTGAACAGTAGACCAGCAAAAATACAAAGAAGAATAGATGATGAGAATTGAGAGACTTAGGGCAATATCACAGGTGGATCTCCAAGCTCAATTCTGGCACACTCACAATTAGAGCATATAAAAACAGATCTAAGAGCTGAAAATGAATTAAAAGTAGGTATCCATGGAGATACTACAGTCAGATGAAAACAATAAATCACTGAACAGAGATATAATAACCTTTCCATAAACATCACTCAGATCTGTTACAGTGTTAGTGAAATTACACAAAACAAAAATGAAGAAAAACAATTCTAATAGTCTAATGGACTATTCAAGTTCAACTGGTCAACAAGTGAGACAAGGGTTTGACACAATATCAAAGCAATAAAAGTGAAGATGGTGTGAATAAAAGTGAATATAAGTAAGAGCTTCCTGCACTAGTTCCTGCTGCTTGTTCAGCTGTTAAGGCCAGTACCAAATTAAGAAAATGCAGTCACTTAAAGTGACAGCAAAAACGTAGATATATCGCAGCAATCATAAACCTCTTCCCTGCCTTACAGCTGCCTTCTTTTCCCAGCCCTTGAGCAGGGATGGGGAGATTACATAAACCACTGTTCCACATGAGTAACTCCCACACACAGCATCACCAGCGTGGCCGCAAGATACAATGTCAGTGCTGCTCATCTGCATCAGCACACAGGACTGTGCATGAATCCATGCACGAAGAGCGGCAACAAAAGGCACGTTTATTTAGAAATTAGGAAGTGACTAGGGGGAGTTGCCTTAGGAGTGTTTTGTTAATATTAACTTTACTGTCCTACTTATTTATTGAAGAATTTCCCACAGCAGCCTGAGAAATACCAGGAATCCCTGAAACCCTCTGAGAGCATATTCTTTATGGCAAAGTGCTTTTAGACTATGTCTTCTGAAATCACAAAATACAGAATATATACAAGAAAACAAAACATATTAGGGAGGAGAAGGAATGTGGAAATAAGGTGCTTCAAGTGCTATTGGAAACAACCCACTGTTTCAACCTTACTGGAAAACCCAAGCAACATTATATCTACAACAGTAGCTTACGTTGAGACACTTGGTTTGGTTTAGTTGTTAGCAGAATTGGCGTTCACCCATAGACAGACTTTTTCAAGAGTTAGCAGAGCAGGGATTCTTGCCTGTGTTCCCACATTGTGACCAGCCTTCTTCGCACAGTTGGTAACAGTCACAGAGGGGCATTCAAGGAATGCACACTGCATCTCTTTCCTATCTTGGCTGCAACAGCCCCAGAAAACTACTCTGTTATCCTCTCCAGGACTGCAATCTGGATCAGTTCCCTCTGTTCTGGGGTGCTCTTCTTGTGTCATTCAGTTTTCAACCCAATGGCAAAATCACATAGTTACAGATGGAATTTCCACAGACACTGATAAAAATTGGGAACCAAATCCCCCCAGAATTCAGTGGGAGTTCTTGCCACTGAGACCCACTCTGAGCCTTCTGGGCCTTCTGACATCCCTTGTAAAATTTAAATGTTTATATTTGCATTCATAAACACTTTCCTCTTGAGCACCACCTTCCTTCAAGCCCTAAATCTCAGAACATAGAAAAAAGTCTGAACAAGTTCTTCTGTTGGCTCTAAAGCCTATGTTTTATGAGCATGTAAAACCAGTAACACACTTCTCTTCTATTTTTCTTAATACACTTGAAGAGAGACAGAAGGCAAAAGATTCATCTTAATGACTAAAATATGAAGAGCAGAGGGAAATAGAAAAAAAGATGGGAAATAGGGCCAGAAAAATTGGTGAATAAATTTTTTACATGCTCTTGGTACAATACAGTTCAGACTTGGGAACACTTATCTCTTGCCAGGTTTTTATGAGGATGCTACTGTGGGAACATGCTTTGACTTTGGAAGAAGCAAATCCTATTCTCCTTTCTATCTGTAATTAACTGAGATAGATAAGGACTAAAGAAGTTCAGGTTTTGCCCCTCCCTTTTCCCACACCAAAACATAATCCCTTCAAATTACTGCTAGTTAAGATAAGTAACTTTAAAACACTGTTCTACGGGAAATATCTCAGTAACTCTCTAAGGAAAACAGCAATTTTCTTTCAGTTCTTCCAAACTCTCACATTCTGCTGATACTTTTTGAAAGTTAAAGAATATTTGTTTTTTGAAGAAGTCAACTTTCCTCGATTTTACAGAATGGTGATGCTGCAAGTCTTTAAAAAGACTTATGAAAAAACACTTATGCAGGAAAATCCAAAATCCAACCACTCTTGGGGCAGAAAGAAGTTGTGCTAGCCACAGTATTCACTGTAGGTGTAGACAAGAAGAGTAAGGAATAACTGAAGTTGATTTTTTGTTGAAGTGTTTAGTTTATCTGCTCCTATTTGCTACCCTCTTCACCTGTTTGAGAGGGTCATTTAAGGCTCCATGGTCTAAGTGAAAAAATTCACAAATTCATACAGAACATCTGAAGCCTCAAAGACAAAAATCACCAGGCATGAATGTCAAACTGCAGTTCTGCTTGCTGTGTTATTTAATAGAGTAAATTGTCTGCAGAGAGTGCCTATATGTGTCTTGTGATCCCTGAAGGTGATCCTGCAAAGTGCTACAACTCCCTGTCACAGTAAGAAGACTTAGGAACAAATTGATGTCAGTGGGATTACTTGTGAGGTTAAGGCAAGGAGGATTTAGTTCTAATCATATTAATGCAATGTGGTGCAGCAGACAGTACTATAACTACTGCCTTATTGAGATAGCAACTTGACAAAGTTCAAAATTATTACCATCTCAAATCACTTCCTCAGATAATACCATTAACCTGGTAGTATACAAAATTACTCACTTTTCCCAGACATGAAGGGACGCTGGAAAGAAATCAAACTGTTGTATGCAACAGTGAGTCTAATTACATAGTAATGAGCCTGAAGGATATTTACTGGGTGCTGCTATTGAGAGGGTGTAAATGCTCTGCATGTCTTGTCTCCGTACTGTGTACAAAATAACACTCAGCACTTCTGGTGAACAGCTTCAGTAGATACGTAGATGGTGTGGGGGTCAGAAACAGGAAGCTAGAGGTGTAGGACAGAGGTTGCTGCCCACATATACCTGAATCAGAAGAGTTAAAAACCTGTCAATCGTCAACCAAGCTTAGAATGATTCTCTCACTCTGCACAAAGTTTTTGAAGTAATTTTACTTTTTCATGGAATAAGAACAGTTGTGGTTGGAAAGGACCTTTGGAGATCACCTTGTCTAATACCACGGTTCAAGTGAGGCCACGTAGAGCCAGGCCATGTCCATGTGGATTTGAAATATCTCCAAGGATGGAGATTCCACAACCTCTCTGGCCACCCTGTGGCTGTGCTTGGTCTCCCTCACAGTAAAGAAATGTTTCCTGATGTTCACACAGCATCTCCTGTGTTTCAGTTTTCATTGTCTTTGTTCTGGTCACTGTGAGCCACTGAAAAGATCCTGGTACCATCTTCTTTACACCCTCCCTTCCAGTATTTATATACACGGATGAGATACCCCTTGAGACTATTGTAGGCTAATTTTGTAGTGGTTTTTTTTTTTTGCAGACTACCTAAGGTACAGAGTAATTTGAATATTAGAAAATTGGACAGGAAATAAAAGAAAACTGAGTATCTTACATGACAAGTCTGAAGAATATTCAATGTTATTGAAGGATTATGCAATATAAGAGGAGAATAAAATTCTTAATATCTGGGATAAACAAACAAACCAAAGAGAATAAAAGCACAGCAGTAAGAGAACTTTGGTTTCAAAGCTGTAAAAAAAAGTGTATCTGATATAGATGTGGCCACATAATTTTTGTGAAGGATAACTGGAGCAGATTTCCCAAATTTCTCTTTTTCAAATTATCTAGATTAAATTTAATATTGTTATACAGTACATTCCAGTAACAGCCATGATTAGTAATGGTTTGACATAAATTAAGCAGTATGTTTCCAGCTGAGTTGCTCTCATGTTTCAGGAAGACAAATGACCATACTATAAATATATCCTTATAACAATGTCATGTGCTTTCAAAACCGGTTAGACAACCATCCACACTAACAGGCATTGATACAATCACCTGCTCAGTTCCAGACTGACAAAGACACTTATGACTTCCCACAGGGATATTGTCCAGCCGATACTAAGCAGATCAGGAGAGAGAGGACAGCAGACTGATAACATTAGGGGTTGAGTAAATTCGTGTAAGTCAGAAAATGAAAAAACGAGTAACATATCCTACCTCCCTTTATCTTCTCTGAAATGCTGAAAATCTACCCTCAGGTTGTGTAAGAGTAAAGCTAACATATGTTCAACAGAGTTACTTTAGGATAGGAAAATTTTAGCAGGGAAATGTTTATATGGTTGCATCATGTTGGCTGCATTAGATTTTGAAGAAATGATTAATGGAATGAAACTCTCCCATGCCCCAGAATGGAGATATGAGAAATCCCCGCTTATTGCACTACTCTCCTGCCATGTGTAAACGTGTGCATTGCTCCTTAGCTACCACAAATGAAATTACTTTTAAAAAGAAAAAACCCAAAGAACACTGCCTTCACTTGTTTAAAACAAGGGGTTTGTGTTTACAAATGATACTCTACAGTGGTTTAAAGACTGGGAATATACTCCTTATGTTAGCCCTACTGATCATCAAACAAAACTGTTTGTTTTTATGAATTGAAGCCTGTAGGCACAAATCTTGTTCTCCTGACTCTCTTAGGTGGTCTAATTCAACCAAACCCACCACTGGAGATGTTCTAGTAAAATCAGTGAAGCAACTGATTAAGTAAATTTTGGCTTTCTGACTTCCACTGACAACTCAAGTAGGCAAGACATGAAGCTGTAGCCTCCACTGTTCAAGTTGTGAATCCCCACTCTGCACTAACTGAGAGAGAGCGGTTGTCACTGCTTCACAGCCTTTTGATACAAAAGCTTTTCAGTCAGGTCTGGTGTCTGCCCTTAGCCTTAACCTCCTTGTTTCTGCAGAGTGTAAGATCATCTTTCAGATAATGGCCTGCTTCCTGCCACATCTCCAGGCTTAATAGCCCCTGTGCCTACAAGTATTTTTTTTTCCCTTGATGGTTCCTGAATGCATTCAATCAGTTCCGTAATATGAAAAAATTAAGTAATAAATGCTTCATGATGCAGGACGAAAATAAGAATGGGCAAACTATAGAGAGACCAGGGCAATGAAAGACTGAGTGACATGAAGGAGAGGAAAAAAATAAACACAGCAGAGATTTCCTATGCAGTATTTGTCTATCTGTGCTGAAGCATCAAGTCAGTTTTCCATTATTTCTTTACCCCACAGACTGTTCTCATATTACCATCCACTCTGTAAAAGTAATTCTTCTGTTTATTGGGCCCATCAGGAAAAACCAAACAAACAACTACTGCAATTTCTATTAACTTAGAGTACTGGTATTTGTAGAAAAATGCAGTAGTGGTAATGTAGTAACCAGGCAGATCAAGTACCTTTATACAGGACAATCTTGCCTTGCCTGGCTTGAAACATCAAACTCATGTCATAATTCATTGTCTGTCTTGTGTATCTTGAAGCATCTGAGGATGCCGCTTAGCTGTAATTCCAAGTCCAAAGCTGGCTTTTTCAAAAGGACTTAACATATTCTACCAGCCTTTCTTGTCAATAAAAAACGTTGCTTCAGTGCTTGAATAAGCCATACTATTTTACTTTGTAGAGAAAAGGTGTAAAATAGTTCTAACAGTAGGAAATAATCACTCATTTCTCTTTTTATAGCTCCCAAATGATAAATATCAATGGTATTACAATCATAAATCTAGATATAGGCTTTGGCAATCATCATGGAAAAAGTATGTCCTGAAAACTGCTATAGTGGTTTCTGCAGAATAATTCCAATAAAAGAGTTATATACCTTTGCATTTACAGTTACATACAGATGCTTTTAATTTATGCCCATAACCTAATCTATGACTATAACATACTGACACTTTAGCAAAGAGTCTATGTATAATATGAAAACCTGAGTCCATATTTTGGTACAATGACACAAGGGATAAGTTAATACCTTCAGACAAATTTAACAGTAATTCCTTTTTGGAAATATTTTCAACTAAAATGTAAGTCAAGACAGACACACTGTAAGTGTAGTTGTGATGAATGTAGTTCCTGTTGGTCTGTGGTATATAATTTAACATACAACTGTGTTTGTGGGAAATCTCAACACAAGATTCACAGCATGTTCCTATGATTAGGGACACATAGATCACATCAATATTTCAGATTTTCTTGTAAATTCACTTAACTGAACTGCTGAAGAAAAAGACGTGGCTGTGGACTACAGTTGTAACTGTACCTATGCAAATTGTTATCTCCAAGGTCTTTACAATCTGGAAGATCAGGAACAAACTTATTTCCATGAATATTATATTCTGGAGCAAGTTCAGCAACACAGAATTATGACAATTCCTGCCTTGGCCCTCCCCTCTACCTCAATATCACTACTATGGAAGTACTAATTCATATGACTAAATGTCATACAGAAATTATATACAAATCTCTGATACATACAGATGTCTGCACCTAATTTGTGGGTATTTTTATGTTATAAACCCAAAAACCTAAGTTTAATTTTTGTGGTAGGAGAATAAAAAAATTTTAATAGCTGCCTGGGAACTGTTTACTAATAATTAGTTCTATCAAGAAATCCTTACAATATTGGAGCAAACAAAATGCTTATGTGCTGGACTAGTTAAAGAAATCTTAATTTTCTTAAATAGAACCATTGTTTGAATTCAAATTCCAAAACAGTTTCTTAATTGTTGTCGTAATTGTTTTGTTATTACTGGCTCAGGACAACTTGTTTTCAGTTAGATTAAATATCACTCAGGTTTCTTCAATACTTTCCAGAAAGCTGTATTGCATACTGGCCAAAACAGAGAAAACTATTTTGATTTTTTTATGTTAGGTGCATTGAAAAGCAAGTTGGTCTCTGTTTTTTAGGTGGAAACAAACTGCGTGTTTAAAGTAACATTAATAGTTCCCTGAGAAGTTGCACACCTTTGTATAATTCCTAGTTCTTGACTATCAAACACAAATATGCTTTAAGTAGATTGGAAGCAATCCCATTATAGCTGACGTCCTTCTGCTATTTGGTATACCATATATCATCTAGAGATTGCGTATTTGAGGTACAGAGTGATCAGCACTTTATTTGAAAGTCTATGTTTAGACGTCTCTGTGAGGGATTCCTTCTTTTTTGATATAGTTTTCACTGTGACCACAAGACTTATCTGACATTTGAAATTATAGGAATTTATGTCTATTTCTCTTTTTTTTTTTTTTTTTTTGAGAAGTGTAATTTCAGCCTTGTAACTCACTGCACTATTTAAACACGCATGGCTTTTAATTAAAACCTACTTTCATATATTCATTTGCAGGTACAAGTGGTCTTACTGATGTCATTGGCACAACTCAGTTATATTTAGTTAAGATCACATGTCCACATACTTGGAGACTTTTAAAATGGATTTTGCTTTCTTATGAATCATCATATTGAATCATAGAAAAGCCCAGAAGGGCCCTCAAGAGATCTTCTACATTTACTGCCCCAGGAGCTTCATTCTCAGTTGCTTTTCTGTAAATATCTTAAAGTTCATTCATTCCCCTTAAGTCATGTCTTACATCTTACTCCATTTTTCCTACATGTATAGCTTGAGGCTATCTGTCAAAACCCTCCTTAATTCACAGTAATGTATTCCTGTAGCAAAGTTAGAGTTATCTACAGAACAGACAGGTATAGATTTATAGGAGTGAGGAAGAGGGGAGGTTTATGGCTCCATGATTATGTGAAGATGGGAAATTTTGATAATTGATTTTCAGCTAGTATTGTATTTAGTTATGTGTGGGGTTTTTAAGAATAAGAATAAAGAAGTGAAAATGTGGTACTTACTGTCACCACAATGAGCAGTGGTAAGCAATTATAGCAAAGGAGTGGCATGGGCAGGACAAATAACTCAGCAATATTTCCTACATAACCCAATAAAAATCTGGAAATCTTTGAGATAGATGGATATCTCAGCAGACTAATTACATTAGGTCCTTATTGATTTATAGGAGCTATTTTTCATAGATCATACCTTCAGTTTTAATGACCATTCTGAACTCTAATACTTCTGCTCAAGGCCTGCAGCTTTAACCAGTTTGGGGTAACTGGTTAACTTAGTGTCCATCCTCTCTACTCCACCATTGTAGATGCTAATAAAGATATTGAATAGTGTTAAATATTGAAAATATTGCATTGGACCACTCTTGAAAGAGTTCTATAGCCATTCACAACCACTCCTTCAGGGGCTTCTCTTTTATTTTTGCACATATTTATAGAAGTTTTTATTCTCTCCTGAAAAGTCTCATTTTATCAAATGACATAAATCACCAAGACCATGATTCCACCAATAACTTCTCGTAAACCCATCTATTTCCAGCAGAATCTTGCAGTATTTGGTGGCAGAAGTGTTATTACTGATTTTATTAGTATTCCTGTTCATGGGCAATGCTCTGGATCAGTAAGCCTTGCAAAAGACACTGCTTAGAAAGAGATCAATAGCTGAATGTGATATTTAGAGACACCAGAAAAACTCCCACCTATGGATATAGTAGGCTGGCAGGCAGAGAGAAGGGCAAAAAAACTGTAGGAAGTTTTTGCAGGTGATCACTACTGAATGAAGCACTCGGGTACAGGTTCTATTTTAATTCTGGCAGTTGCTAAAGTAATACAGAAATTATCAGAATGTTAATATCTACTATTGTAAGCATTCTTTTGTCACAATCACGAAGATAATATGTCAGTTCCATTCTAGTCTTGCTTCTTAGCATAAAATACTTCAGAAATTTTAAGCTATGCCTTTTTATTAAAATAAATGAACTGATAACCAATTACTATCAGAAGGACTTACTCAAAAATAGATTCCTACTTGAATTTAACATTGATTTCACAGAATCACAGAATCATTTAGGTTGGAAAGACCCCCAAGATCACTGACTCCAACTTCTGACAAGCACCACTTTGTCAACCAGATCATGGCACTAAGTGCCACGTCCAGTTGTTTCTTAACACTTCCAGTGATGGTGACTTCACCACCTCCCTGGGCAGCCCACTCCAATGTTTAACAACCCTTTCTAAGGAGAAATTCTTCCTGATAATAAACCTAAATCTCCCCTGGCACAGTGTAAGGCCATTTCCTCTTGCCCTATTTCTAGTTGCCTGGGAGAAGGGGATGACCCCCCTCCCTGGCTGCAACCTCCTTTCAGGCTGTTGTAGTGAGTGATAAGGGCTCCCCTCAGCCTCCTTTTTCTCCAGGCTAAACAGCCCCAGCTCCCTCAGCTGCTCCTCACAGGACTTGTGCTCCAGACCCTTTACCAGCCTCATTGCCCTTCTCTGGACATGCTCCAGCACCTCAATGTCCTTCCTAAAGTGAGGGGCTCAACGCTGAACACAAGATTCAAGGTGTGGCCTCACCCGTGCTGAGTACAGAGGGATGATCACTGCCCTGGTCCTGCTGGCCATACTATTGCTGATCCAGACCAGGATGCCATTGGCCTTCTTGGCCGAATGGGCACATTCCCAGCTCAAGTTCAGCTGCTGTTGACCAGCACCCCCAGGTCCTTTTCTGCTGGCCAGCTTTCAGCCACTCTTCCCCAAGCCTGTAATGCTGCCTGGGGTTGTTGTGGCTGAAGTGCAGGACCTGACACTTGGTCTTATTTAACCTCACACTGCTGGCCTCGGCCCATCAATCCAGCCTCTCCAGATGCCTCTGCAGAGCCCTCCTACCTTCCAGCAGATCAACACTCCCTCAGCTTGGAGTCTTCTGTGAATTTACTGAGTGTGCACTTGGTCCTCTCATCATGATCATCAGTAGGGATATTGAACAGGTCTGGAGCCAATACTAATCCCTGGGGGTCACCTCTAGAGACTGGCCACCAACAGGATGTGGCGCCATTCACCACCACTCTCTGGGCCCGGCCATCCAACCAGTTCTTCACCCAGCAAAGAGTGCTCCTGTGCAAGCTGTGGGCTGACAGCTTTTCCAGGAGAAAGCCACAGGAGACAGTATCAAAGGCTTTGCTGAAGTCCAGGCAGACAACATCCACAGCCTTTTCCTTACCCACAAGGTGGGTCACCTGTTCATAAAAGGAGACCTGGTTAGTCAGGCAGGACCTGCCTTTCGTAAACCTGTGCTGGCTGGGCCTGATCCCTTGGTTGTCCTGTATGTGCTGTGTGATTTTTGCATTCCACATGATCTGTTCCATAACTTTGTGGAGCACTGAGGTCAGGCTGACAGGCCTGTACTTCTCTGGATCCTTCTTCCAGCCCTGTTTCCTTGAGGTTCAGAAAAGTGTTTTACCTTTGCACAGGAAAGGCTGATGACATGTTGATCTTTTTCATTTGTCACAATTTCCACAACACTGTGTTTGTGTCCTAATAGCTTCCCAGTAGGACTAAAATTAACAGCAGGATTCCACAAACGAAGGATTCTGTCATTACCTGAAAGAAAAAAAAAAAACATATATATATAGTCAGAAAGATTGAATAGTCACTTGTATTACAAATAAACTTTGTAATTGAGAGCTTAGTGTTCATAAGTCTGTCCTTTCATTCAGGTAGACTACTCCCACATAAGGATGTGAATTTTTCATTCTAAGGGCTGGATTCCAGCTTATGTTTCATTGCTTATCCCCAAACACATATTAAAAATGCATAACTGATTAGCTTTTCAAAGCCTTTTTATTTTGCTAAAGGAATGGCAGGGACACTGAATAGTACTACATGGACTCGTCCCAGAGGAGCAGAGTACTTTAATAATAATACAACTGGGGCTCAGATTTTGTTTCCTTCAAAGATGTAATTTAGAAAAATGTCAAAAAATTTTTGTGTCCACTTAGCCAAGACACAAAGGGATAACCTCCTCTATGGAAGAAGGTGAACATGCAGAAAGGAGTGGGCATGAAAGTTGAGTGCAGGTAGGAAACAGTAACTGCTGATGATTGAGTTTGTAGTAAAGCAAATGAGAATTAGGTATTTCATACTTAATTGTATGTTCAAACTTTGAATTTGCCTACAATTTAAGGAATAATCTTTGATTGTGTTATAGCTGAATCTTTGGTACTATTTTGCTAATAGTTTCTATAAATATTTCAAAACACCGAGGTGTTAAAAATGTATTTTAACTTTCAATTCCTGGCAAATATTGCAATTGTACGAATTGCATATATCTAGCTGAACTCTCTATTTTGACACACAATAAATGAAACAGCCACATTTTGTGTAGACTTCTGTTTGAGTTTTAGTTTTCTCTCAGCTTAAACTGAAGAGCAGAAAGCCCAAAAAAATAGACTAAGAAGTACATGTCCCTAGAGAACCAGCTCAATTATGTTAAGCGCACAGCTCAATTATGTTAATAATCTTCCTTAAGCTTGTTCAACCTACTGTCATTAGTCAGTCCTTCCATTTATCTCTCCAGAAATCTATTCCTTTGCTTCTTAATGCAGCAAGATGTGATTTGTTTAGGAGCACCCCATCTCCCTTTTCCTCCATTAAACAATATTGTTCTCTCAGTTAAATTGATTCCACTGTTTATGTGGCTTCTCTCTAAATGAGAAAGGCTCACTGAAGGAATGATCTACTCTTAAAATAGCTACACCAAAAAGCCATTTTGATTTATGCCAGCTCATTTCACAAGTGTGACTGAGAATTCAACTATGCAAACAGCTGTACCGGCACAATGGAAGGAGAACTTCTGCACAGGAAAGGAAGGCCATACATAAGTAGCTGACTGGCTTGAAACTTCAAGGGGAAGAGATTCTTTTTCAGGCAAAACTACTTCAGACAATCTGTGTATGCTGTAAGCATGGCAGGAAGTAGCTTAAATGGGTTATAACTGCACAAATGGTTTATAAAGCCCTTTTGGATAAGGAAACTCCAGAACATGGTGGATCCCTGCTCATTTCCTCAGATTTTGTGTTAGGCTGTCCCAGATATGTACTGCAAGTTAGCAGAACCCTTGTGACCAGGTCAGTATATACTGAGAAACAAGTCCATGGGAGTAAAACAGCTTTCAGACCTCCCATGAGAAGGACACAAAATACAGTAGACAGAAGCCTCCAGTGAGACTGGTGAGATTGGTTATAACATCCGAGGGAACAGACATTGCTTCAACAACATACCCCTTACCAGCCCCAGATGGAAACTGTCATGTCTTAAGATGATGGAGAACTGGGCAGAAACTGTTGACAATATCTGATCAACTTGACTACCTGCTTGCTGCACTTTCGAGGAACAGAATCTTTCTTGGTCTTCCTAACTGCTCTGTTCTTTATATTCCTGAAGTGATGGCAGATGATTGAAGAGGAGGATAGTGCCCTTTAATTCTGGCACAGAAAGTTTCTTTTAAGAGCAGAATCACTAATATATGTCATTCACTTCAGATATTAACAGGAAGATCAAATGACATTTGGGAAGGAAACCTTTCCCTACATTAAAAATACTGTTTGCTTTTCATGTGAAATAGTGGATTAATTTTAGTTCCTTTTACTGACATGGAGATAATAGTAGATTTTATTATAGTAGAAATGCTCTCTTCTCTCTTTCTGGACTAATGCCAGATTGTCCTAACATTCACTGCTACACTGGAACATTTCCTGGAACATTTGTTCTCTCCATGCTCCAAATATGCCTCCAGGATTCAGAATCCTGACACAGAAAGCGTGGGTACTAAGTACATTCAAGAAAAGCATGAAGAAGATGATCTATCTAACAGCAAATTTTTAAGATTTTGTGAAATCAGTGATTTGATTAAGTTGTGTTGGGTCCTTTCCATGATAAATAATTATAAAAACAGATGTTTAGGGTTTTTTTGGAAGTCAAATTCTACAACCACAGCTCTATTCTAGATAGATATACTCAAATACTGTCTTTGAACATTTGATGCTTTGCCAAACTGTCTCTCTTGCTGACACAGTTTTGCAATTTGTGTGGTATTACAAGTCTGCTGAGATGTCTGCATTTTGGTGGTGTTGAAAACCACTTGAGAACAATAACATTTTTGAATGGAGAAATACTAGGCTTAGCCTGGCAGCCCTGACAGACTATAAATGAAAAATATACCTCCTGGTTTCTTTCTATGTTGCTACTCTCACACAGAAAACTCCTTACTCTTTAAAAGGACTTGTCTTTCCTCCAAATCTGTCTTTTAAATAATCTTGCCTTATAATGTCTGCAAAACCTCTTCAGAACAGTCAGACATCTGGTAAACTAGTTTATCATACTGACAAAAGTCTCTGTTTTATTTTTGTTCTTTGTGCTTCCTTGTCTGTCTTTGTATGTTCTTCTTAAATTTAGGCTGCATCATAGAAAAGAGTTGGCTATGCTTCTGAGAGCTAATACTAGAGGAGCTTTGCTGTGTGATTTCTATCACTAGGATTCCTGGGAATTCCTGAAAATGTGCTTCTCTTGTTCCAGGAATACACAAAGGAAATGGAACAAGCACAGAGTAATTCCTTTTATCAGTCTTAATCTGTTACTATTAGATTTAGAAATCACTAATAGTTTCTCTTCTGCTTCATTGCTGACAGGAAAACAGCAGTCAGATTTGAAGAACATATGGGGTTAGAAGTTGATGTATCATTTAAAACTGATTATCTTTTGCTTTTATATGCATACCTAATTTGATTTTAACTGCAGCCATTCCCTGAAGTGATGATTAAGTGATGATTAATGCTGGAATTGAAATGAATAAAGAATAAGAAGAAAACCATGTAACTTCACCATTGAATGTAATATTAATGCAGAATGCTATACAGAGAAGTTATTTTAAACTGCTCTGGGCTCCATATTTTAGGCCGCTATCAGGCTTTTATCATTTTCCTGGTTGAAATCTAGCCTTACACATGAAAAGTGAACTCAGTACCAGGTTTGTTTTTACCTTATTCATTTTTATAAGCGCCAAATATCTAGAAGACAAAATTAGGTTGTGTCACAGTACTGACAAACTCATGAGCATAATCAAATACAAACAAATGATGGAAGAGTAAGGCTGTTAAAATATGACTTCTTTAATAGTCACAGTAATAATTCATCACAGTATGTAACATTCCATTTGTGCTATAAACACCTGGCTAAATAAAATTAGGTTGGGGCTTAGGAAAATGTTTAGCAGATTTACCCCTGCTGAATACTTTTAGAAGATAGCCTGCAATCAAATGCTGGATTTTTCTTTTATGTTAATTGCTGAATGAGACAAATAAACATAACTTTTACAAATGTTTGAACATGTCACCAAGAAATCTATATATTCTGATTACTGAATTATTTACTGGTTATGGTCTCTCATTTTTAGGGTATATTACATATAAAATTGCAGGCTCCCTAATTAACAGGACCAGCTTATATTCATTTTAAATTGTTTAAATCGGTCATTAATTAGATCATCAAGATGTGTTTCTCAGTTAGTCAAGAGTGAGATGACTTTTAAGATACAGAGGCAAACATAGTGTGCTCCAGCCTGAGAGTATGTGCTGGGCCATTGTGAGCAGTTCCGTTAACAGAGCACAGAATTCTAAAGCTCAGCTTTTGAAGGCTTTAGTAGACAGGACCCTCAAGACCTGTAGCATTATTCTAAATTCTAGGTGCAGCTTCATAGTAGGCCCTGACTGACCTAACTTCACAGTGAAATTGAAAGAGATGATCCTACCCCGTCTTTGTCTTTGGACATTCATTCCCACTGTGTTCTGGGACTCTTAGTAATGCAGCTCAGGAGTAATTTCCTTTCATATTCAAGGGGAGCAGCAGAGCTAAGCTTTGGGAATGAGGGTGAGAGGCAGGAGGATACCTTTCAATAACAAGATGAAGGATGGTGGGTGAACAAGAAAGACAGGATTCCAACCCAAGGATATGTAAATAGTATGAATAGACAGGAAGATTGTTAGAAGTAGGTACAATTTCTTACACTTTTTCAAAAATCATCAAAATCGTCATTACAGAGTCCTTAAACACAGTATTATTAAACTTTTTTCATGTTGCCTACACTTTCAGTACTTTTGTGCGGTGAAAGTCAAAACAAATTAGAATTCAGTGCTGAGAAGACTCATCTGCTTCTAAAATATTCTGATTAGAGATCTGTTTAGATTGGCTAGGAGCTCCTGCATTCTAAGTCTATCCTCTAACCATCAAAAACAAGTATGCAATCTAACCTTTTCAAAAATCCAGGCTCCATTTTAAACTGAGAATATTTCTCTGCAACTGCCACTATTCAGAAGACTCTTCCTGAACATCACTGCTCTAATTTTTGCTGTAATAGACATCAGTGGCATTCCTTGTTAATTGTCACTTTTCTAGGCTATAGAAAATATACTTTTTTAATCTCTGCACAATGGTGCAGTTAGATCTTAGCTCAGTTGGTTAGAGCCTGCTGCTAAAAACACCAAGGTTGTGAGTTCAATGGCTTTATGGGCTATTCACTTAAAAGTTGGACTAGATGATCCTTACAAGTACCTTCCAACTCAGAATATTCTGTGATTCTGTTTTATGAACAGTCTCTATGTGATAAGATTTCTCCCACCCTTTTTCTATATTTTACTAATCTTTCTCAAATGTGGTTCATATCAGCAATATGGAACCAGCACAGGTACCTAAGGCAAGTGTTGCTGCACAATTGTCCTATTTCTATTCTGTGCCACAAGCGTTTACTGCTGGTCACTGACAAAGTGGGGTGAGTGCGTTAGGCAGACCTTTGGTTTGGCCCACCACAGCTATTATAATTTTCTTAGAAAGTTTATCTATATTTTTCTCTTCTTCTATTTCTGGAAGTAGAATTTTCAGTGTGTAAAAGAAACTTTTACTAGTTCCTATGTAACTGACCTTCTTTCCCACTCAGACACTTCATCCTGGTTTTATTACCACAGCAAAATCCTCCAGTTGTACCTGTAGGTTCTTTAGGACCTCCCTACTTTATGTCATCAGTAAATTTCTCCAGACTACTTTTTTTTTTACAAGGTAATCCATGTAAACAGTATCTCCTCCAAGGCTAAGCTTCAGAATATTCACTAATAACTCTTCTATAGCTGTATTGCTTTTCCTTTAAATCTTGTGTCTAGAAAGTCAATAGAACTACCTGATATTTATTTTGATATCTGTCACAGTTTTCCTCTTGGTAAACTGTTACAATTCAGTATGAATTGCATTATTTCCCACATACTGCCATGTATATTGTACTGCCATGTATCAAGGCTGGACAGCAGAGTCTTGGCCATTTTTTTAGTTCTTGTTAAGTATTAATGTAAGAATTCCTATGTTTGCTATTGCAATTTTTAACAAAGTTTTAAGCAAAAAAGCTTGTAGAAAAGCAGCATCAATGTCACTCCAGGGCACCACCCCATCAGACAGAATATATAAACAAGATTGCTGCCATACTCCAGCAACATTTCTGCAGCACGAAATATGACCACTGCAGAAGACAGGCCCATTAAGTTATTGGATAACAGGGAGGAAATGTTTGTAAGAGTGCCATTTCTTCAGTCTGCTCTGGGAGAAAGAACAAACAGTAACACTTTGGGGAAACATGATCAGAGAGACTAATGGAAAGTATTAAGATGGGCCAATGTGACAAGTGCTTAAGATACAAAAGGACCATGAAAGAGTAATAGGGTGGAAGCTCTGCTGATACTGCAAGGAATTATGTGTATAACCTGGTCAAGACCACTGTGACTTGGAAAGATACCTTAGAGTAGTTGAACATACTGTTTCTTCTGTTTTATTATATAAATGATGCTTGAATCAAACCCAGATGGAGCCCTTGACAGATTCATGTCAGGAAGTATATCTCTTCAGACAAGGGCTCCCAGCAATTAAAAGCAAGGCCTCTGTTTCTCTAATTGTAGGCAGAAGCTATTATTTAAATTCTTAAGATGCTAACTCAGCTTTATTTGATCTTATTTAACTCGAATAAAAAAATTCACAATTTTTTTCCAAGAACAATCTCTTGGAAAAAAACCCAATACTTACCTCCAGTGACAATGACTTTTGCCTTTCCACAGTACGTGAAAGCATTCACTCCTCTAGGGACAGAAAATTCCTTTACAGGTCTGAAATCATTAATAAAACAATCATGTAAGAAATATCAGGAAAATACAGTCTACAGTCATTCCGCCTTATTTTTCTGTAGTATACAGAATAGCTTTTTGCATAATGTATGGAATCTCATGTTAAAGGCAAATTGATTTATAACAGAGACTTAGAGTGATACTGGCATCAACAAAACAGGAACAGGGTGCACTTTCCATTAAAGAAATAAATATCCCATTTGCACACCTGAATCTTTTAACAGGCAAACCCCAAACAGACTCCTAAAATGGTGGCTGTTGCCAAAGTCAGCTGCATGCAAGCCTGTGTGCTTAAAGCAGCTCATCACTGAGGAAAAGTACCAAAAAAACTGCATATGCCTGTTTCAGACATGGAGGTCTACTGTGATCTCAGCGTTACATTAAGTAAGTGCAGTTACTTTTCTGTTGCTTCTGTATAATGTATTGTATAATGAATATTCTTTATATGATGTATTTTGTGTTTTATGACAACATGAAGAGACCCCAAGTATCTGAAACTCAACAGTTATTCTGTTACACTCACTGCTAAAGCATGGGAATTCAAACAACTAACACAGACTGAGATTGACTCAGTGTCCCTTCTAAACCCATCCTTTGAGCAACTTCTGCTTGTCTCTCCATGTTCATCCATTGCTACTAATGAGTGAATATTTTATTGATTTTCGGATGTAGCAATAGCAGGGTTAACACCTGTCATTCCCAGGAAACAATGACTGCCAGCGTAAACAAGCTGTACAGAACTAAATGAGAATACATTTAATTTTTTCCTTTGAAATTCAGACAAGTATTAGTTCATCTATTCTGGGCTAGAGTAACCATTAATATTGAAAACCATAAATGAGGGTGACAGTAAATCTCACAAAAGACTCTAGAGACTTTGAGGATTAATGAAAGAGCTTGTTATTTCTAGGGAGGTGTAAACAAAAGGCTGTTCACTTCCTATTATTTAGAGGGAGAAAAGGTTTCTTTCCAGAGCTCTAACAGAGAAGTCTTAATTCTCTTGACAGTAAAAAATAACAATTAATTGATATAAATGTATGATTAACAGATTTCCTAAGGTTTTTTTTACCTTTTATACTTCTATATAACTGTCCATTAACTCTTTAATGAACAGTCTCGATACTCTTCCAAGATCAATGGGAATAAGGGATTCTGGCACTGTGAAGTCCTGCTCACGCCATGGCCTCACAACAGAAGCACCCTGTGATCATATCCATACCTCTCTTTTTTAGATACTTTACAAGAAAATATTACAGCTGTTCACCAGTAATTACTGAGAAACAAACTCAAGTCACATAAGAGAGAAGATGCATTGAATCCCACTTTGAGTACAGTAACAATTCCTTGATGCAAAGTTAATTGGGGATTTTTTTTTTGTTAGAACCAGCAAATCATATTTTTAAACTAGAGTTACTTATTAAATGGACATTTCAAAGTGATTTGATATATAGATATTTTTAGGACTATTAATTTCATTTAAATTTAATTTAGCTTTTCAGTACAGATGTGTAATTTTCCAGTTGTCTAAATATAATTTCACCTATCTGCTATGTGAAACTGCTTAGAGATATGTATTTATTGCATTTGGAGACACAACCACAGCCAGTGTGAAATGAAAAAGAACTACCAAGATATTTGCAGTTACTGTTCTGTACCAAAGTCTATGATGGTCTACTCTTTTGACTAGACTTTTTTTTCCAAAGCTCCCAACAAAAACAAACAGAATTTCTCAGCTTTTCAGCTGACACAGTATGTAACCTTGGACAATCTAGAATTGTTTCATAGTTCACTTTCCTCATCCTCAGCAAACTGCAATACTCATAAAACCTAAAGTTACTGTATTGATTCAATAATTACTACAAGATTATTTATGGCCTGTGTTACACAAGGAATAAAACATTATAATAATTGTAGCTACTAGCTTTAAAAATCTATTAATCTCTCTGGATGTACCTCACAGAGGAATTGAGAAACTGATCTAATATTTACAATCTTTTGAGACATTTGAATGAGAAGTTCTTTTTATATGTTGTTTATAGGTCCTTTTTACATCAAATTGAATTTGTATTATTTAATTGTACTATAAACTTTTCTAAATTCACAGACTAATTAGGCTTGGAATCAGCTAAATCAGCTAATAGCACTGATGAGCCATATGAATAAGGACTTGGCACAAATAAGGAGGCCATAACCTCTTTCCTGCTGCATAGTAGAACCACTTACAGCCCTCAGAATAAATTGTGTTCTTGGTTTAATCTTGCATAACTCAAACTTGTGAAACTAAAACTCTAAATGAAATTTAGTTGAGTTTATTTTTGTCTGGGTATAAATTTTAAATTAAAGGATACACGATATATGTGCAACAAACCAACAAATTTTCTAACTAAAATTTGCTTGCTAAGGAGAAATTGGAGGAGACAACACCGTCAACATAACATATTTTAAGGGTTGTGAGTACTGAACGTACATGGCCAGTCCTCTCCTACATCAAAAGCTAGCACATGAAAATATTCAAGCATTTAAACAACTGTATTTTGGTTTTTATTAACAATGCTAATAGAAAAGGCAGAGTCAATATAACAGGATGACATCTTATGAGGCAGTGATCTCCAGCAGAGTTATAAAGCAGAAGATCTATTGTTTTCTGGAAGATGTCAGATACTTACAAGTTGTCCTCTAGTCGTGCTATGTCATCCAAAACAAATGAATTAATTCTGTCTGTGGAGCAGGATCCAAAACGTTTTAGGGCAGGAAAATACTTAACCTTCCCAACCCAGTCATCGTGTAGCTTGCGTTTAGGACTAGGGATACAAATGGAGAAGTTATTAGGCTACAGTAGCAACTACTGTGATGTGTCCGTAGGTGGACAGGGATTTTGTCAGAGAGATTGTATACACAACCAATGCTAACATTTAATATCCAGGGCAGATACAGAACCACTTTTCCAGCTCAAATGCAAGCAGAGAGAAAGTTGGGGTTGAACCATGCACTTTTCTAGCCACAATCATGCTTCCAACTAAGTGGGCACAATAAAGCTGTTCCTTTGTCCAACTGGATAACAGCAATTGTGAATTCTCCCCTTGAATTGTATTCTGCATCCTCTCAGTTGTAAGATGTCTTGTAAAATCTTCTGCTGAAAATGATGGCATTTCCTTCACACAACAACAAGCAAATCATACTTACTGCAGTTTGAAAAATTATTTTCTTTGGTTAGATGGGGTTAGTTTATGAACAGAAGCTAATCCTCCACTTAGGGCAAACAAAACCCAAATTAAAAACAAAATATAATGCAAGACTGATAATATTTTATCATAAGCAACTTACATGTGAAAAGATTCAGAGTCCAAGAACTTAAATTGTGATTCTTTTTCGGCTTTAGACTGTTTCATTATGAAGTCATCAGTGGTGATAGTAAGCAGATAAACATAACCCTTATCATCTCCCATTAAGATGGTATCCTTAGCCAGGTTATCTGCCATAGTCACCGTACAAACACAGAGCAGACAGTTTTTCATTGGTTTGATGACAAAGCCATTATTCTGTGGAATATGGTGGAGAGTTTATTAGATATTGCATGAGGGCCCTTAAATTGAATCTATCATGCTTATCTAGTTACATCAGCATTCAAATCTTGACTTTGTTTTTTCAAGCTACCCATGTGCTAGCTGTTTCCCGGTATCAGAAAATCATGGAAGACCATCACCAAGTGGAGTTAAAAAGCAAATCCTAAAGATTTCAGCAAGACTTTGTTTCATAGGTAGCTTTTTCCATTTCAGTGAAGAAGTATTAATTACAAATTCTAGGAAGGATCTCTGTATGCTATGTGGGATGCTGTATTTGCTAAGACTGTATATGGTTTCTTGTTCAAAAACAAGATGCTCTCTACAAGAAAACTGGAAATAACAAAATTAAAGGATAATTCAAACCACAAAATATAGCGGTAACACACAGGGAGAAACTATATCAGAGTCCTAATTAATAATACAGCCTGGGAGTGTCAAGTGTACTTATATGGGCAGATGATTCAATTTTTGAGCCACAGAGATAGTGGGAATGAATACAGTTGCAAGTTACTGTGGTATTTTGCTAGAAAGCCCAAGAACGGGATTTTGGGTCATTTGCATTACACTGTTTATTGGTTCTACTGCCTGACTCCATCTGTTATTTGATTAAAGCATCCTTGCCAACCTAAACTGGGAACTGTTTACATGCCATAGGAATTAACTGCATCAATGCTGTCTGTGTAGCACAGAAACAGTAGAGACATAATAGAGATATAGAACAGTCCATATATTATTTCTGTGGTCTTGAAAGAGAGCTGCACCTATTCATCAACAGGATACCTGCAGCTCTCACTGATGTAATGACTGGAGGGAACTTGGAGAATAACAGGTGGAGAAAAAATTTTTGAGCCCTCTTCCCAGAAGTCCAATTGGATTGACAAAAAGACTTAAATTGACCTGTCTGAGCTTGGGAAGCAACCTTTTAATACTGGAAAAAAAAAATCAAATCCTAAGACAATCTTATCCTAAAAATATTTACTTTGCTTCTCCTCATCATCTCAGCTAACTGTGAATTTCCGAGAGAAGTCCCAGGAACAGGAGGAAAAAGCTAAGGTATGGGTCAGCAAAAACAGATAAGGCATTAAAGAAAACTTTAACAGTTTGGACACACATTATTAACACCAAAATATTTTTTCTCCTAGAAAGTCCTGAACAAAATACAGGATATGAAGAAATATTTTCTTTAAATTGGGAAGTTACCTCAAAAAGAATAGATCTTAAATTCCTTGGAAAACCTGTTCCTTGATTCTTAATAGATTCTGAGATATATATATCTATATGTGCCCATGCACACATTTTAGATATACAGGTGCACACATACGCATTAGATACACATGGAAAAGAAATTCTTCACGGGTTTGTTTTCATCATAGTGTAAAATTTTTCTTTTTCTTCCAAACTTTTAATATACGTTATTAATCCCATTTGGTGTGTAAAGAGTATTCCTCCTTTAGCATGAATTCCACTGTTTCACTGAGTTCCTACAAAGACATAAGTTAAAAGCCTTCATCCTGTTAAACCAAAGGGATGTGAATGTATATTGAAAACAAAGACTGACCAACTGTCAGGTTTTATTTTGGCACTTGTCTGATCTAACATAATACCTTGCTCTCTTTTGATTTATAGTCCCAGAGAATGACTGTGCTTTCAGTTACAGCCACGACATATTTCAGATTAGGCAAGAAATCACATCCAGTGATCCAAGCAGTATCCTGATGAAAATAAAAAGAGTAGCTAAAGAAGGATTTTCTCTGTAAATTTATCAACTTTTCTGTCATGTAAGTACATATTTTAAACCATTTCCACATAAATCACATATACTCTGCACTAGCACCTGCTAGGTCTAGCCCCATTGAGAGTTCTAACTCCAGGAATAGCTCATAAATGAAGTTACAGAAGCACCAGGCTCAACCTCTGTTATCAATGACTCACCTCAGAGGAACAAATGTTGCACATGAGAGGACACAATACACATATACTGTTAGTCGAACTGTAATGACACTCTGGAAGAGTACTCTGAGCAGAGAAAGATTAAGCTAAAACATCCAGAGTAAAGCAGATTAAGCTTTTACCTGGATACGGTTTGGTTTGAAACAAAAGAAATTTAAAAGCAGTCAAAATTTCAGCTATAATAACAAAAACCCCACTGAAATGTTTTTGAAAATAAGTAACTTTATTAAATAATTTTAATTTTCACAATCAGTACAGCAAATATTTACAAATATATACATCTGCCCATATTAAGCCGTTGTTCAAGTATACCTCCTATTACACAGGTATTAATGTAAAACAATTTCTCTTGCAAAGTATAGATCAGACTCCTAATGCTTCTACTTTTATTTCCATTGTTGTACACAATATTGATTTTGCTCTTAGCGTAAAGGGTCCAAAATCCTGACAGAGGATATCAACACTCTGTTGCAGGAGAAAGCATCTTTCCTTCCTAATGATCTGTGGGCAAGTGGTAATACATTTACAGGGATTTTTTGTGCCCTTTAGCTACAATAAACATGTGGAAAATGTCAGTCCTGCTGAGGCCTTGTGGATTGTTTGGTAATTCTTACGGAAGAGTATGTTAACTGCAGCTTTTTGAGGTCCTTATAATAGCGTCAGGTAACAATGACTAACTGGCTTGAAAAAGACGATTTTACATTTCTAGTTGTCACTAATTTGTTATGTTGGCTCATGATGGTGCAGTCAAAGTAACAGGTTTCAGCTTTACAGGAAAGGTTATAAGAATTTCTCTTCTTAGCGCTGCCATACTTGACAGACAAACTAGGCAGCTGCACCAGATCAACCTTTTCATTATTTTCTTATTCCATCCTGTCGCTCAAGGGCTCTTATCTTTCGTCCCTTGTTTTCAATACAGCTCCTGTTTCACTTTGTCTTGCTTATCCATTGGGTCTGTTTATGCTTTTCTATGCCATATTTAAAAGACACTTGATTTCCATTTTTGAAATAAGTGATTTGTTCACTACCAGTATTCCCAT
This sequence comes from Cnemophilus loriae, assembly GCA_013397755.1. Taxonomy (NCBI): domain Eukaryota; kingdom Metazoa; phylum Chordata; class Aves; order Passeriformes; family Corvidae; genus Cnemophilus; species Cnemophilus loriae. The sequence goes on along the minus strand of VZTF01000380.1, from coordinate 2,012,795 downwards.
CATCATTCAGCAATGATTCTATGCTGACTACTATTTCTGGGACCTATTAGCTGGACAGTTGTTAATCAATGCAATGTAGTGGTTTTTTTTCCCAGTGGTCATATTTTAAAACAGAAGGTTGTGTGGTGCTAAGCCAAATACTGTATAGAGTTTTAAGTGTATTATATTTATGCCTCTACTCTTCACTCAGTCACATAGTCTCATCAAGAAATGAAATCAGGTTTTCTTGAAGTGACCTGTTCTCCGTAACATCTCTGTAACAAATGTACCCATAGTTCATGTTCCATTTATACCATCATGATGCTAGGAAAGTTCTGGTGGCTGTAGTCCACTGGATTTTATTTCTAGCACTACTATGTTTCAGTCTTTCCAGCTTAATATCCTCAGGGCAAAGACCTCTGTCATTCTGCTTGAGTGGGTCTCTATTCTGAAACACCTCAAGAATGAGAACACCGAACAGAAGAAAGTATAGGAGTATAAGGATTGTTGCAATCTGTGAGCCACCCTCTACACACATCACTGTTTATCAATGGATAGAAGGTTTGCAGTCTGATAACTTATCTCTGACTAAGTCCTGAATTCAGTATCTTACTTCATTTGCAGGAAGATGCACACAAATATATAGCTTCATCAATTAGCTACTGATGCCAGTATTGCTGATGATGTTAAAACAGTTGAAAATGGCACAATAATGGTAGTGAGAAAAGAATGTACTGTTATTTCTGCAGATCAGAAGAACTGAAATGTAAGCCCTGAAAGGCAAAGTCATCTTTCTCTGTTTATCTATTTAGATATTAATCATAAGCTATTATTCACAGTTGTACATCATGACCATTTGGTGTTGAAGTCTTCAGCTAATATTGTTCACCATATCTTTGATAAGCACATGGTGGGTGATGATTTACACTCACATAAGATATTGTGGTTTGATTTTTAATAAGTGTTTAGAGAAAAGGTATTAAGATGCAAAGCTTCCATTTTTATAAGCATGCTTTACATTATAAAAACTGTGACCAAATTCTAAAGATAAATCTATCAAAGAATCCTCAAATTAATAAATTTAATAGCATCATACATTTCAACCGTCTGGAAAGTGATATTTATTATCTCAAAGAAATCCAGAATTTAATTTCATTTCAATTTAGGAATTTATATTTAAAGAACAACATAGCTTAAAATATTACATCCTACAAGCATCAAAATCTTTCAATAGCCATCAAAAAGGTCAGGAACCTCAAGTTCAATAAAAGCCCTTTTAATTCTCTTTTCAGTGCAGTAGTTACAGGAAATATGAGAAAAAATTAAATTTAAGACAAGGGGTCATGTTACTTTGCTAAGACATGTCTCTTGTCTACAGGTCATCTGAAAGAAGCTCATTACCTAAAATCTGCAGTGATACTCCCAGGGTAAACATGAGGTTTTAATGTATACACGGTGTAGCCAACCATCTACCTAGCAAAACATAGAACTCTTTTTCGTTAAGAAACTTAAAAATTTACATATTTTAGTTTTACAGTGACAACTGAAGTTTTGGATTTTAGAAGAAAAAATTCTGGCAAGGTAATGGGTAAAGGATAATTTGGTAGAAAAAGCAGCATTCATCTGAGGTTTTATTTATCAGAGGAAAGAAATCAAGTTACTCAATTGTTTCCAAAACTGAAAGGAATAAATTGAAACTATTTGACCTACAGCACCCTATGGCAAATCATGCGGAAGTCTCAAATTTAGAATTGACATTAGAATAATGCTCAGTTTCTAATTATTTCAATTTAGTACATGCTAATTTTTACTTAAAATTATTTAAAAGGAAGGAGACAAAAAAGAACTTACTTCAACATTGATGGTTGTCAGAACCTTCATCTGAAAAATCAAAAAAGATATTGTCACAATAACAAGTTAGTTCTTATACTAAAAGTTTAAACAAAGTCATCTCTCCTCTTCACAGGCAGATCAGAACAATAATTGCTAACTGAAAGAGTAGGCGGTTAAGATCTGAGAAAGATCCTTAACCTGCCTGCTGTCTGTTCCCCTTTAGATAGTGAGGAACTTAAAACTTCTCTTTCTCCCACAGTTGTTTCATAGCTTCTTGTATGCTTTGGAGTTTTTACATTTAGATGTTGGAGTGAGCAAAATAAGTAAAAAATACTCATTTTTACAATGGAGTACAGATCAGCCAGTCTTCTGACAGAATCGTGCTTTTAATGGTTATTGACAGCTAGAACAGCATCAGCTCCTGTGACAGATAGGATGTGTCATACAGAAACTCAAGCTAATGCTGGCCCAGATGCCATGTCAACTAGTGCCAGCAAAATCCCTGGCAGAGGCAGCACTTCAGGCTGCAAATGGGAATACCCGCATTGGTACAGCATCTTTCACCAAAGGTAACTACTGGTGGACAGTGTAGCATGTGGCTCAAAATCCAAAGTGTTTAAAGTGTCACCATCATCCAGCAGAGACAGGGTTATCTTCTATGTCCTTTAACAAAACTACTAAGTTTTCAAAAGCAGTTTCAACCTTTTCCCTTCCAAAACACCCAGAGNAGGCTGCCTACTCTTACAGGTCTTATGTGCTGGTCAAGGCAGTATCCATGTCTGAGAATATGAGAAAGGAAAGTGTCTCATATTCTGGAGTAACCTGGAAGTAGTTGATGGTGTAGAGCTGTACGCGGTGTTGAGGCATATTAGGCCCACATTTGTTGCAGAAAGCAATGCTTAGCCCTCAAATAGAATCATGGAATCATAGAATAATCAAGGCTGAAAAAGATCTTTAACATGATCAAGTCCAACTGTAAGACTAACACTGCCAAGTCTACCGCTAGATCATGTCCCCAGTAGCCACTTCTACACATCTTTTGAATACCTCCAGGTGACTCAACCACTTCTTTAGACAGTTCCAATGCTTGACAACCCTTTGGGTAAAGAAATTACTCCTAATATCCAATCTAACCCTCTCCTGGCACATCTTGGGGCTGTCGTAATGCCTTAGTCATTTTCAGAACGTAGTTTTGTACATGGGATTTGAGGTCCCTAATTCACTGTGTTTAGCAGTTGGCTGTAAAATCATTTACATTGCAGTCACTGATGTCAGATAACATCAGTCCAGCCTATGAGGAGGCAGTGATTCAACTTGAAAATAGCATGGGGAAGTAGGGGGTGGGGAAAAGAGCTATTTTTAATCTTATAGTTTGTGAAATGATTTTTCATAGGTACATAAGAGGGATAATGTTCTGGAGGACAGGCTTTCAAATAAATTATTTCAGCATTTACCAAAACTGCAGTACTGCTTTGTTATTTAATCCTTCACAGGAGTCCTTTCTTGGTTTAAAGGCTCCTATCATAAGCATTATGCACTAATTAGCTAAAACCCCTAGAAAGCATTAGTGCTGCTTTAATGCTTTACTGCATTGTCTGAAATAACTTTTAAGAAACTGGTTGCATTAAATTGTACAAATGTAAAGCACCAATGAGCATAGATGTGTGATGTACCTCATAGCATCTACAAGCATATACCTCTAAATAGTAATATAATCATCTGGGAGATTAATTTACAAATTTTAGTTTAACAGCATCTTAAGCCTGAATTTCTACTTAAAATGGTACAGATCTCCTTACAGTTTACTGATGAGGGAACTAACTGTGAGTCAGTGTCATGCAGACTGTTGTAAAACTCAAGACTTTCAAGCTTCTAGATGCTGGTGCATTGAATAAATCTTATTTGCAAACAACTGTCTCTGTTCATTACAGATATTTTCTGTAGCTGTAGAAAACAGTTAATTCTCTGATTTCCACTCTATATCTTAAAAGTTAATTCCAATAGCATATTTTTTATTTAGGGAAACCTTTTCTAAGCAGAAATGAAGACTATTTTCTATTAAATGAATTTCTATGAAGAATGTCTATTACTAGCCATCTCTACCTTCTATCAACTTGTGTGGACTGTCTAGCAGGTTTATAATTGAAAAGAACAATGTATATTT